>OX421451.1:26225931-26238431 GCA_949126865.1 Montipora capitata | reverse complement strand
TGATCCTTCTCTGTGTTCATTTCCAAAGAATCAGACTATTCAAGTTGAAAATTGATTACAAAATGACAACAGGAAATTAGTAAGTTCTGACTAGACCAGGCCCAGGGAACAAAGCGATGTTAAGAGTGACACACCAAAGAGTATTCCTTTTTTAATATCAAGCCCCAAGCTTTTTAAACTTTTACAAGTATAGAACTAAAATATAATAAAATTTGTTAGTCCTTTGGAAGTATAAGATATGAGGAAATGGTCAACAACTGTATTCACAATAAATGGATATCAAAAACTTAATGATCACGAGTGTTTTTCTTCATATCAACTTGCTGGTCACCTTACTGAGACTATGACATTCAACATTTTATTATGTAGGATGTGACTCCAACTAGTGAAATCTTAGCTGTACATTGAATTTATAAGCAACCAAGAATCCCATTTGTATGAGCCTCGTGAATTCAGCACATCTGTTTACTTTACTGCAAACAAATTAATTATCTATGAGTGTTTAAGATTACAATCATAATCCAGAACTTCAAGAGCTTCAAATACGGCTGTTTTACATAACCAATCTGCCCGTTTATCTTCATTCACAACTGGTTCTCGAGGTAACACCTTTCCACAAAACTTGACCTCTCAGCCCATCTGCCCATCTCTCTAAACATCAGAGAATACGCTGTCAGTTCTTTTGATCCTAACTTTTAATTCTGTACATGAAACACTTTTTCCAAAGCAAGCTTACTGATAAACCCAAGACATGGAGAATTATGTTTATACTAGAACTTGTTTATGGATGCTGGACACTTTTCGAGAAACTATGATGAGTAAATTCTTCAAATTAAAGACATGCAATATGGAACTCTTTTCATTCTTCTAGATAACTACATTCCCCTTGTCCTTTCAATTAACAGCCTAACCTTAAAACTAAATAATAATTTGCAGAGTACGTCTGATCATGGCTCAGAATACATGTCTGAACAGATGTCACTACAAAGCACTGACAGACAAGCTTCTAATGCATACAATCATTAGCCTCTTTGAAAGCCACAAGCATAGGCTACAAGGTAGCCTTATTGCAACCAGCTCTTCTGGAAACATCAGTAACTTCATCAGATATCTTGCAGGAATGGTTATGCATGAGTGGGGGGCACAACTGAAAGGATCAAACATGGCCATTTTAGGTCTGAAGTAAACATCAATAATATAGGGTTTCATTTCTTTCAACTTAAGTAAACCATTCTCTCCCTCTTCCTCACACTATCTTGGTTTTTACATACATTGCAAATGCTCATAAAGATTTGCTACACTGTACCCAGTATTTATTCAACATTTTTTGGGTACAAATAACATTCAAGGTAATATGTAGATGAACTCCCTTGCCCTCATGGCAAATTTGAAAGTATTATTGTTCATCTAGTTTTCAACATAATTTTTTTTATTTTTGTATCTTCCTTTACCCGTGAATTGTGGTGAACATTTATTGATTTTTATACTACAGTATATGGATTGTTGGAAGAGCCAGTACATGACAAATCTGATGTGTAACATATTATTTGTGAATAATGATTGTTGAGAAGATGATCAAAATATAGTGACAGGTCTTGCAGATAATCAAGTGCATGTTTCACTTATTCTAGACGGTACAACGGGATTTTGGCAAGTAAAACGTGTTTCCTAACATTTTTTTGTACAAATGTATAACTAACACATACATCTAAAGAAATCGTGATTGGCATTCCTCTACAGGCTAAGGGATACACACTAAGAGCGAAATGTCTGTTCTGCCCTACAGAGCTCGTCTCCAGAATTACAACCAAATCTTTTTGAATGAGCATTCTCACTTATTTCTTAAATCGCTCGTCTAAGAACACTTGCTGAGGTAAATTCAATTGCTGCACGTAGAAAAAAAAACCTACGAGCTTCTAATGCTAGTCTGCTAGGTAGCAGCATGCTAATGAAATAAACACGATAACAGAGCTTACGCCATCCGGTTCGAAAACTACATGGACAAGCTCCAAATGTGAAATCTTCGACAGTAAACGGTAGTAGTTTGCCTTGTTACAAAAAAGAGCACGCATTTTTTCGGAATAAATAAACCAGATGAAGCGGAGGACAAATAAACAAACAACGCACTAAAAGTGTTCTCGGACTTGGGGGCCGTCGAAAAAGGGTAGTTTAACCGAACTTTTGACTTAAGTTAGCTCTAGGAGACGAAAAAAGCAATTACAAAAATACCTACTGAAGCACAGGAAAAAAAATTGCAAAAGTCATCGTGTATTGAAATGACACTACAACCTTGTTAAAAATGGACAACTATATGCTCTGCACAACAGACTTGGAGAGCAGCAAGACAGAAGACTTTTGTGATCCACGACTTGGAAAATCAATCAAAACTTCCCAAATAAAAATTTGCCAAAAGCTGTTGTAATAACATTGTAATCCTACAAACAGCGCATTTTTTAAAGCCTGGAGTCCCAAGCAGCTGCAAAGAGGAAGAAGAGACAAAGTTATTTGAAGTAATTTAAAACTTGGGGGCCGGCGGAATTATGATGAAAACTTACTTCAAAGTTGAAGCAAAATCAGCTCAAATTCAAAATTTCCATCTCATAAAGGGTGGTTTATCTGAGGATCGTGTCAATATACAGCCCTGTGATTCATAACAATAAAGCTTCAACATCTTCAAACTAACCTGCATCATTTGTCTTCTCGTGTGAACATCTTGAACTTCGGTAAATCAAATGCCAAACTCCACTTCTTTGGGCCTTTATCTCGTTTTGTTCGGGATTTGATCATTAAAATATTCTCATCCGAACTCCCAACAAACTCGAAGAATATCCATAGTGATAGAAAAGTGTGTAATTTTGTTACAATCTTTCATCTCTCTTGACAAAATATTTTTAAAAGTGTAGATCGCCCGTTTAAAACCCCGCGGGCAGCGCGTTCAAAATAACAATGGCGCCGAACTCGAATAATTCGATTCCCTTCGCGCATGCTCAGACAAAATGCCCATGTGCTGTTACAGTGTCAAATGGTTGTCAAATGGAGTATTGCCTCCTGGATGAGCTCCAAACTTGAGCCCGTGATATGGTTACGTGTACTGGTCACATTGGCATACATGAAGGGGCGGACGGACGTACGGACGGATGGAAAATGACGTCATGGCTTTTTTACCAAATTTTCTCCCATCGATGGGTTACGAGTATTTTCTTAGCTATGGTGCTCCGCGCACACGCGCCTTCGGCGCGCACGGAGCTCCGCTATTAAGTTCCTTGTCAAGGATAATTTTATTTTTTTAAACTGTTAAATACTCTTTTTACCTGGTTGTGAAAGTTTTAGCTTCTGCTTCAGTAAAGCATTCCCTACCTTTCTGCCGATATACTTTGTGAAATCTTGAACAGCTTGACCTTCCGAGAGATATTTGAACAAAGCTTTGTGTTGGGTACCCTGTGTATGAAATGAAATTTTATCCATACTAGTGTTTAACAAAGGTGGTCTCTTATCCCGAAGCCAAGACGTGACAAGTGTTTTTTGGTGTTCACTGGAGATGTTTGTTTGGATCAAGAAACAACTAGTTCGATACATTCTATTAGCAGGCAGTAACAAAGTGGAAGTCTTTGTACATTTTTTGATGTGTTTAGAAGAGTATTTCAGTGCTCAAAATTAGCGGTTGTCCGGTCGTCCCAGACGACCAGAAAGTTTACCAGGCAACCAGTTTTTGTTAGAATTTAAAGCCTGGTTGTCCAAGGAAAAAACAACGGACAACCCAACCAAAAATAGAAAACGAATTAATCACAAGCAGCACTGGCTGCACATGACTTATATGTTACTTAAATTCTATTGTCAATGTCCAATAGTAGTGTGAAGTTAATAACAATAATAAATTTGCCGCAACTGAGCATTTTCCCATGTTTTGAATATCTGTGGCTTTTACAAAACATTGTCAGATAGGAAAATCACAAACATGTAGGCGATGGAGAACTACCACAAAAATCCAAATGCACACACTAAGAACTACAGGATACTCAAGCTCTATAACCATGAAATTAGGGAGCTTAAGCAACAACACTAGGAACCAGATGATTGTAGGACAAGTACGAGATTTGACTGCCCATTTTTAGAAAAAATATTTAGAGAATTTACAACCCAGACGGTTGACCTTACTCTTTGTTAGCAGTATACATTGCTCAGTTATTGTTATTGCTGACCGAGAAATGCCAAAACTGCCACCGTGTTGTTGACTTGTTTTGACGTGACATTTTTGCAAAACCTTGTTTTTCCCGCCAAAATGGCGCTGGTTTGCACGCGCTCACTGTTGTTCTATGAGAAAATCTTGTACTCGTAGTCGTTCTCGTCCTAGAATCTAAAGCTCTGTATTAATTACGGCAACGGCGATGGGAACAAGAATGTCATCTCAAAATGTAAATTTGTGTTATTGTAATCACTTTGTGAACATTTCAACCTTTTTAATGTGACAAGGGTGTGGTAGTTCCTCAAGAATGACACTGGTCAGAACGGTGCTTAATTTAGGCCAAAAAATGAAAACTTATCCTCAAGTGCTGACATTCTTCATAAAAGCTCAAATATGGCTATTTCACGTGGCTGTTTTGCAGACAACGGCAAAGAAATGGACAAAAGTGAAAAACGCATGTGCAGGGCATGCAAAGTTATTGTTTTTGCCCAATAAGTATGCAAATTTGTGATCTTCTCGTTGGCGTCCGCGTTGTTTTAAACCCATTGACTCCTGGGAGTTCCCCATTGACGAGTAAAATCGTCTGGCGTTAGACAGAGAAAAAATACTAGGTCTGGCTGGTTTAGGCCGGTTTAGGCGTCAACAAAGGGTTAATGGGGACATATTGAGTGATTAAGCTCCTTATTGCGATTTATCAGGGCAACCCCATTCACGGATTTGGTTGCCTGGTTTTTGAAACAAGGACAACCTGAAATTTGTTTTAATTTCGAACACTGTTATTTCTATTATGAATGATGCTTTGTTTTTTTTGTTTTTTTGACAACCAGGTGGCTTCGTCAGCATCCCAGAGTACTTAGTATGGTTTTCAAAAAGGTGAAGTCTTGTGGATGTTGGTAACTTGTCACTGAATTAATATAAATCCAGACCACAGCATGGGATCAGGGGGTCTTGTAGCAAGTACTACATGTATACATAGCTTAAGGTGGCTCAAACTAGTTTCAAAGCTTTCAAGTAACGTTCTTATTAGAAAGTTTGGCACTACAACACTGTATGACATATTAGCAATGTTATGGTATCATAAGAAACACTAGTTATTGCTGAACAAAATGCGGTCATTACTGTGACATAGTAAGTCACCTTGGCAATGGGAAAGTCCTGTAATAACCCCCCTTTAATAATCCCTTTATTTTGTCTTTAGTTGTGCATAATCTCAAAAACAAATCCAGTGACTCCCATTGTTTATTGCTAGAAAGTGATCAGAAGGCCAAGATGAAAAAAATTCTGTACAATGGGTTCAGAGCCACCTGAAATCTGTGATTTTTTAAAGGTTGCTCTGATTCTGTAGTGCCCAATTTGCAGAAAGTTTCATCTTGGCCTTCTGATCACTTGCCAGCGATAAAAACGGGGGATCACTGAGTTTGTTTTTGAGATATGAGCAACTAAAGCTAAAATATACAGTGTTTTTTCTGGGCTTTCCTGTTGCCAAGGTAGCTTATTATGTCACAATAATGACTGCATCTTGTTCAGCAATAATCAGTGTTTCCTATTGCACTGTTTTAATTTTGTACACAACACCAGAAGATGGGTGGTCTGTTTTTTTTTTTTTTTTGGTCGAGGAAAAAGACTGTTGATGGGTTTTTGTGGCTTGTATGAAACTTGGGCCTGTTGTTGTTTTAATAAGTGACTAATTCTTTCAGAAACACCCGGGATATATGGAAGCACAACAAAGCCATTCATAGTGGGTTTTAAGCAGTTTGGTAGCCACATTCATTTCTAAAGGAGGAAATAACTACCGGTATCCTTGTAGTGTTGTCCGAAGTGCTTCACGAAAAAGTACAAAATCAAGGGGGTACTTAGAACAATACAAGTTTTTTTCATTTCAGGGTGTCAAGAGAGCAGAAATGTCAAATGCTATTGATGTTTATGTAAATGGCACAGTTGGACAGGTGAAACCTACAGAATATAAATGATATTAGCCCAGGGAATGGATGGATAGAATGATTTCCTTTGAATCATTGTATTGGCAGACATGCATTTACTGGGATGACCGTACAGCTAAGTTTTTTTGGCCAATGTTTTGACTTGCATCAGACACTTTGTTCGTGATAGCCCATACTGTTCGGTATGTTAAAAGTAGTCAGTAGGCAATGAAGTGTTTACAATTCAACTTCCGGTTTGTATGAGGTAGGTCATAGAGGAGCTATGTTTTGTATGAGGTCTGAACGAGGTAGGTGATAGAGGACCAAGGATGGCACAGTCGGTTATTGCGTGGCCTTCGTGCAAGAGGTCCTGACTTCGATCCCCGGATCTCACATCCTTGTTTCGACTTCTTTCCTTTCAATGTAGCCTAAGTAGCTTTAAATACCCGTAAAACGGAGCACTGATGGAGAGGGGGGGGGGGGGGGAGTAAAATGAGCGCACCATCGACCTCAGGTTTGTCAGTTGAATTACTGTTAGGAGTTATCGACATTAAATATGGTTGCTGCATGTACTTTACTTTTACTTTACTGCCGTTGCAGGATACAGACAAGCAGTCATGGGAAGAGTTGTTTGATAACCCACCAGACCTTTTAACAGAGGTATGTCAAAAAGGCTTTTTTCCATTAATATTTTGTCTGCCACTGCTCAGCCACCAAAGAAGAATTCTGCACTACTCATGGTACATGGCATTGACAGATTGTCATGTTCATGTCATTTAAATGCCACAGAGACGGTCATCACGTGGTGCAGGGTTGGCACAGTCGTGAGAGCACTCACCTCTCACATTTTGTAAAAGCATATTAAAAGTTTGTAGACGGCATTTCGACGTTTGGCTAACGTCATTATCAAGTCAAAAAGTGAAAGATAAAAAATGTATAAATCCTAAAAAGGCAATAGGTGATGGGTTGTTCTTTAAACAAAGAGATTTGCGCGATTGGAATCAGTCTGCGTGTTGAGACTAGGGTTGCACTCCTTGATGAAGAGCATCTCATAGACAAGACAGTCAAATTCTCCTTGGCACTTTTTTAGCATGCGGAATTGGCTTTCTTTGAGGAGGCTTGTATGCCCATGGGCTGTCAAAAAGTGTTTACCGATCGCATAACGTTCAACAATACGTTGATGAAGGTGTCATTCCGTATAGCCGACATAATCTGAATCACACAGATCACATGTAAAAGAGTAAACAACGCATTGTTGATTTATGATTGGTGGCTTGATTTCTCTGGGCTTGAGGTCTTGTTCCAATTTTCTGCTGATAAATATGGGTTGTACTTTAATGCCAATCTTGTGACTGAGATCACACATTTTTTGAAGGACAAACTCACTCGCACAACGCTGCTATCTACCTCGTTTTTCTCTCTTGTGCCAAATGAAAAACTCTGAATGGTTTTGGTAATGGTAGAATTAATCATTGCCAAGGGGTAATCAAGTCGAGTAAAAATGGAACGTAGTCTAGTGCATTCTTGATTGAAGGCTTCAGTTATTGAGGATAGAGCATACGCACGATGGATCATTGTTTTGAGCAAGCAATCTTTATAGCGCTTGTCTCCGATAAAGGAGATCTTGTTATCAATAGGAAGCTCCATCATAAAAGGCAGGGTGGGGTGGAGGCTATTAAGAGTAGTGAGAAAATCAATTGCAGTGTCGGTGCTGGGCATTCTGACCAAGGTACATGTATCATCAACATATCTCTTGTATAATGTGGGCATCACACCATCGCGGGTAAGCTTGTCTTCAAGGTGGCAGAGGAAGACATTAGTCATTACGGGGCCAAGGGGTGAATCCATAGTTACACTGTCGATTTGTTCATACAGCTGGCCATTGAATTGGAAAAGCTGGTTAGTAGTGGCGATCTTGAGAAGTTTTGTGAGTTGATCCTTTTGCAGGTTAAGGTCATAAGTTTGGTTAAACCAGTCAACGACAAACGCTTTTTCGACTAAGATGTTGATGGTTTCATTTAAAGGGACGTTAGTAGAAAGGGATGTGACATCATAAGAGACCAATATCCTAGTCTCAACACGCAGACTGATTCCATTCACGCAAAACTCTTTGTTTAAAGAACATTCCATCACCTATTGTCTTTTCAGTATTTAAACATTTTTTTATCTTCCACTTTTCACTTGATAATGACGTTAGCGAAACGTTGTCTACAAACTTTTAATATGCTTTCACGAAATGTTTTATCGCAATTTTTTATTGTTAAATGTTTTAAAAAATCGCTTCGTTTTCGTATTATTATTATTATTATTATTATTATTATTATTATTATTATTATTATTATTATGTGTCCCAAATCACAGCAATATCATGCTGGAAGTTGTGGCGCAAGCTGCAACAAGCAGCCTCAGCAATCCAAAACTTGTCTCAGGATCTGGGCTGAGCCCAACAGCACGGTCTTCCTCATTGTGTGGGTTTGAAGCCCAACATGGATATCCTCTAGGTATTCTAGTCTGTCTGTATAGGTCCCCAATGCTCCTATATCATTATTATTATTATTATTATTATTATTATTATTATTATTATTATTATTATTATTATTATTATTATTATTATTATTATTATTATTATTATTATCATCATCATTATTATTACTACTACTACTGTTTGGCATCGTTAGAAAGGACTGAGTCCTGGAAGTGACTGGATGAACATGTACTCTAATCTTTTCCAACATGTCCTGCTTCCCGAATTTATCTGATATACGCAGTTGCTAATTTGCTCTGAATTGTGTACATCACATAAATTCAGACACTGTGTCCCAGGACCTGTGGTAGCAGAGAAAAAAAAGGAAGATAAAAATCGTACCAGTGGATAAAATTTGGACCCGGAGTTTCAACTCTATAGGAATATTGTCCCTGAGCAGCAAGTGGTGAGATGACAGGTGAAATTAATTACCATTCCCAGGTTCGAGTGTTATGTCCATACACTTGGGTTTTCTTTTCAAATAAATATGACCTATTCCCACAAGTCCTGGGAAACAGTGTAATAGTCAATTCAGAGCAAATTTGCAATTTTGTATATCAGGTAAATTTTTGAAGTGGAGGATGGGTTGTCTTTTCATATGGACTCCTTACTTCCTGATGAGCAGCAAATACCTTGTGCTTTGTTAAAGTTGTCTCTTTTGATCTCCCAGTTCCTGAAAACGTGTGCTTGTACCCAGTCTTTAACTTGTATTCAAATCCAACTGTCCCAGAACATTGGCATAGTTTTTCATGGGCAGTGAAACAAAATAAATGTAAACAAAACAGAGGCAGACCATTAGGTGCAGGTGATAAGTTCAACCAGGGATTACCCAGAAAAAGCTGGTGGCCAGATTGGGCCTTGAACCATGGTCTCTGGGTTGAAAGTATGGTTTATGAAACACACCAAGTTACTCGGTGCCTTCAGAAGCTACTTTACAACTGCTGTTAACCTGTTGCATCTTAAGAGTGACACCTATCTAGATTGTATTCTAACACGTACCATATGATTTTACTGGTCTGTGGGAACCTGCTCGAGGGTAATTGGGTTAACAACATGTACTGTATGTCCACTCAAATTTAAGTTGTCTTTAATCACCATTTTAGCCGTAAAGTACCAGTATATCTCATATATAGTTTGGAGCATTTTGGTAATTAATTTTTCATAATCAGTTTTAGACGCAACATAGCTTCTACTGGGCACCTGTTTTGTAGATAGCAAAGGCCTGGGCCTCCTAAGTCTTGGAGAATTTGTTATTTCGTTATAGCTTGCTGAATAATATTTAAATGATGTGTCATAATTTGCGTGTGAAATAGTTATTATTGCTCTTTAGGTTGATAGACGAGAATGGATTGCCACCCTAAAAGGTGTTGCACTCAGTTCGGATGCCTTTTTTCCATTTAGGGATAACATTGACAGAGCCCATCTGGTATGTAAGCTATCAAAAAGCTACCTTATAACATCCCTTAGCATTGATCATGAAATTGTGTCAACTCCATCCAACTCCAAACTGCCTCCAACATCAGCATGTAAAAGTGTGTGATCCTTTGAGAGATGATCCTTGCACTTAGCTGGACAATTTAAGAATTTTCTCGGGATCGCAGAGGTCATGGGTTCGAACCCCGTTGAAGCCACCCGAATTTTCAGGTATCTATAAGAAAGAGTCAGTCTTATTCAAGTGATCTCCTGTAACAACATAATTGTTGTCAAAGACCCTTCTCCAAAATGTCGGCCAAAAATTCAAATAAGTTAAAATTAAAAACGTGTACCAGCACTATGTACTCAGCCTATTTGGTGTTCAGATGAGAAAATATAAGTTGAAAAATGAAAAAATTACAGATGTTTGTATGACTGGGGGCATGGGATATACCCCCAGTCATACGATTTTTTCATTTTTCAACTTACATTTTCTCACCTGATATAACACCTAATACCTGGTATCAGGTTTTCATTCAGTTCAATTTTAACTCCTTCAAATCCGTAGCTGCCATTTTGGAGAAGGGTCCATTTCCTCTGCATAACACCATGATTATTTTTTGCTATTGATTTTTTTTCTTATAGAGTGGTGTTGAGTTTATTGCCAGTCCTGCTGGATCAGTGGCTGATGATGTGTGTGTCAAGGCAGCAGATGATCATGGCATGACAATGGTTCTTACCAATCTGCGACTGTTTCATCATTGACTAATGTAATTTTAATGCTATAGTCATTTCAGTGAAATAGTAGTATGTGCTCCCTGCAACAAAACACAAAGCGTGAATTTGGTGCGTTTGCTTTGCACGTCAAGTAGGCAGATTAAAGAAGAAAATGTTTGATGTAGATCAGCAGTCATAATTTTTGTGTACTACATTTGATCACACAACACCACTGTATAAGTCAGATTGGGAGTAATTACTGAAAGCAAACATTTAGGAATTAAAAAAAACAAGTGGCTTGTTCTAACTGTAGCTGTGTACCCACTATATAAATTGTGATCATATTATTGCTGAGAAGGATGAAGAAGACAGAGAGAAGGGTTCCCTGCACTTATCTGGACAATTTAAGCAATTGTCTCTAATAGACACCTGAAAAACCCACTCAGTTCGGAGTACACCAATTTTGTCAGATTTGTGTTCCCATGAAAGGACTCATAGCTCCAGCATCACAGAGGTCATGGGTTTGATTCCTGTTGAAGCTACAAAACCTGAATTTTTCAGGTATCTATAAAAGACAGTAAAAACTATTTCCAGGTAAGTGTGAGGATCTCTTCTCTCTTTTGTCTATAACCTGCACTTCAAATATACATTTATTTCATCGAGTCCTTTCACGGGAATAGATAAACTTAACGAATTGACCTGCTCCCCATCTGAGTGGTTTCATCACTAAGTTGGTAGAGCATTGCACAGGTTTTGGGTTTGAATTCCATTGAAGCCACCTGAATTTTTCAGGTGTCTATAAGAGACAATTGCTTAAATTGTCCAATTAAGTGGGAAGGTCACCTCTTTCTTTCATCTATAACCTGGACTTCAACTATTCACTGAAGTGGAGGTGGCTAGTGGTGGATATTTATCAAGCCGCAGATTGCACCTTCAATGCTATCCATCGTTTTAGTATTTAATTAATACTTTTATTTGAAGGATGAAGAATGACAGGAGTTCCCTTGGTCCCACAGACAATTTGTTGGGACACTACCTTGCTGCAGACAGTTTAGAGACAATGAATACTTGACCAAAGTGTTAGGGAAGTCTTAAGTATTTTAAACAATACCGTGCGATGGCACATTTCAAATTTATTTGCTGACTTGCACAGACCGCTTTATGCTGTCAAAAGTTATTTGGAGGACAATCAACAATAATTTAAGTACCAAGAAACCAAACTGGAAATCAAACAAAAAGCACACCGGTAAGGTGAAGTTTGATTGGAATTCTGCAAGGAGCTACAGTTGTAGGAGAGACGTGGGGTAGAACATGGGTCCTTAAAGCCTGTGGATGGACACATTTCAGGAAATATGGGTGTGCCAGTCATATTCGCAAACCGGGTGTGAGTGACTCCTTAACAAAACTTAACCTTGGTCTAAGTCGCCAAGACATACAAGACTTTGAAGCCATACTACAACACAAGGAAGCATGCAAAGTTACAAGTCCTTCCCAACATTGTCAACTACCTCGATTGACCATATGTGTGTTGTCATCTTTTCATAAGTAATTGAGAAGCTGGAGTGTTAAAAAGACGACTCCACACTTCAGAAAAAGAGCTCATGATGGGTCTTGAAATCATGTAAATTGTGCCTTTTTAGTTGGAATTTCTGTTAAATATACTTGGGTACCATACTGGTTTCAAAGAAAGCCATGAGAGGCTCCATAGTATGGTATGTTGACACTTCTGTATGCCCCCCTCTAC
>OX421451.1:26213431-26220931 GCA_949126865.1 Montipora capitata | reverse complement strand
AACATTTATTGTTGAAAACTGCTGCTGAATGAGTACGATTTCGTTTAACTACCACTATCTATATATGGCGCGGTACTCTAAGGCATTACCTCTGTCAATTGTTTTAAGTACATGTAGAACAGTTAATCTTGTCTACGTAGCTGTTGATTTTTATGGGGCATTAGCAGCCTCTTTCAGTTGAGTACATTTATGAAAATTATTTGATGATCAGGCTGTCTTGAGCAGATTGGTATTTGTACTCATTTATTTGGCTAAAGCTACAACCACCTTTATGAACATGCACTTTAACAAGGTCTTATTAATGTAGTTTTGCCGATGGTGCTGTTACTGTTCCAAATTTCAATAACTATTCAGAGCACTCAGTTCAGGAACCACAAGAGGGAATGGGGCTGGCTAGAGGGGCTTCAGCCCCCACACTTTCTGGTCTACTCGTGTCAAAAAAGAGACTGGGTTTCAGAAATGAGAGTTTGTCTGCAAATAGAAGGAATGACAAACCCTACAATAAAAACAACCAAACGCTCTTTTAAGCTGTCCTGTTGATAATAAATCCCTGTTGAGTAAGGCGCGTTGCCTTGTGGTTGAGCTTTGTAGGTTATAAATTATCTCTTCGACCATTCGTATGTTGCCACAGAAACATTCAAAGCCAAGTTCTTAGTTGAAAAAAATAGCCTTGCACTGGTGGTATATATATGTGCTAGTTTTTACAATTTGGTGGATTTTCAGCGATTTCAATGAAAATTTCAAAAGTTTTCTGGGGATTTTACCCCAGACACCCCTAGATTTCGCTTGCTCAGCCAAGTTTGCCCACCTAAGGTGCAGACCATTTCTGGAATATTATACATTACGACAACTTGTTACGTAATTACATAAATTACATAATCATTACATTTATATATGTATTTTGCAAGATTTCCTGTTTTAAAGTGTTCTATCATTGGACACCAGTTGTTTCAGAGATGCTACCATAACATTAAAAACTTATACCCAAAAGTCAATTGTATTACTGATAGTGAGAAGAAACACCTAATCCAGTTTTGCAAGCCAGAGGTACAAACTACATTGCAAAATCCTTCGAGACCCAGAGAATCACAGGTTTCTTTTGCCCCTCTTGCATACTTTTGCCAGTCCTGATTTTGCCAGTTTTCCTTGTCCTATCTGGAGTGACCACCCATGGGTCTCCAAAGATGGGGAAAAGGACTGCTTCTTAAGAGCTTGATACAAATAGGAAATATTAAATACGGTTCATGTAAACTGATGGGGACTAAAAAAATGGAAATTCGATCAATAGAGCTTTTGCAGGCCATGTCACAATCGAGAGAACTCCCTGTAAATTCTCGGGTCCTTATGTTGAATTTGTGGGGCTCTCAATGAAAGTGGGGTGGCAGGTGGAACTATCCACTTGTGGAGAGTTTATTGCATACTTTGCAAGCAACTCCATCAGTGACAGCTTAGAATAATAATAATGCTACCAAGAATAAATTAAATAACATGCAGATTTAGCCAAACCTTAAAAGCAGAGCTCCCAGGTTTTAACCTTGCTTGAGCCTGCAATCCAATCAAAACCCAGTACCTGGCCAGCAGTTTCCTTAAAAAAACAGCTGACCACTATGAGCTCTAAATTTGAGCCTGCAATATGGCCATGCAATACTGGTCAGTGGATACCTTGTTTTGACAGTTGTCAATTAACCATAACATGGAATTCCAATATCAAAGAAGTATGCTGTAAACTAGCTGGAGACAAGTATACAAGTATTGATTCTCTAAACTTGAGCCTGCTTGTATGATCAAAAAATCACATCCTTTTTTCCATCAGATTTTGAAATTATGTTTGTTCAACACCTGACTGGCAAAATTTTGAGCCTTGATTTTTATCCAAAGGCTATTTACCTTGAGTGTAAGTTTTGGATTTCACAGTCCGCCGTTACTCATGTTCAAAAGTGACCTACTGGATCTCAGAGGGAAAGATATTGGGAAAAGTGAAGTCATTTACTCTCTAGCTTAAAATTTCAGCATGTAAATGCAGCTTATTATATATGGAAAAGACAAGTTTAAAGTCTGAAAGTGCGAAACTCCCGTGCTGGACATTAATTCAGCCGCATACACACCCTATGCATTCTTAAACTAGTGAGACGCCACTCTTTCCTTGATCCAACTCTCTCAAGATTTTGAAGTTAGTAATGGCGGACCATTAAATAGGAAAATTCCAGTTAAAATGTCATTTTTAAATCAGAGCTCGAAACTTGGATCCTTTAGAGTTTATTTAACCCATTGACTCCTGGGAGTGAGATTAACCGATTGTACTTTATCTATTGCCAGACAATTTTATTTGTCAACTGGTGATGTCCTAGGGCACCCAAGGGGTTAAAGTAGTTTTGAAACCCAAAGAAAAACAAGAAATGATTTTTTGGTCATAGTACAGTGTAGCACTTTAAGCACTTGCTATAAAATTTATAAATCGACTTAAAGAACAAAAGAAAATTGAGGCAGCATTGAAATTTGTGAAACTAAAGTGTACATGTAGCAGGAGGTCTAGAGTTTTTTTAATGATTACTGTAGATGCTTAATTTTTTTTACAATTAATTTTAATTTCAAAATCACTTTTTCTAAATTATCATCCTAATAGACGTACTGTCCAGGAAATTTAATAACATAGCTCTCCTCACCAGGATTTGACGACAAACTCTGAGTTGATAAACTCAGAGCCCTTGATTGAAGTGGACTGTTTAACACATCTAAGACAGACAGCACCTTGGAATTGAATTCTTGTGTTCTTACACTTGCATCACTGGCAATTTCTGCAAAGCTTGCATGTTTGGCAGTTTTGTTACTCTGATGTGACATTTTCACTGACTTTTCAGAGACAATGTCTTTTAGCATCTGAAATGTTACTCTTTCTTTTGGGCTTGATTGGTGCATTCCAGGTGAATTGGGGGGATTCGCATCAATTTTACTATCAAATTGTGACACCACAGCTTCGCCATCCAACTGGTGATTCAAAACATCTTTAAGGGGTTGATGTCTATAAGGTGTCTTCAGTACACGACTGTCACATCCTGCTTTCAGGAGACCCTCCCTAACTCTGGAAATATCAAAAAGGAGGTGTTTGGGAATGCTGTGAACAGAAAGAACAAAATGATTACCAGATGGCCTCAGCACTCTTTCAGGTGTCAAAAAGTCAGCTTCTTTTTCTCTCAGCTGAAGTATAAGAGAAACATAGTCTTTTAAGTCCTGAATTCCTGTCATACTAGCCACCAAACTCAGATAAGCAGCAACAAGGGAGTGAAGGGCACAGCAATTCATACTTGGCAACATCAAATTTTCATTTTGAGCAGCAGCCTGTAATCCAAATACCCACTGGAGTGAACTGGAAATCAATTCAAAATCAGAGGACGCTTCCATTGTCATAACAGCCAATGTTAAGAAAATTACAAGGATGTTCTCCAAAGAGTTAGAAATCATGCAAGCACTTTCAAACAAATACCATAACAACTTGGCCTTATTCTTCTTGAAAAAAATGAGGTCCTGTTTTGAGCAGCTCTCAAGTTTCAAGTCACCTTCGTGAGCTCTACCCATGATTTCACTGATGCCAAGCCTGGAAACATTGCTATGCCTGTCAAGAATTGTATACAGAATTTCATGAGCAAGCTTTCTCACTGTTAAATTATCAACAATTGTGGCATGAAGCAATGAATCGAGGAAAGTTGGTGAAAAAGTAGTGGCCAGGGATACAGAGGTGAAGCTTTGAGCAACACTCAAAAGACACTGCAGCAGCATCGTTTGTAACATTTGTTCACCTTCTATTGTTCTTGTTGGATCTTGGCTTGTTGTGCTTGATATATGATTGCTTGGAAGGCTGCTATTTGTTAATGGAAATTTCCCCATGATAAACATCATGATGTCTGTTTTCTGAAAGTCAGGGAGAACTGCAGCAAATGCTCCCACTGTGCGCACTAATGACTCCTCAAACTCTTTCTCATCATCATCATTGCCATGATCACCAGGAGACCAACTCTTCTGAAATCTGCCATCTACAGATGATCTCAAATGGCGCAACAATGTGTTGAATACCTCTAAAACGGCTGGCCCAATGGAACTGTTGCTGGCAATTGCAACACATTCAGCTAACACTTGCACAATACTAGCTTTCACTTTAGCTTTGTCCTTCACATGCTCATCAAGATGACAAAGGAGCTTCTCAATGATGATATAATTAAACTGATTTTGAACTGAGTACAAAACAACCTTGAATACTTTCAGAGCAAAATCGTTCGGAACCCAAAGGTCACTTTTGTCAAAATGGGTGAGTGCAGGGTTAACAATTGATTTGATGTTTCCATAGCTGGCCCTGTTGATCAATTCCCTTAGGCAGGACTCTGCGAGAGATGCTGGATCTTCTTCAGTGTTAGCACCATGCACGTCTTGATTACTGGAAACCCTTCCTTTACCGCTTCCTTCCATGACAAACAACAGAGAGGGAATAATCTTACTCATATGAGAATCTTCCATAATATTGGCTTGAAGATCATCGGATACAGTTTTTCTGACGACACCTTGCAAGCCTTTTAAACCAGCCAAACGAATCCTGTAGCAGTCTTCTTCATTTCCAGTGCTAAACCAACACATGGCACTGAATTTAGAGACGAAGAAATCGTAACGACGATGATAGGATGGGGTGTCTTCTTCGATATTTGCGAACTTTACGAAGGAAGTGCTTCCGAGAACTTGTAGGTCAGTTTCAGAGCTTTCCAGCAACTTCTGTACCATTTTGAGAAAGCTCTCGACGAACAAATTTAAATTAGGGGCATGACATGCTAATAAGAGTTGATCAAGCGCTTCCACTGTTATGAAAACGAGTCCAAATCGTTTTCGTTCCACGTCCCTGTTTAATTTCTTTGCCAAGTAGGCACCGATTCTATCCAGTTTTTCCGGCGACGAAAGAGCATAAAAAATCAGTTTGTCCATGTTTGCCTTGACTAAGCCTTGACGTGGATCAGGTGGATATATATTATCAACCAATCGTTTGTACCGAGGCCGAAAATTCCCTACACAGGAACAAATATGAGAGGTCGCCATTTTGACTTACAAATCCTTCAATCGCGTTCCCAGAGTCTTCGTTCCCCTTGACCAGCGGGTCGGGAAACGAGCACCTAGGTACTTCATGTATCCCCTATTATAGTGTATTTAAATTATAATGTATTCCCACGCGTATATTATAATACATTTAAATAATTAACCCTATATACCCATGTCTACCCTTACATACCCTTATAAACCCCTATATACCCATGTACACCCTTCTATACCCATGTATACCCCTATATACCCATGTATACCCTTGTATACCCATGTATACCCCTATATACCCATGTATACCCTTATATACCCCTATATACCCATGTATACCCTTATATACCCATGTATACCCCTATATACCCATGTATACCCTTATATACCCATGTATACCCCTATATACCCATGTATACCCTTGTATACCCATGTATACCCCTATATACCCATGTACACCCTTATATACCCCTATATACCCATGTATACCCTTATATACCCATGTATACCCCTATATACCCATGTATACCCTTATATACCCATGTATACCCCTATATACCCATGTATACCCTTATATAACCATGTATACCCCTATATACCCATGTATACCCTTATATACCCCAGTATACCCATGTATACCCTTATATACCCATGTATACCCTTATACACCCCTATATACCCATGTATACCCCTATATACCCATGTATACCCTTATATACACATGTATACCCTTATACACCCCTATTTACCCATGTATACCCCTGTATACCCCTATGTACCCATGTATACCCTTATATACCCATGTATACCCCTATATACCCATATATACCCTTGTCTACCCATGTATACCCCTATATACCCATGTATACCCATGTATACCCTTATACACCCCTATATACCCATGTACACCCTTATATACCCCTATATACCCATGTATACCCTTATATACCCATGTATACCCCTATATACCCATGTATACCCTTATATACCCATGTATACCCATGTATACCCTTATATACCCATGTATACCCATGTATACCCTTATACACCCCTATATACCCATGTATACCCCTATATACCCATGTATACCCCTGTATACCCCTATGTACCCATGTATACCCTTATATACCCATGTATACCCCTATATACCCATGTATACCCTTGTCTACCCATGTATACCCCTATATACCCATGTATACCCATGTATACCCTTATACACCCCTATATACCCATGTATACCCTTATATACCCCCATGTATACCCCTACATACCCATGTATACCCTTGTACACCCCAGTATACCCATGTATACCCTCATATACCCATGTATACCCATGTATACCCTTATATACCCATGTATACCTATGTATACCCTTATATACCCCTGTATACCCGTGTATACCCTTATATACCCCTACATACCCATTTATACCCTTATATACCCATGTATACCCATGTATACCCTTATATACCCATGTATACCCATGTATACCCTTATATACCCCTATATACCCATGTATACCCTTATATACCCATGTAAACCCTTGTATACCCTTATATACCCCTGTATACCCCAGTATACCCATGTATACCATTATATACCCCTACATACCCATGTATACCCTTCTACACCCCAGTATACCCAAGGCATGTATACCCTCATACACCCATGTATACCCTTCTATACCCTTATATACCCTGTATACCCTTATATACCCCTATATACCCATGTATACCCATGTATACCCATGTATACCCTTCTATACCCATGTATACCCATGTATACCCTTCTATACCCATGTATACCCATGTATACCCTTCTATACCCATGTATACCCATGTATACCCTTATATACCCATGTAAACCCTTGTATACCCTTATATACCCCTGTATACCCCAGTATACCCATGTATACCCTTATATACCCTTATATACCCTTATATACCCCTGTCTACCCTAGTATACCCATGTATACCCTTATATACCCATGTATACCCATGTATACCCATGTACACCCATGTATACCCTTATATACGCATGTATACCCATGTATATCCTTATATACCCATGTATACCCGCATATAGGCATGTATACCCATGTATACCCTTATATACCCATGTATACCCTCATATACCCCTGTATACCCATGTATACCCTTATATACCCATGTATACCCTTGTATACCCTCATATACCCCTGTATACCCATATATACGTTTATATACTCACGTATACCCTTGTATACCCATGCATACCCATGCAAACCCCAATATACCCTTGTGTACTTCTCTTTTCCCATGTGTGCCCCTTTTTCCCCATTATACCCAAGTATACCCTGATACAATCTGTAATAAGTTAGCTAAAGGAGTTTAACCTGTTATAACAGAAGTCTACAATCAGTCATTGATTTATTTCCAAATCGCACCATTTACCCAG
>OX421451.1:26190931-26200931 GCA_949126865.1 Montipora capitata | reverse complement strand
GGCCATTTGTTTGCTCATTGATCGATTGAGAAATACAAGTGCTCACACTTCTTGAACTGAGAAAGGTTGAAGACATGGTAATTTTTACATAAAGCTTTTGGCTAAAATTGGCTGAAAGAGTTTGGATGGTTGCAAACAAGGAAATTAGGCAATAAGTTATATAATTATGATTTGTAACCTGGAAAGTAGAACTCGCTAGTTACAGTACTCAGTACTGTCCAAAGAATAAAACTAGAAAGTTCGTTACTCTCTCTTTTTCATAAGATACTTTTTTTCTCGCAGAGAGTCACCAAGATTTTCGGACCCCCAAAAAATGCTTGGGACTCCAATTTGGCCGGACATGCGGATCCCAGGACCCAGACTTAAAAATCCTGGTGCCATCCCTGGAAAGGCGTGATTTTTATATGTAACCATAGCAACAGTGATCTTTGATTGTGTGAAGATAACCTTCACGTGTGACGATGTCATGTTTTCACGCGAAAGCTCACTTGGTATTTCATTGGTGTTTATGTAATAATATAATATTCTTTGTATGTCCACCCAAATTTTGAATAATCATTGTTGTTGTTTTCTCTTAGGACCATTGTAAGGCCCAAGAGAAACAGGAAACAATTCTTGTGCAAAATTTGGGAGGGCAAACAAAGAGTATCATGGTATTTTCCAACTTGGCCAATTGTATGCATTTCAACATTTTAAAGATGTTGAAATTGACAACAAAGGCAACACTTTAATGCATTATTTTAGAATAATTAAGGGTAAAGGCTTATCATCTGAGATTGAAAATACATTTCCAGAAAATGAATCACTTTGCTGTAAAAGATAGAAATTATTTTCAACTAAAATCATTTCTGGGTACATCACTTACAGTAATAGCAAAAAGTCTCTATTTATTTAATTTCGTATGCAAGTACATATACACCAGTAAATTGTTTCCAGTTGATAATAATTTATTAAAAAAAATAGACCACTTTCACATTAAATTTCAGGTTGGCAGCGAGGCATAGAGGACACAAACAAAGGAAACTGAATGAACATGTTTATTCATTTCTTTTGTTTGTGTCCTCTAAGCCTCACTATTAAGCTGAATTTTAATATGTCGAAAGTGGTCAATTGCAGTCAATGACATAGCCACACATTATTTACTGGCATACTGTCCAATTGTTCTTGTATTAGCTTGACTAAACTCTGCACAAATTGTTTTTCTTGGATCAACTATACCGGAAAAAAATAAAAAGGCCTTGTATTCCAGATAATACTGTTAAACTTTAAAGCAGCTTTTGTTTTTACAAAATTGTTGTGGATATACCAATACGGACACGATGTTGCTTGATCGTCACTACCATGACTATGGGAAATGAAACCAAACAAAATAAAAGTTAATGGCGTTGTTCGTTATTTTGTTGGTCGTTACCTCAACAGGGAACTGTACTTTGTTTTGCCTCAATGGGTGAGTTTGATTTAAAGAGCAAAACAGCTTTGTTTAACAGTTTTCTAATGCGCACGACGGCTTCGTTTAGCTTTTTCAGAAGTACAACAACTTTGTATATTTTGCATTGTGTTATACATAATGAGAATCTGATCGATTGCAGATCAGCGTGAACACAGCAGTCCCTGTGAGATCAAGACTAACAGTAGTGAACTCACAAATCTTCACGGTAAGACTGGTTCTAAAAAAAAAATTGAAGTTAAACACAATCTATATAACATATCCATCACATCACACATCCACCATTGGTACAAAAGAGAAAGGCCACATTAACAGTATTTAACACAGCCATCTAATTATAAAGCAACACTTATCAACAAAGTGTCTGAGCATTTTTAACCTACAATGTAAAGCTTGTGGTACTAACCTCAACAAAAGTG
The DNA here is from genome assembly GCA_949126865.1 of Montipora capitata. Taxonomy (NCBI): domain Eukaryota; kingdom Metazoa; phylum Cnidaria; class Anthozoa; order Scleractinia; family Acroporidae; genus Montipora; species Montipora capitata. The sequence goes on along the minus strand of OX421451.1, from coordinate 26,199,065 downwards.
ACGAGAAATCAGGACAAAGCAAGGGAAGACACTTTTCCACAATCTTGGACAAAACTGTTGGGAAAAATTCGGACGTGAACATCGTTGAACATGCACTAAGAAACAAAGCCCATGTTTTCCCCCCCTCTCCCCTGTACCAATGTTGCTAATGTGGTGAAAAGTACTGTACAAGCCTTTGGCCGTTTTATAACTAACATTGGATAAAGGGGAGGGGGGAAAGTATGGAGAAGTTAATCTTTTAGAACACAGACAGATAAGGGTATGACCATTTCATAGCGGTGTATCCTATTTTCCCAACAAGTTTTGTCCAAGATTGCAGTATCAGTCCAGTACGTCCATCTTGAAAATAAGATTTTCTCGATGAGCAATCTCTGACTCTCACACATGACTTATTCTGACGTCATAAATCGTGTACCACAGACTGCCAACTGGTCAGACAGTCAACCAGCCAGCCAGAAATTTACGATGCTAAGCAATGTAGATGCAAAAACGGCCAATATCTGTTTGGAAGAAAGGTCACGGGCTAGAATACGACAAGCCAATTATTGTAGCAATATTCAATACCAAGTTTAAATTTCAATTCAAGGAAATTCAAGTTCAAGTCAATGAATTTCATGTTTACATGTAATTCAATGAAAATTCAAGTTCAATTTAATAAAAAAACTATTCAAAATTGCTTCCTCTTAATGACCGGAAATGAGAACTTTAATATACATATGGCAAGCTGTTTGTATCAAAATTTAATGTTTCTATTTTTGTTTAATTTAATCCATATATTCATTTAACTTTTTTTTGTGTCTGTTTAATTCAATACTTGAATCTCTTTAATGCTCCATTTTTATAATTTAGTTTAAACCAAAAAGAAATATGTTTTATTTAATCTCTACTCATTTAGTCAATTTAATGAGCTATCTGCATTTAATTTAAAAGGTGAAATGTAATTCAATTCAATACACCAAAATTCATTTAATCCCAGAGGGAGGCCTGGGTCAAACTATAGTGTCTGGGAAAGTTAAATGTGGTGAACTTGAGAACTTTGATGTTGAGAAAGACCTTTCAAAGTTTCTCATTTCACTTATCAACTCTGCACAGGCTATTTTCCCAGGTATGTTTGATCAGGAAACTGCAGAAACACAACTTGCAACAGCTTTTGAAGACGTGTTAACTTACATATTTCTATATGCTATGATATTGTGATGATGCCTGTCACTCCAACGACTGTGGCTGAAATTTTTGCTCCTTTACCTCATTCTAAAAAAAGACTTACTTGGAAGACCTTGTTTTAACATTCCTTTAGAGTCGGGAATTAGGGTTCAGTTGGACTACATGTATACACAGGATAGTGTCTGTCTATGGTTTGGAAAACATGTCTGGATTTAATGATCTGTCTGATTTGAGATTGATGAAATAGTTGGGGGTTTTATTTCAAGTCACGGCAGAACTGTTGGTCAGGACTATGTTGGAGGTTTCACCTGATCACTTGGCTTGAGAACTCACAGAAGGAGGATGCAAGAGATTATGGAAAGAATAGATCTGCAAAATACTGCATTAAGATGGGGTGCTGTTGTTCACTCAGTGTACCTTGGTCAAATTCTCTTTGGCACTTAGATGGCCATCACTCTTCGATTCTGTGGAAATTTGTAATCCATGTATGTATTGACGGATTTTTATGACAAATTATGTTTCTGAGGTGTAGTTCAAATAATTTAGCTGAAACTGTGCTTTGCCTCTTTCTGCATGCAATGAGAAATGAGGGGGGAACGTTGGCCATTCAGAATAAGAGTTGACAAAGGTGGCATCAGTGGCTCAGTTGGTTGAGCATCAGGCTGTCATGCAGCAGGTTGCGGGTTCGAACCCCTGAGGAGAAAGTGCTGCCTTCGTAATTTGATCTGCAAATGGCTAGACTTTCAAGGACTATAAACCTTATGCCCTGTCTCACAAATATCTTCTATGTTCATAAGTTCCCTATGGGATGTTAAAGAACCCACACACTATTTGAGAAGAGTAGGGGATGAAGTCGTCAGTGTTGTGGCTGTCCTGTTCTCTCCAGCAGAAGTGGCAGGCCTGGTAGTGATGTCTCTAAAAAAAGGCTTGTGGTGTACAAGGCCACCTAAGTCAAAAAGGACTTTGCCAAGTGCTGGAATATGTAGATGTAGAAAATGTACTTGTCTGTGATGCTATGATCCAAGGATGAGGAGAAGGAAGAGCATTTCAAAAAGGACTTTGCCAAGTGCTGGAATATGTAGATGTAGAAAATGTACTTGTCTGTGATGCTATGATCCAAGGATGAGGAGAAGGAAGAGCAAGTTTTTTGCTGGTCCGTCTACTCACAATCAGGCAATAGAAAGATTATGGAGAGACAATCTCTACTATTATCTCTTTTATGCAATGGAGTCTACTGGTATCCTTAACCCAAAGGATCCTTTTTATTCGTTCGCATTTACATTTAGTCTTTATTCCAAGAATCAAATGCAAGCTTTTAATCATCACAAGGTGTGCACAGAGGGAAACTGGTCTCCATACCAAATGTGGTGCAATGATATGATACACCATGACAACACATTACCACATGGCCAAGTACAAGAACAGCCGTCAACCATGGAACTTTATGGATATGACCCCCAAGGACCATCTTCAACTGCAAGTGATGATGATGATGTTGTTGAAGCTGTTAACTTGGGAGTTAATGATTTGCTGGAGTTATTTGTTTTGAAGAGAGTGGATCCCCTAACAGTCTAGTGAAATGGGCAGATGCTGTATGTCTATAAGGAAGCGTTAGAACTAGTGCTTTTGAAAATTAGAGAACGAAGAGACTCGTAAATTAGGACGGAAAGAACTTAGGCAGGCACAAGTTCCTGACAAAAACAAGACTCAAAGCAACACAAAGGGGTACCTACTGTAGCACTCAACCTTAAGCCTAAGTAGGATCTTTTACTACATGTACTAGTGCAAGAATGGGAAATTAGCCCATCTCCTTTGTATCCTAAAATATTACATACAATGTACCCCAATGTTGTAACCTCAAGAAACCATGACTTCATTTTGGTACCAGGTTTGTTATCAAATGAGATGGTTTTGTTTCCATCTAAGTTCAAAGTGGACAAAAATGTTTCATGAAAAGTTTGAAATTCACAACTCAAGATAAATTTAATAATCAACCATAACATGTTTGATTATACTTAACTGTTTGCAAAAATGGTGAAACAACACTATTAAAAAGTGATAATGATTGTAAATTTCTTATTACTTTTGAGGCTTTGCAATAATATTAACAGTAAAGACACCAATTTGGAAGCACCATTTTCCCAATAACAGACCTGCCAGTAATGGACAATATTGGTCAAGATTACCATACTTGAAGAAATAAATATGCTACTCAAAGCAATGGATAATTTCCCTTTACACGAGGGAGAAGTCCTTGGTCACCATCCCAGAGGTTGCATGGTAACTGTCCTTTCCTCATGTTGTAATTGATTGCTGTTTTTAATTTGTGTTATTTTGTTGTACACATTAATATAAATAATATAAATTATTATTACTATTACTAACACTGCTGAAATTTGTTTTGCAGAAAACAAAAAGATAAAAAAAAGTTTTGCAGAGAAAAAAGATGCCCAAGCAGGTGCTCTAATTTCAATGTGAACATTGAATTAAAATGCCTCTGTGACCCTGAGTGCACTTTGTCAAAATAAAGATTGTCAGAAGGATCTTGAAATGTTCTTCGTCACCATTAAGTAAAACTGGAACTAACAGAGGGCAACACCTCCAAGAAAAAAGTCTTAAGGAAATATACACCATCAAACTATCAACATCAACTGCAGGGAGGAAAAGAGAAGGTAAGGGCCCTAAAAGTTGAAATCAGGCTCTTACCCCAGAATATTAAATAACATGCAAATGCTAAGCCTGTCCACCCTGCGGATCACACAATTCTATCAAACTTCTTTACCATATTAACTGACGTTGTTTTACTTATGCGACAGCCGTCTTTGATGCTTCAGCAAACGTATTTGTTCGCTTTTACACAGGGAAGCATTTAATTTAGAATAAGCCAACGATACTCTCAGTTGTTGCACAGTACACATAGCAAGGCTTTTTCACAGCAACAATTACCGTTGTTAGGGTGTACATGTACGCTTTCGAGGGGGATGAAACTAGACACGTGTAGACTTACACTGGAAAATGAAAATTTAAAGAAATGTTGAAAATAAAACGTGGATGGATTCCTTAAACCTGACTGCTATATTGTCTGTTCGGGTAACTGTCATTTTACAAAGGAGGACCAAGCAGGACCAAGCAGGATCTTCGGGTAGATGAATATTGGTCTTGGTGACATTTACTTCATATTGAAATCTCAGTCAACCAAAATATCATTATATTGGAGCGAGAAAAAAACTGCTGAAACGATTTACTCTTACCATTTTGATGGAAATATATAAATCGATCTATGTTGGTTGTAACATTGGTCTCATAGAAAGCCACGGTAGACAGATGAAACTTGATTTCCAGGCGTTTATTTCACAGCAAAGAGCGCGGGTTAGCTCTGCAAGGTCTCTTTCGCTTTGTAAAATCCCTGCATTTAACTCACATATAAAACCCTGTTTAACCCTTTCACTCCCAATAGTGCCACTTATAGATTTTACTCTGTCTAACGCCAGACGATTTTACCTGTCAATGGGGAACCCCACGGGGCTGAAAGGGTTAACATCCACAAGGTAAATCTGTTCTGATGGTGGAGCCAATATCAATACAATTTACCCTCTGGATTAAGATTCAAGTCTACAAAGTATTGCTTTCCTCGCCTGTTTTCCTTGTTTACATGAATTACATCTAGGCATCCGGAGAAATCCTTGACTATTGCTACGTCATAGCCTCGTTTGTATAACAAAAACAAAGATGGCGGATTTCAATTTAAAAATGCCTATTTTTGAAGCGTTATTGTTGGCTACTTAAACACATTAAGCCCAAGTGAGTGGTCAAGTATGACAATACAGGTGAAGAACTTTCAATTCAGAGAAACTTTTTCTGGCCTGTACTTTCCCTTTAACACTATACTTGTTTTCATACATGGGTAACAACCCTGTGTCCACTTGAAGCTTCTCTGACATATTTGATAAACATCGCATAGATAGCGGTTTCAAAAGAGCAGCTCTTGGAGCCTTCTTCAGAGACTTCTACTTACTGCAAAAACAAGAGCTTCCTGGCTGATAACTTGGCAGTGTCCTTTGAGTGCATGAGGTGCCCTTAAAGATAGACTGAGGAACATAGGATACTTTCTTCCAAACAGAGGTATTCCTAAGGCATCTATACCTCACTTGAGTTTAGAGACAGACAATAATAATTGTTGTTGCCTGTGAAAATAGCCTCTAAAATTTCCTCTGGTACAGTACCGCTCAAATGTATGTTACCACCCTCTTGCGAGACGAGACTTCCGTCTCTAGAGACGAAACTTTTGTCCTGCGAGATAGTTCAAAAAACTGTAAGTGTGCATGAACGGAAACTTCGAAGATTAACACGTTCGCGAAGAAGCTCTCACTCCAAAAGGTTGCACTTGACTCAAGAAGTGTAATGAAAAATGTGATTTGCGGCAATGTATTATTGTGAAATTCGTGCATTCCAAATGCATGTAGACATTCAAAGGACCACTTCGTTCGTGAAATGTACATACTTTAGTCGAAGTTGATGTCAAGTGGAAAAAATATTTCGATAAACTTGCGCTGCAGCATGTAAAAACTGTTAATCGATCGATTTTCTTCAGTACATACGCTTAAATCTATTGAACTGACACAAAAATTTATCTTTCAAATTCAAGTTTATTGGGCTCCAATTGGAGAGAACGTGGTGACAAAGCTGATGTACATTTCATCTGTGCAAGAGCGTTAGGTTATATTATCTTGTATAATGTGAACTTGAGAGTAAGTGGTTTGGAAAAAAAATTGATGACATAACTTTTGTGAAGATGACTTAAAAATGGGTTCTCTTGTTATTGTTTATACAGGGTTTTTGTTTCAGGCCAGAGGCCGGACGCCTCGTCCGGTTGTTTACGATTTCACCGGCTTCCCCCTTCGAGGCTATAAATTTGTTGGCTCCTTTTTTTGCTTTAAATTATCTTCTTTCTTTTTTGGTGGAATTGGATGTATCGGAAAACCGTGAGCAGAAGAAACACAAAGCAATCATGCGCAATAAATCCTTCAAACTACCGGTAAATAAAATCACAAGTAATTGCTGTATTTTGCGTACTAAATGGAATAATCCATCTGTTACCATGACAATTAGGCAACATAAAGTCCAATAATGCAATGTCGCAAATGCGTTGTTGTACTTGACGAATTTTTGCGAAGGGAAAAAAGGCTGGATGTAAAGTGTAGTATTAATCATTTTAGGACATGTAGTTTAACTTTGTTCAAGTCTGAAGTTGAATTAGAAAACTATGGAAATATTTTATACAACATTATCTTGTAAATAAGTTTTAGGTGTCGGTAATGTTAGCACTATTCTCGATCTTTGTATGCCGGAATTTTTGTCCTGATTTTTTGCTCGTTAGAATGCAATTTGTTTAGTATTAATTTAGTAAATCATAGCAAAAACAAACTATCCGAATTCACTTTATTTCACACCGAATATCACAAAGATCTGTTTACAATGCCACCGCCATAAAAACATGAAACGTTACTCAATTGGCATGATTTCTTTTTCGGTTTTAATAGTATTGTAATTTTGATTCTTGTTTCATGCTTGACTACAGTGTCGTTTTGTCGTTTAAATTTGCAGACATTTGTGTGGCTGTCGGACTTTTATCAAAATTGATGCAAATCTTGCCGCTTCAGTGATTCTTGCAAGACGAGACTCTCGTCTCGCGAGAAATGAGACGAGACTGACTTACTTTTGAGCGGTACTGTAGGTATGTTGACAATGGCCCACCTTGTAAAAGTGAAATACACACCATTTGTCCAACATAAAAGTTATCCCCAGACAAGTGTTCTTGGAGCCCATTGTCAAAATACTTGAGCTTAATATTCTGATTGCAAAGAGGTTACCACTCCTTCCGAGGCCCACCGCTGTCCACAGCAACTTCACCATAGAATTGGACCTCAAAGGTGACTGTAGGCAAAGGCTGACTGATTCCTGCAGGGTCACTATCCCACTGCTCAGAGTTAGGAGGAGAAAATAGATGTGAAGGGGCTAAGGTGCAGACTAAAGTGGACAGTGATGGCGGTGGTGCTGAGGTGCTGATTGAAGTGGATGATGCATGTCGGGTGTCCAAATCACAATTCTCTCCTCATCTCTCACAAACTGGAAATCTTTCTTCATTCTGATGTACAATCCTTGACTTGCAAGTTTCTTCACAATTTCAAAGCTGTATTTACTCAATTGCAGGATGGACAATTTCTTCTGAGCAACTCAAGGTCATTTGGTCCAATCATGCCATACTTGTCTTTAAGAGCTGACACCAACTTTTCTCTGATAGATACCTCTCTGTCTTCCTCTTCAAGAGTTACAGTACCTCTACTCACAATTATTTATCTCCTAATATCTCGTCCTCTTCATCATCACTGTCCTCTCTAGTACAATTCAACAAAGTAAATTCAAAAGGTTTTCCCTTCAACTGTTCAGCTTTCTTTCCTTTTTTGGGAACGTTTGTCCCCAATGATGCTCTCAATCGTTCGTTCTGGTTGAGTCTTCTACAATGCCCAACATTTGTTCCTTCTTGGATCATCGATCTAGCAGTGGCCAAGGTTCCTGTGTTGACCATGTTTGGATGAATGATTGGTCTGGATAACATTGACGCAGTTTAAGCTGCACTTGAAGAAACAGCTCCCTGACTTTCTAATAGCATATCAGACGGCTTAATAGCCTGCTTGCAGGCGGTAATATGTATTTTGGTTGCCATATTGGACAAAGTCTGAAGGTCTGGGACAAGTGGGGAATACAAGTTGTATTACGCCAGCTCGAAAACCCATGATTTCTCAGGGCAAAAAGTGAAATCCTGTCCACCAGTGGAAGGGATTTGTAATTGGTCAAGTAGGTGTCAAAAGAACCATGACGTATTTTTTGATGGTCAGAGTTGGTCATGCAAGAGAAACCACAGATGTGAAGTGAGTGATAAATGGAGAGTTGTCTTTCCTAAATTTCGAGA
>OX421451.1:26168431-26178431 GCA_949126865.1 Montipora capitata | reverse complement strand
AGCTTGTAGCTTTGAATCAATGAAAAAAACAAAAACAATAAAAGAAGTGAATTAACAAATACATCGCGCAGGTTGATGTTGAAGCATTCGTCGGTTTTGTTCTATCCATTGATTTAATTGATCTAAGAATAGAGCATGTATAAGTTCATTTTCGGTTTTTTAATCCTTAAACAGTAAGAGAACTGAGAAGTCTTGTTTTCAATTGCAGGTGCATGTTTGTGAGGGTTCAACTGTGGCAGATCGTTGCAGGTTGTTTGCATTGAGTGATTGCAAAGATCCTGCTTTTTATGATGACTGCAAACACAGCCATGACGACTGTTGCGATCGCTGCGAGTTGTTAGCATCAACAATGGATGATGAAATAGACAACACACTCGTTAAAAATGAAAGCAATTTATCAGATGACGATTGTGAAGAAATGCGTTTCTTAGTAAAAGAAGCAAAAGCTCAAATAGTATCGTGGAAGGCACATATTTTACGCTCAATCCACCAAGATTCAGCAAGGATTAACTTCCTGGAATCACTAAACGAATCCTCTGTCCTTGTCATCCAGGACTGGGCCAGGAAGTATTTGCCACGGAAGTACTGCGAGAGCCAGACAGACTAGTTTGGAAAACGAGGAATTCCTTGGCATATCAGTGTTGCGTTTACGAGAGTAGATGGCGAAATACAGATGCTGACATTCTGCCATATTTTTAAGGCCTGCAGTCAGGATAGCAATGCAGTTCTCGCAGTAATGGCAGACATGATCCAGCAGCTGAAATCCATCATGCCAAGCTTGACAACCGTCTACTATCGGCAAGACAATGCCAGCTGCTATCACTGCAGGCACGTCATTATTAGCTCAAGCAAATTAGGCCAAAAGGAGGGCATCGTACTCAAGAGGCTTGACTTTTCAGATCCACAAGGAGGAAAGGGTGCGTGTGACCGCAAGGCAGCGACCATCAAGTCTCACATGAGAGTCTTCCTAAATTCAGGAAATGACATCGAGACACCAGAACAGATGTTCAAAGCCATGGTATCTTTCGGTGGAGTGCCTTCACTTAATGCCACGCTTTGTGAACCGTTTACAAGCGTGGAAACTCCAGCATTCAAGATAGATGGTGTAAGCCTTTTATCCAACATAGAGTATTCACCTGAGGGGATTCGCGTGTGGAGGGCGTACGGAATCGGTCTGGGTAAGATCGTGTATCAACAGCAGTCTTCTGGACAAGGTTCAGGCGCTTTACCGGCCCTTGTGGTAGCCCAAGTACACCGAAGTAATTTTTCATCGATAAAAGGGCGAACTGCTTCCGCGAAGCCCTCAGGGGATGAAAAAGAATCCACAGGCTCGGGAGGGGAAGATGCTTCAACTAACCTTTTTGCTTGTCCGGAGGACGGATGTATAAAAAGGTTCATTAGGCATTGCTCAGTGCTTCGTCACTTGGACTATGGTAAGCACCAATATACCCTTGAGCATGAAACCTTATACGAAAAAGCTGCTGTCCAATATGCAGAACAACTGGAAGGACAAGGAGCCACTATGGTACCCGTCGTTAAGTGTCCCTACCAAACACGCCAGTGCACGAAATCTGGATATCGGCTGGGCGCTGAAGGTAACTGGACCTCGACGTACTATTTTCACTGTTGCACAACGGTCATATCTTACCAAAAAGTTCAAACTCGGAGAGATGACAGGGCAAAAAGCTGATCCGGCATCAGTGGCTCGATCTGTGATGGATGCAAAAGATATCAATGGTACCAGGATGTTCCAGTGACGACTTCCTGACAGCCAATCAAATAGGAGGATTCTTGTCACGTCTTGCGTCAAAGAAAACTCTCCCTGACGAAGAAGCTGAAATCGAGGTGATGGAAGCTACTAGATATGAGGCTGACATTGATACCATGATATCCCAAGTGGTTGACGATCTCACACCAAGGCACCCGATTGTGTTTGACTCTTTCAACCTTTGCGAACTGTCCTCTACAGGGAAACTAAACACCCTTTCAATCCCACTCCTAAGAGAGATGTGTTGTCACTTTGGTATCGCTGTTGACGACATCAAGGTTAGGCGCCGGAAACCATACATCGAAAAATTAAAAACGCTCAGTGATAAGTGTACTTGTAAGCAGCTATGATTAAAGTAGTATGTATTGGATTAAGTAAATTATATCCAAACCAGAATTCGACATTTTCTTTTCAAAGTTCTGGTCAAGTTTTCGTTTCTTTGCTGCCCGTGATTCTGTGTTATTTCACAATGCAATGTATGATAAGGAATTTCAAGATAACATTTGCTAATTGTTTTCACAATACGCAGTTCTGTATACGAGTTTAAAAAACGGGACATTGGACTTTCATACTTGCGATTTGGTGGGGTTTAAAATCCTTAAAATTGCCAAAAACCGTAACATCGCCTGGATTAATGGGGTAGCATTTTGTTCTGCGCAGTCTTATGACTGCTCTCTTTGAACGTTTTATGTTGTGCGTGCAATATAGTTAGTGGCACTTTTTGACACCTTTTTCCCCAAGCTTCCCGTTGGCCGTTCTCGTCCTCGTTTTTGCATCTCAGTTTGTCACGGTTCTTTACGCGCTGACGATTTTATTCTTTTTCAAAGTTGAACTTAATCGAATATCTAGTACGTGCGCAGCGTTTTACTGAAGGGACCCAATATGCTACTTTCGTGTATTCAGAACTCACTTATCTCGCGAAACAGTTAGGAATACAGTTTAAAATAGTAGGGCTCAATTTTTTGTCTCCATTAGGAAAGCCTGACTGGGGTTTATTACGTCCAAATAGACCCCAAATCGTTGCGTGACATCCTTAAGGTTTTTAATAAATTCTTATTTCAACCTTAACAGGTTGAAATCAGAATTTATTTTACCACAACGACAACGTAAAGTTTGTTTCCTTCATTTCGCACATAATTTAGTTTTTAGGCTTGATGCTTCCAAATAAATATGAAAAACAAGCGCAGGATTACTGTGAAATTGATAATGATAAGTCGCTCTTCATTCCTCACTTTAAATTAAATATACACGCAAATATGTTTTCTACATGTTAGTTCAAGTGCAAAAAGCCCTTTAAATCTTGCAATCGCATTCATAATACGCCAGTAATTAAGAAACGAAAGATATCATGAGCAACTGAAAAGAAGTGGCAGAAGTCACGGCTTGACTTCCGTGACACCATTTACACAAGTTGACGGATTGATGCTGTGACTTTGCCGATTTTGAGGGTGTTGATAGTCGGCGCTGATAAAAAGCCCGGCGCTAATTTTTATATCCGGATTAAGACCAACGTTTCTACTAACTAAATCTAAAAATTTCGGGCGATTTGCTATTTTACCGGGAATGGATATTTCCTTCTGAAAAAATGCACCGAGCCGGGAATTTCGACCACGCAAAATTTTGCTAATTTTTCACGGCTTTCCCTGAATTTCTGTTTCGACACAGAAGTGAATGTTTAGGCTCGAATTACTCGTTGACACGTATTAAAGAAGTTTCTGGGCACAAATGTGAGGTTAAAAGCGATGCGAACTGAAAATGGAGATTGATTTGAATTTAGCATCTTACGCTAAAATGGCGGCGTTTTCTCTGATCGCGGGGGCCGAACAGAATTTCGTCATTTTCGGGAATTAAAATAAATCTTTCAAGAAAAAAATCCCACCACGTTTCTTACAGTATGATAGGCTATCTTTGTATGAAATATGAAGAATTTGTTTTTTTCATCATGTGCCAACCTTTTTTATTTTCGCTCGGTTTTAGTGGACATTTCCTCTTAACAGACATGAGAAGCAACAGACCTTGTGATAAACAACAAGCTTTTTAATGGCGGGAACAAAAACAACCTTTTCACATCCGGGAATCTCTAAATACAAATAAGGGTATGTCACGCAACATGTTACAACTAATTTGAAAGTGAAGCTACAGAGTAGTAAATTCGCTTAATACTGGACTGCAATTTCAGTCAAACAAAGCAGCTCACGACTGGACATCCTGTGACGATAGCTGAGGGGACTCCCTTGGGGAAAACAACAGGAAAAAGAAAAGAAAGAAAAATGCCAAACCCCTTCCCTCAATCCCGCAACACACTACCTTTACTACCTAATTAACAACAATTTTAATGACATATTTACAATAGAAGAAGAAAAAAAAGGGAGGGAAAAAAATTAATCGTAGGCTAATCCTAAAACTAATTGAGTTCTTAAAATCTAAAACTAATTCTCAATTGATCCGTGAACAAATGCAACACTTAAATCTGAAGTAATTAAGACTTACGAGTGCCTCTCAGCAATTTTCACCTAAGACTGTGCAAGATAAAAAAAATCGAAAATTGCCAAACTTTGTCACAATAAAGGACTACCAAAACCATTTTTAGAAAAATATGTTTTAGTTTGTTTCGATAATTATTTTACCTGGACGGCGACTTTTTCGGTACGGGACGGGGCCTTGTGAGCGAGTGAAAACGACTCCAAAATGTCACTTGTTTGAATCGCTGGAGCAACTTCAGAATTCCCGGCCACGATTGCGTGACATGGAACGCTTGCTCCCGTAGTCCTGCGGTCGTGTTGTAATCATTAAATTAAAAAATATATCATTTTTTGGCTGAATGAATTCTGAAGTCGCTCCCAACATGCTGTTTGTCAACAAAAGTCGACCTTTGACCACCAAAGCGAAGGCGAGGTATATTGAAATCACACACGCTAATCTCGATTTATTCACTGAACAATTCGAGACTTTAGGTTTACTGGAACTACTGTAGGTAAAACGGAACGTGTCATTGAAATTTAACTGCCTTTGGTTTAAGAGTGACATATCCGGTAATTAAAATAACTGACCTAAAAATTTGTATACTAGTAAGATTCATTCCATTCCATATTTTTACGCAAACAAGTTTCCTTAATTCACTTTCTGAACATACCTGCAAAACAAATAAAGAAAGGTATCCCCCTTTATATAAGTATATGCTGATTGGATTTTCCTCAAAGCCCTCAAACAACCATCGAACCAGTCGAACGCTTTGTGACCTTCGTGAGTTGTGCAGTGATTGTGTTGTCAGAGCTGTAGCGCAAGAGATTAGGACAAAGCACACAGACCAATGGCTTCGTGCGGTTATTCTGAGTTTGTTGGGGGAACTTGTGGCCCAAGTTCTGATAATCCAGCAAACGTTCAATGCGTAACAATAGCAAAATGTGATAAGTACACCAAGGCACACTTGAGAAGTTATAAAGTGTCGGATTCTTCTCTGGATACAGAGGCTAGGCTTTTGCTCGCACGTGCAGGTATTAAAGCTTTAACTGAAATCACTTAATTTAAGATATTGAGCAGAAAATCACTGCGAAATCCGCAGATACTACCTATTACAGACTTAATGTCAAAAGCAGAATACCCGCCCACAAGAAATGGACCCTAAAAACACTGCTGCCGCAGTCGTGTTGTTGGATATACCTTGTTCTTTAATCCATGAGGCAAGCACTGCGGCACTGCGGCACTGCGGCACTAACCAGTCTACTCAGCTCAATTTAACCTTAAGTCGACTAAGGCACTGCGGCACCATGTAATCATGTATCGTTGTACGAGACTGCGAGCACTCACTTGTCCAGTTGTCCCTGAAGCGAGTACATTGATCAGCGCAGCCGGATTGTATCACTGCCCATGAAACTAATGGTTATTGTTTTCTTATTAATTGCTTTTAAAGGTGTTTTTGAGATAGATGATATTATTTTGGGTAAGACGATTTGCCCAAGGCATCGTGATCCATTTGGAATCCGATGGAGATGTAATAAGAAAAATCGCGCCCGCCCACAATGTTTGCATCAATACGCGGCAGCGTTCATGGGTTTGTGCTCGGTGCGAGTCCTCACATGCAACCAATCTGAGAATCTGCAAGCTTTCGTCCGAACAAGGCGTAAGGGCCAAATTTGTCCCCTAAGCTTTGCAAATGGTGAGTTGCGCCACCAATGTAGGCCTCTGAGGGAGTAATTGTGGAGGGCCGATTCTAGTTTTTTTCTCTTTGGTTTGTTCTTATTATAATATATTATATAATAATTTGTCAATAATTGTTGTCTGTAGGTCGACTTGTTGAGAATTTTGTATTATCTGAATGCTGACTATTTCTCACAGGCTATTGTATTACAAAAGTATTGAACCCTTCAGACCAATGCTTGGATTATGCCGTGTATAACTTCTTAACAATTCGGCTCTCCCTTCTTCCTTTCTTTTATGTCTTTTAAAATGAAGAAAAAAAACATACCTGTATCGATCATAGTGCTCTAAGCTATCGGTAACGGTTCCTCGTCTTTGCAAAAGAGACATTTGCATGGTATCTCCACACCCTCTCTGACTGCTCTCCTATATGTTTCTCTTGTAATTCCAGTGCCACAGCGTCGATGTTGCCATCTTTCACATCTACATCTACATCTACATCTACATTTATTAAAGTCCATCAAAGGGAGGGCCCATCACCGATAGACTATAACAGAAATCTAAAATAACAAATGAAACGCTATGTACAATATATAAAATTATAAATACAACTAAAATAAATTGATATAAAATACTAATAAAATGTATATAATAAAATAACAAAATAAGAAGGAGAGGGAGAATCCCATTAAATATTTCTACTTATAGCCTCCTTAAACTTCTATAATTATCAATTTCTAGTAAATGGCTAGATATTAAGTTCCAATCCCTAATTGTTTTACAATAAAAAGAATTCCTATATGCTTCAGTATTGGGTTGCAGTTCAATAAATTTGTCTAGATGATTATGACTTAATTGTCTTTTCTTTCTCTCGACGTTCACTGGGAGTTCCATATCAACTTGGATAACTTTGTGGAGTAGAGCAAGTCAAGGTTCTTTTCTTCAAACCTGGAGAGAAGGCCAATCAAGCTCATTCAGTAAATTTGTTACAGTTCCTGTTTTACGATCCCAGCAATTCTTCACAAAACGTGCAGAGCGCCTTTGAACAGCCTCAATCTGTTTGATATGTTTCACATTTCAAGGGTCCCAGACTGTGCTAGCATACTCCAGGTGGGGTCTCACAAGTGACTGATAAGATAGATCTTTGATTAAACTGCATTAACCATTTGTTAGCCCATTGCTCAACAGCATACAAATCAGACTGGAGTAAGTTTACTGATCCAATATTTTCTATGACACTATAAAGAATAGTGTCATCAACAAACAAGCGTATTGAAGATGAGCAATTATCACCAATGTCATTTATATATAAAAGAAACATCAGTGGCCTGAGCACTGTTCCTTGGGGCACACCAGACGATACGTAAACAGAATTGGAGGAGGTACCATTAACTACCACAGTTTGTTCCCTGCAGGTTAACCAAGTTGAGAGCCAGTTCTTGAGGTTTCCTCGAATTCCATAATAATCAAGTTTATGAATTAATCTCTGATGAGGCACCACATCAAAAGCCTTTGAAAAGTCCATGATGATAAGATCAGTTTGTTGCCCACAATCAAGCGATCTGGATATTTCCTCAATCATGGTGATGAGTTGAGTTTCGCAGGACAACTTCTTACGAAACCCATGTTGATGTTTAACCAAAATGTTTTCAGACTCTAAGTGGGCCATTATATCATGGAAGATGATGTGTTCAAGGATCTTACAGGGCACAGCTGTTAAAGAGATAGGACGGTAATTGGCAGGGAGATGCTTACTGCCTTTCTTAAAAACTGGAATAATATTTGCCTTCAGCCAGTCACTAGGTAATTTGCCAGACTCCAAAGATTGAGTGTACAGAAACTGAAGAAAAGGAGCAATTACATCTGCAGTTGCCTTAAGGACCCGACACAGAATAAGGTCGGGGCCGTTAGCCATCCTGGGGTCAATATTGGCTAGTAATTTAGCTATCCCTGGAACAGAGAACACTGTAGGTGAAATGTCAGGTAACAGTTGGCATATTCACAGTACTCTCGTGTGTTGTTGACTCAATAAGTTGGCTTTACCAATACTGTCAGTTATCTCAACTCCATTTTCTTTAAGAGGACCAATTCCAACATCATGTGACTTCTTGGATTTGATGTAAGACCAGAAACGTTTAGTTGGGACTGGTCTGTTGGTGCTGCAATCTTTAGGAAAAGAGAGCAGGTCAGCAACATATTCATCATGAGCAGTAGTGAGCTGACTCTTTATTTGTTTCCTAATGATTTTGGAGTTCCTCCAATCAGTTGCATTTCCGGTCCTTTTGGCTTTGTTATACAATCTTTGTTTCTTCCTTATCATGCGTTTGATAGAATTGTTTAACCAAGGTAGATTCCACCTACTGCTAAGTTTCTTTTGTGGAATGTGATCATTGATGACTGTAGTGATTGTTTCTTTGAAAAACTGATAATTTTCGTCAGCAGATTTAGAGGGGGCCACCATAGAAAGATAGTTGTCAAAATATTTCTTTAGGTCATTCCTTACAGCACTCATGTTTCCTCTTTTGAACATATACGGTATACACATCTGGGTGGTATTTTCATGATTGTCGGCTTCAGGTTTACATCGAAAACAACCAGGTTATGGTCACTCATTTCACTTTCAACATTAACATTGGTTACCATATCAGGTTTATTCACACAGTAACGCCTCTTGGCGCATCGTTACAATTTCCGAACAGGAGACACGATAAAATTCTTCCATGGTATTAATTACTTTGATCTGTTTAACATAGCTTACTTTATATTGAGTTACAAGAGATGTTCTTGCGAACGGGTACAGGCGATATACTTAATTGCTGGTCTTTTTATACTGACAGTGCTGTCTCTGAAGGATCGAAATGCCAGCCATTTAATTGGTGAATGCTAATGTTGCTTACCATCCATTGTTATCATTGAAACCATAAAACAATAAAAAAGATCACATCTTTTAATGAATGCTGATTCCATTGTTACATAATTCAAAGCACAGTGAAAAAATGCCGTGAGTGTAATCCTTAACATTTTAAAAGTCACAAGTGCGCACATGTTCGTGAACATGATTGCAATTTTTTTTTTAAAATTAAGTTAGTTTACATTATTTTAGTCGACTCAACCAAACCATAATTTCCTGTAAACTGTTTCACATCCTATACTTAAAGCCGCGCACGCTACAAACAATGCATCATATATCCTTTTCAATGATGAAATGGTATATGAAATGACTGAATCATATATGAATTGCGGATATGAAATCAAGTGAAGCTATGATCTTCGCGGTTATGAACGCAATTTTTACAATTGCGAAGATCATAGCTTCACTTGATTCCATATCCGCAGTTCATATATGATTCATTTTATATACCATTTCTTCATTGATTCATTCCTCACGGGACCATTAGAACCCACAAATGACCAGCTCCCAATGTCAGTGGCTTCATAGCTCAGTTGGTTAGAGCGAGGTCTCAGGTTCAAACCCCGTTGAAGTCCTGAATTTATCAGGCTTCTCTACGCAATTGTAAAAATTGCGTTCATAACTGCGAAGATCATAGCTTCACTTGATATATCCTTTTGTTAATTTTTTTCCATTGTAATTCAAATTTGGTCGCGTTTTCAGGTTTTCCATTGCAATTCAAATTGCAATTCAACTGCGCCCAGTTTTCACCATCGCCATTATGAAATAAAATGGTTAGAATTTGCCAGCATTACTACATACATACTTGGCCGCACTGCCTTCTGAAATCCACGTGTGCTGTGCTACTTCAAACAATCGCTACAAATATAGACTCATTGTCAAGCCAGGTGGAACACATATTTCATCGTAGTGTAAAACCCATTTTACACTACTATTTTAAGTGCTTTATTTCTTGCCATTTATTTGCAAAGTCCTCTCCAACACAAAACGCATGCTAACTTACAGCCAGGTTCCCTTTAAATTACACCAAGGCAGAGAAATAGTTACAAGTTTTACAGAATAGTTTCGTTACGATGTTGCGTGTACCGGGTTAAGTCAATTAAATATCATTGGGCGAATCATTTATAGTCCCGGGCGAATCTCCGCCGGACGAACAGGCTTTCGGGCAAAACATCCCGATACCT
>OX421451.1:26153431-26163431 GCA_949126865.1 Montipora capitata | reverse complement strand
ACACACACAGTTTGGAACCCCTTGCAAAATCATATCCATTTTAGCTTGGAATATCTTAGGTGCCGATTTAACCTCGTATGGTAGCTTGGTAGGAGTAAAGTCCCCGTGTGTGCTAATTGTCAGGTATTTGCGGCTTTCTGCATCAACATTTAGCTGAGCATAGGCATGGGACAAATCAATTTTGCTGAAAAACTTTGACCCCGAGAGAGCAGCATACAAGTCCTGTTGGGTGGGAAGGGGTTATTGTTCATTTTCCACAGATGAGTTGATGGTTACTTTGTAGTCCCCACAAATTCTAACTGACTTGTCAGCTTTTGGTACAACTACTATTGGACTTGCCCAGTCTGATCTTTCAGTTTTAACTATTACCCCATTTTTCTCCAGCTTATCCAACTCCCTTTCAACTTCATCTTTCAATGCATAGGGAACCCTTCGTGGTTTAACAAATATGGGTCTTGCACCATCTTCCATGGTGACGTGTGCTTCCAACCCTTTCATACCCTCATAGCTATCTTCAAACAACTCACTTTGTTTAGCGAGTAAATCGTCAAGTTGGCTTTTGGCATCTTCCAATTCACATCTTGTTAGACTAAGCTTTATATGGTTAAGCCAATTTCTACCCAGAAATTATTCTCATAATTAGCTACAATAATTGGCAGTGTATACTTATGGCCCTTGTATATCACACTGCATTTCACCACAGACTGTGAGAGTTTCACCAGTATAGGTGGGAAATTACTGAATTTCTGAGTATATGTGCGCTTACTCATTATATCAGCAGCGGTATCTAATTCCATTGCAACTAGTAAACCATTTATGGACACTTCTACATTATAACGTTTGTTGGTAAGATTATCTGTACAAACTGCATACAAGGAATAAATACCTAACTCATCATCATCATCATCATCATCACATGCTTTCCTTGATTCTAACACATTATGAACATTACGTTCACTTCCCTGTTGTTTGGATTTCACACTAGACTCACCAACTTTACTGCGACAAACTGATGCAAGGTGACCTAATTTACTACATTTATAGCATTTGGCTGACTTAAATCTACAGTTTGGTGCAGCATGCTTACCACCACACTGGTAACACAAGGGTGCATTAGTGTTCACAGTTTCCAGTTTATTTACTATGTCTTGGCTGTCATCACTTGAACTGATGGGACGAAATTCTTGGGTGTTCTTCTCCACCGTCTCTATTGACCTTTCTATCTGGCACGCTTTCTCAAAGGTAAGACCCTCGGTATTCAACAGCTTGTTCTGTATTTTGGGATTGTTCAGTCCACACACAAAATGGTCTCTGAGAGCTCGGTTGAGAAACTCGCCATAGTTACAATGAATAGATAGCTTCTATAATGCCATAATGAAGTCACGGATGGATTTGTCTTGTTTCTGATAGCGAGTTCCAAAATGAAAGCTCTCTGCTATCTCCAATGGCGCTGGATTATAATGTCTCCCCAGTGCTTCCATCAGATTGCTCAGGGTAGAATAGGCTTCTGGTCCAATCTCAGTCAGGAAAATAGCAGGTTTTCTTTCTTATTACTGTGAGATTGGCTTTTTCGTTACCCTTGCCTTGTTCTTCCACAATATTGTTTGCCATGAAAAACATATCCATTCTTTCCACTTAGGAATGAAAAGTCTCTCGCTCAGGGCTGAACTCAACGACACGACCAAACAATCCAGTTGCTGCCATTTTGATCGATAGCATGTGCTCAAACTTCCATCGATCAATCTTGGCCGAAAACACACTTCTTTCTCACACAGAGATAGTCAAGACTTCACAGGATTTCTCACGCGTCCTAGTGCATGTAGAACATCCCATCCTCGTTTCCAGAATGTAACATATTAGCAAGGATATAGTTTGAGGCAATACACAACACCACACTTTATTCGCTAAGCATCTTGGGTACAAGAATGATCATGCAATAGCTTAACAAAACTTCCGATTACCTTAATATATTACATAGGTTTCTCCTAAGAATTGAGTGTTCTCATCTTCTTTTCTCCAACCACTCACAGAGTCCCAAGTTCTTTCTTTCTTCCTCCTTTGTTCTCAGTTTACCTGTAGTTATTTGTGGTTCAAAGGGATTTTGCACTTTGTTACTCTGACACAGCTCCTGCTGATGGCTTTTAGCAGTGATTCAAACTCACTCTTCACCGTCCTTAGATACAACTTTGACTCTTCTTCTTTTCCACTGTCTGCCAACGCCCACGTCTTTTACATATTGTAGCGTCTCCGAGTGCAAGGATAGCAGGAACATGAATCAAAACAGACCAAGATACACAACACAAGACTGTATTCTAAGACTCGACTTACACTACTTACACGAGACTCTAAAAATCCTAAAAAGAATACAAACCGCTATTGAAAAGAAAACAAAGAAGTCCTATCACACTGAATAACAGAGTACTTGTTGCGGCCTAACCACAGGAAATTTGTAGCGTTACTGTAAATAAGGTCAATACTGTACTCCAGGGAATAAAAATACCACTTCTCGGCAATACAGTAAATACTAATGAACTTAACTAACACTAAGACGATAACTAAATGGCAAAGCGTGAGAGGGGAAAAGGAAGGAAAAAGAAATTTCATGACACATCGATTTCACGCAAAATGTGATTGTTGAAATATGCCAGAATGTGTGTCAACACGGTACTGCAAACGTTTTCAGGCCTTCTTCGTTTTTTAGCAAGTTTTTCAAATTATGTGAAGCAGCAAGGCATATACAGTATTGTGCAAAAGTAATGCAAACGAAGTTCGTCGAAATTCGTCCTTTGTTCTCGCGAATTTTCCACGAAAAGTCATCAAATTTTCGAACGATGTTTCGTAGGGTTTGAAGCGAAAAATGTATGATCTTTCTCGAAAATTCGAGATAGCGAAATGCGAAGTAGCGAATTTTTGAGGTAACCAAACGAAAATTCGAGATAATGAAATTCGAAGCAACGAATTTCTTATTAAGAAGGAAAATATTACGTGAAAGTTAACCATTGTAAATGAGTGTTTTGTCTCTCACTCTATTTCTCTCAGTTTTATGGTGATTTTCATTGAAATTATCTCCTCTTCTCCTTGCTCTGCTCCTCTCGAGGATTTCCTCGCTTAAATTTCTCAAATTTTGTCTTCTCTTGTCTTATGTTCTTTGGCTTTTCTTCAACTTTTCTGCTGTCTATCCTGTTGCTCACCACAGTCTGTGACAGTCTGTACAGAAGGATGGTGGATGGACCAAAATTTTTCGCATGGTGCTTCGCTGGTGTGCTTTGCATGCCTGAGCTCTGATATAATCAAGCAGTGAAAGTTCTTGTGTTTAACAATTCAAAAAGTATTTCTGTTGAATATTTTCTTCAATTGATGAGTCTTTGCTAACAGACACAGATAGCAAAGTCAAATAAAATACAACTTATGTCCTCCCTGTTTTCTAGAAACTGTGCCACAACTTACAGTAGTACTTCATTTTTTGGATTGAGGAATTCATTCTTTCGCATGACTGTTATAAGATTGTAAATTTACTGCATGAGCATTGGCACCTGAGAATACTTTTAGCACAGGTTAAAAAACTTCAGAATGTTATTATCAAGATAAAACCCCATTTTAAATCAACTTTTCAATTATTATTTGTGGCAGATCATTGTGCAGCACCATAATAAGGTTCAAATAACATGTCCTTTTTTGTATGCAAGTGATGCAAAGTAAGAAATTTTTGCAACTCAACATATTCTAACATACATTTCAAATATAAATTTAAACATCTTATACAATAATGTCACCTTCAAATACAACAATTTATGCCCAGTCTTGAAAGTCCATTGGTTTACATGGAAAGCTGGTGACCCAGGTACCTGAGCTATTAGGGACCACACGTACGAGTTTTCTGTAATGAGCATGCACATAAGGTTTGGAGGCCAACATCTTTTTAAGTGCGCGTGCTCAGAATGGAAAACTCGTACTTGTAGGCATCCTCATTCTCTGATCTAAAGGTCCCTAACGACCAAGCCCAGCGAAACATAACCCCTTTAAATGCCACTTGGTCAAAACATTTAAAGTGATGTCTTTCCTCACTCGTTTCACTTGTAAACATTAACCAATATGATGAGCTAAGAATTAGTGTCCTTAAAAATAAATGGAATTTAAATTTACATTTTTCCAAAAAGTGCATTTGCAAAGGCTAAATCATAAAGATTTGAAGAGTTGTCCCTCACTTGGCAGCCATATATAATTTGCACAATTATTCACAATAGGTAGAAATGGGCATTCAGTGTGGGGGTACATGTATGTGCCATGGCTTTTTGCCTCAACAAATTCTATACAAGGTTCTGCACCAAACCCAAGTGGGGGCTCTTCCTCAGTACCCGTAACAAACTGAAGTATATGCCCCAGGGTCACTGAGCCCCTTTGGCCACTTCCTACCAGCCTGGTGTATTTAGAAAACAAATCATGAATTTCTGTTTCGAAACGGCGTTTATTGCTGACCTCTTGACAGAAATTTGGTGGGAGAAGGACAAGCAACTTTCTCCTTGACAAGGCTGAACTATCTGAAGGTCTGAAAAGGTAAAGGAAGTTAGGTATACCATTTCCCATGTGATAAAGCCTCAGGGTTTTAAAGCCAAAGCGAAGTTTTGAGATACAAGGATTTGACGGCTCTTCAGAAGAAAATTAATAGTTCCTGGAGATGATCTTCTTTCAAAAATCTGGTGATACTACCATTTGCAAAGTGCTAATTAACCCAATGGTTGAATAGTCATTAGCAAGAAACTGGCCTTTGAGACTACTGTCAAAGTACTTAGCTTTGATCTCTCGTAAAAACAGGCGAAAGAACTCTTTCTCTGGGCCACCACAATCCTCAGCACTCTCACCATAAAATCCAACAGCAAGGGTTAGTCTGGGGGTTTTTAAAAATTTCACTTCTTTCTTTGCTGATCTCAAAACATCTTGTCGATTGTTTCACCTTCCAGACTTACAGGTTTATGTCTTGCACATCCAGTGGTCTCCCAGTCACAATCAGACTTTGCCGTGAATAGCGCAAAATTTCAACAGGATTTTCAATACAATTAGATTTACAGTAATTTACACAATGCTTTGCCACCAAATCCACACATTGATTTTGATGTTATCAGATGGTGTCTCCTCCCCTTTTAATTCAATTCTGTATTACCCTCTTCAAAGGTGGATACTGACTGCATCTCTGTTTGTTTCTGTTGTTCAGGAGCTGGTTGACTAAGCATTTCTGCGAGAAAAAAAACTACATTTATAAGAATGAAAAGCATTAACTTTTTTGATAGTTTTCCGGAAATATTTGCTGACGCTGTGCATTGTGAGAAAAACAAACAAACAGGAAACTTTGTACTACATTTAAAAACTTAAGTAAGCTGTGAAGGAAGTTTTGATGTAAATAAACGAGACGCCTATAAGGGCGTATCTGTGGGATGTACGAACAATTAATGCAAATTGTCCAGTTACAGTGAATTACAACTACGGACATCGGTTTTACTTTGCAATTCACCAGTTTGGCAATAAGTTTTTCTTGAACTAAATGAGTTTTAAAAGAAAACAAGCATTAAGCACAACCTCAGCGAGCAAATTGAAAAGGAAAAAAAGCCATTTCAGAGTCAACTGTCAATAGCCAGCGAATAGGAATCATGCTAAAATTAGAAGCCATAAAAACAACTTTGTCAGTTCAAGGTCAAAGAAGAGTTTTACTTTATTCCACTTTATCTCTGAAAACAAGTTCATTCACATTTTGATGTATTTCATTGAAACACGCCACGACAATGCAACCAAGAAAGGACGAACTTTAAACACGATCTGCACCAACACTTAAATAACATTTGGGTGCTTTAAACAAACTTCTGAAAACACAAGCTACTGAGATTTCCCCCTAATTTTACAAGAACTCATTACGAATACGTGTTTATAATATAACAGCAAAATTTCTTGTCACTGTCGAGGCACAACGAAAACCAGTTGGGCAAACGGATTAAAAAAGCACTTGTTCGCTCGCATTTTAGAGGAAAACAAAGAAACAAACAAATCAACTTTTTCTTTATGTCCAAAAGAGTACAGAGAATTGTTATTTAATTCCAGTTGGCAATAAAAATTTGATTTTCATTCCTGAAAAAAGGAAGAACCGATTAAACCACCTTTTAAAAATATGCATCCACTTAAAATAACGCATCCATAAAAATAACAAACGGTTTAGTGCCCAAGGAAAGAATTTGTGTGCTAAGTATGAGCTGTTACTGGTATTCTGTTTTGTCGTTGTCCTTCTCTTTTGCTCAGTCCTTTCGTTTCTGTTCTGCCATTCAGGATGTAAAAGATATTGGATATTGTAAAAGGTGGAGTTTCTCTGTGTTTCTCGGTGTCACCGATGAGGTTGCCAGTGGATTGGACAGGATGACGACCAGTGTCCTTTTTCCAAATGTGGTGTACATTTTGTGAATGTCGTCATTAGAGAGACCACTATGGGTGCTGTTTAGAGCCATTGATCTTTTAATTGCCCCAGTATTGCTTGCACTGAACAACTTGTCACTGAATGTTTAAAGAAGTTCATGGCATTGATCGAGGTGGAGTATGTTTTTAACTGTGTGGGAAACACTGGTGACACTGGAATTCTCAACAATATCTTTTCTGAAAAGGCTAAGTGATTACTCAAAAATGATTTTTCTCAGTGCTCTGGCATCTTCCAATGCATCGTGAGCATCAAATTGTTTTGTTGAATAGATGGGTGTAAAGACTGCTCTGGTTTGGTTTACAATATCCACCAGTGTCAACTTAAAGTGGTAGATTTAGGCTTTCGGCAAAGTAGAGGTTCATGTCAGTAAGGCTATCCTTGAAGTTGTCATCACTGCTATGGAGGAGAATGAGAACATCAAAAGTTGCAGAATTATGTCCAATTAAGACAGTTAAATTATTGTTCATAATTCTTAATTTGTTTTATAAAAGTGAGAAAGTCACGAAGTGCCTCTTCTATGGTCTTTGGACAGGATTGTTTCTGTACCAACAACAACAACAACAAAAAGGCCATTGACCAAAGGTTAATGACTGTGGCATAATGTTCATTAGGGTTCTCAGTAGATCTTCTGACAGGTGGCCAAAATTTAACAACAGGCGGTTGAGACCTCAGCCTGTCAGGGCCGAGCTTCTAGGGGGTGCATGGGCACCCTCCCTGGAAAACTTTGAAATTTCAGGCCTTTGCAGATGCAAGTTTTAGGCGTTTTGGGGCAAGAATACTCAGTCGAACCATTAACTTGACCCCCCTATAATGTCTTGTTATTTGAAGATTAAGACCCAATTTAAAAATTGCTTAAAATCGGTTTCCCCTCACTTAAACTTCAGAACCGTGCCTGTCTTCTCCATGTACTGGAAATACTGTTAACAGAAGAAGGGTGCTCATAACATGGAAAAGTAGTTACATTGACTCTCTCATTTTGACCACAGCATTACAATGTACTGCATTGTCCGCATTACAGGAAAAAAAGTACCTTTTTAAGTCTTAAAACTCTAAACTTTTAAAATGCTTAATATTGAAACAACAAATTAATTATGTTGTATTACACTTAATCATCATTCCTCATGCATCAATTGTAGCTCCAGCTAATTGTCCTGCTTTTTCTTGATGTTCGTCCTTCACTGACTTCAAAGCACTCAGAGGTTGGGATGGGTGCGTAGATGACTAATGTTAGCTCTGAAGAGTTTGTTACAGTGGGGACATGGGATGCTGGGGGCTGAGCCAGGCTGAGCTTGTCTGACTTGGGCACAGCCGAGATGGTATCCCTCAGATCCTTATAAAATTTCTCTTTTACCTCATTGGGTGTAACTGCCAAGATCGTAAAGTTGCATCATAATCAGAAACTTAACAATTTCAGTTGTAGCAATATGCGAGGCAATAGACAATTCGAACTCAGTTTGCAGAATCATTAAAAACATGTTTCATCACAGTTCAAAGTTCATGAGACACACTAGTAGAAACAGGAGGTAATTACGGTAGCAAACAGTTCCCAAAATATATGATGAAGTAGACTTGGTGGTAGCAAAGTTCGTAGATGCAGAACAAATGAGCAGACTAAAGTAATGTAGTGTACTGTAGGTTTGAACTGAAAACGATAATTAAAAACAATACAGCTGAAGTGACATATTTGGCAAGTAGACTTGAAAGCTCTTCCTCTATAACAGGAGTGAGTCTGATCTCTGAGTTGTTAAGGCGTCCCCAGGGAGAAGGTCATTTTTCAAATTGTGGATAGATGTCTTTGATTGTAGTACCTCAGTTAGCATGGCAAGAGTGTAACCAATGGAGGGCTTGATGTGACAAACATTTATTGTACCTCTCTGAAAGGTTTTGCTCACTGAAGAGAGGATTGGTAGCACAGCATTCAAGGGGTAAATGGTCCCAATGAACTTCGATGAGTTGGCTTTGCTAGGAAGGCCACAAGCCACAGCATCTGCATTCTTGAGTTGCCTCAGAGTCTGGAAAACTGCCAAATAGTCATCAAAAAGAGCAGGTGTAGCAGCATGAAATGAAAACCATCTTATTTGACAGGCTTTTTGTAGCTTTTTTCCCGTTATTTTTTGCTCTTATCCGACAGGTTAACTGATTTCATCTCAATTTGGACTTTCATAAAAATAGCCATCCTCTTTGGAGAGTTTTGCAACTCAAGCAGAGTTCAATGTTTTTTATGTTGTCGATATCACTGCTGGTCTCAGTGCAGGCAAGAGCTACAATGCAGCTTGTGGGACAAGCAATGGATTGCAATGACTTTACTGTTGACTTCTTTGAGATGGAAAGCCACTCCTGAACGCCCACCTGTCATTACAGCAGCTCCATCAGAGACCACTGAGCTCAAGTTCTAAACATCCAGACCGTAGTCACCCAGTTTTTGTGTGGGATTTGTCCACACTTAGTCAGCACCGGCGATATTTCTTTCTTTCTTCCTATACGAAAGCCAAGTGTTTGTCACGTGGTCTCTGTTAGGAAGAGAGAGGGCCCTGGGAATGAGTGTTTGTGTGTGGTGGCCATTACTCTTCTTGGCTGTTGTCATTTGGCGAATTTCAACTTGTGTTTTGGGTGCAAGAAATTCTTGGATGAATAAGGAACAATCATACAAAATTCCACTTCTCAGACAGAACTTTCTGCAGTTGCCCATTGGAAGTATTGCGTCGATCCTATGAAAATCCTGCAAAAAATGTACACAGAAAATGCAATTCCAGTAAATAGTGTCGTGCCACACAGTCTGCAACTGAATGATTTCGTTACTTTCAACTCCCGTTTATTGCTTCCAACAACCGAAGTACACATATAAAGACACATATAACATAATGACAAAGTCCAGTATTTTCTGTGCTCACAATTTAAAAAAAGATTTATGAAAGAAGAAAATTTTCTATTTGCAATTTCTTTCTTAGCAAGCCAGTACGCTGCTAGAAAGGTATTCCACTATGTATCCTTCACCCTATCCTTTTTGGTTACGTCCTTGTGAAAATGGGAAACATGGCTTAGGATCTCTGCTTGGATGGAATCTTTGTGCTGCTGTGATGTGCAATGATCTTTGAGGGCAGATATTCTAAAGCGCAAGCCTGCAAATAAGCTCTGCTTATCAGACATTTGTTCGGTAAATTTGAAATTTTGACTGGCAAACGATCTTTTTGATCAGACAGGATGACTGGGGTCTTCTGTTACAATGCGAAATAAAAAATAACAGTTTCACTGAAGAAAGCCAGTTGCAAAGGTGGCCTTTAAATATATGGCGGTAATGCATAATGGCTAAGTTTTATTTTGATTTGTTTTCATTTGCAACTTGCATTTCACGTCATCTGACTAGTAATG
Source organism: Montipora capitata (assembly GCA_949126865.1). Lineage (NCBI taxonomy): Eukaryota > Metazoa > Cnidaria > Anthozoa > Scleractinia > Acroporidae > Montipora > Montipora capitata. Next base: position 26,153,608 of record OX421451.1, on the reverse strand, counting down.
CCATGCTGAAAATGTAAACACTCCCGCTCATATTCATGCAGTTTGGATTTCAAACTTCACGCGAGATGTTTTCTCAAACTCATTTACATAGATTTAAATTATAACTGCAATGTACTGTGGAATCAGCGAATGGGCGTTGTTTGTGTTTTCATCTGACTGATAAGATTTTTTGACCAG
>OX421451.1:26140931-26143431 GCA_949126865.1 Montipora capitata | reverse complement strand
TAAACGAAATCGGTGAAATGACTTGTATCACCCATGCCTGGTGTTCTCCTGGAGAGACTCTTAACCCTTTAACTCCCAATAGTGCCACTTATAGATTTTACTCTGTCTAATGCCAGACGATTTTACTCGTCAATGGGGAACCCCATGGGGCTGAAAGGGTTAATGCTAACAATACTACAAAGACAACATTGTTTTTCTCCAATAATGTTTACAAAAGATGATGGACCTGTTGGAGTAATAAATGACCTTCATGTAGTGACTAATTTGTATCTCAGTCAATGTTTGCATAAAAGCAAATGGTTCATTATATTATTTTTTGTCTCATGCTGAAGTATGTTAATGTACTTGTGAAGAAGAATGGACCTTTATTGTTCCATTGTTTTATTGCCACATCTTAAATGGGGCGAGAGAGCAGTAAATTGAAGAAAATAAATCATTAGTTTTTTAAAAAAGGAATGAGAATTCCATATTCAGGGTTATGGAGTTTACACTGTAAATGACTAGCAAATGACTCTACTTATCCACTAACCGACTTCATTGTCTCTTCTCTTGCACTTGTTAAACTAATCTTTTCATCAAATAGTGCATCACACGTAAACACCAACTGGCATCTTGTTTAATGTATCTTTCAATTTAAAAATTGTAAACGAAAAACAAACAAGAAAACAAACCTTTGAAGCTTCTAACTTGTGAATACAGTCTGTACCTTCCAATGGTTCCTTTGCAGCTGGAGATCACATGGTACAAAAACTGCCATACTGGAGAGCAAATTGCACACTGGGCATCTAAAAAAAGCAACTTAATTTAAATTTCCATTGCTTATGATGTCCCAGTGTGCAAGTTGCTCTCCAGTATGGGGGTTTTTGTACCATGTGATCGCCAGCTGCAAAGGACCCATTGGTAACATTAACAGTGGCAAATAAAGTATTGTCAGGTATTATATTTTACTTTGCAATTTGATTGGCAAAGATGACTTGTATTTCAGCTAATTTGTTTTTGTAAAATAATTTCAAAAAATGCCAGGAACTATTAAAGACAGATAAATAAGCATCGTCCATCGCTGATTTGAGATTAATATCACTTGTAATATTTTTTTCACAAATGTTCCTTGCTTTATGACTCGGGGATTATATTGCAATTGAAGAGTCAACAACTTTCAAACCAATACAAAACTTATGTACATTTCGCCAATAAAGGTAAAATATAAAACTTTAAGGTAAAAGCTGTTAAAATTATGAGTCAAAACGTTTTCGATCAGTTTGATCATCATCAGAGTGAAACAGTCTGCATATGCTCAGTGTTCTTATAGTTCCGGTAATGCCAGTTATGTAGTACCTGTTCCCATGGGGAACAAGGTGAGATACAGTGATTGCACTTGTTTGTTTAGTTCTGGACGAAAGCGTGTGATGTAGAAAGCTTTTTTTTTATTCCCCTTTTTGAGCATGAATGGGCAGCGATTAAAACTTCCCACGTGAACTTGTGGTTTGGGTGTTTTCTAATGTGCTTCGCTGGCTGCGACTGCTTCTTAACATCTAAATGTTCATTAACATTAACCTCAAGGTTGCGTGCTGTTTCGCCAATGTATGTTTGTCTACAAATACACTTGCCTTTGTAAGTGACTTGTGATGGGTGCATGTTTTTGTCTTTTAACTTGAAGATTGACTCTATCTTGCGTGTTTGCCACGTGACAAAGAAGTTGAACCTCCATTTGGTGTAAGAATTTCTACTTTCTACTTCATTTGTGCTGCAGAAAGGAAGACGAATTCCGATTTTAGGTCTTTCATCGAACCAGTGGACCAGAATTATTGTTTCGTCGCTTTTTGGATTTTCAAAATCACGGATAACTTTACCAATTTTGGGGGGTATCCTGCTTTGATGAATGATTGCCAATTGGTGGCTATTCGTTTCGCTCAATTTAAGGCACCTTGAGTAGTGTTGCGCTTTCATCTTTTACCGCGCACCAGTTGCTCAGTACCACGCACCAGTTGTTCAGTTGGTTGAGCACTGGGCTGTCATGCGGGAGGTCGTGAGTTCAACTCCGGCCGGACCAACAGGAGAAAGGAGGAGAGAGTGCTGCCTTTGTAATTACATCTGCTAATGGTTAGACTCTCTAGTCTTCTCGGATAAGGAAGATAAGCGGGAGGTCCCGTTTCACAACCCTTCAATTTTCATAATCCAGTGGGATGTAAAAAGAACCCGCACACTTGTCACAAAGAGTAGGGCATGTAGTTCCCGGTGTTGTGGTCTGTCTTCTGTGGTGTATCATGGTTGGGAGGGTAAAATGCTCGCAGAGGGCCGTAAGTTAGAAAACTGTAACAGGTTATTAAGTCTCCCTCTTTAGATAAAGATAAAAAAGATAGATCTTTCTGGGATGGTGGATTTCCAATTTACTTGTAGTTTACCTGGTTTGTCCTAGACCCTGGTGGTGAAGTTTCCCTCTTGATGGTTGAAAGAGGTCTCCAGGAAGTGGTTTGGGTATTCCTCCGCGGTGAACTTGATG
>OX421451.1:26125931-26133431 GCA_949126865.1 Montipora capitata | reverse complement strand
TTCTTCAATTTCATTATGCAAAGCTTGATTTTCCTTTTGTAGTTTTTCAGTACCCGTCATACTGGAAGGTTTCCAGAATATGTAGGTTTAGGATAAAAAGAATTAGTGAAGTGTGATCGGAGCACGAAATACACGTCTGCACAGCTCAGTGTCTCATGTCCAGTTGGGAAAACGGATTAAAAAGCACTTGTTTGCTCGCATTTTAGAGCAAAACAAACAAAATCAACTTTTTCTTTATGTCCAAAAGAGTAAAGATAATTGTTATTTACTTCCAGTTACAATAAAAAATCGATTTTCATTCCTGAACAAAGGAAAAACCGATTAAACCACTTTTTGAAAATAACAAACGGTTTGGTGCCCAAAATATTTCGTTGTGATTTAGATAGAGGTTGTTATAAGACATTTATTTATCGGCCTGAGTGCGTAGTAGTTCATCAAATTTTGTCCAGTCCAGCGGAACACGACAATCTGGAAACCAACATCCCGCAACTCCTGACTCCCAACAGAAAATTGCATAAAATGGTAGGTGAACATCAGTAGGTTTCTTAAATTCTTTTTTAAAATTAATTTTAACTAATCACTATAACGCTTCAGCGATTCTTTTCGATCGGAAAAAAACAGCATAGCAAGAAAATCAATAACATCGAGAAAATAATGAAACAATGCGTTTAAATAGCTTCTACTTTTCAAATGCCGCATATAAATTATTGGAACATACACGTGCAACCCAGCAGTTCCAGTTCCGCATGTCCAGAGGATAAAACAATCTCTTGCCTTCAATAAAGTAGGCAGGGAAAGGACAAATAACAAATCTCAGACAAAGAAGGATTTGAGGTTAAGGTTTACAGTATTTGGTTTCTTTTAATAACTTATGGGAATTTTATGAATAACATAAAACATGCATAGCAGATACAGGTCACGTGTGACTTGGTTGAGTCGTGCGGACAGTGTTGGACGGCATACTGTCAACTATTCCACTGTTCTTGGGAAAGTTTTTGTGTTAAACTCGAGTCTCTTTTAAAAAGCATATTGATCATCGAAATGTTGACAGCAAAGGCGGAAAGATTCTGAAAAAAAGCACCATGTCATTAGGGCCTCGGCAACTGTAATGTTAACACTCTCAGGAGTTTAGAAAGCTCACCCGCTCCTTAAAGGCCGAGTTATTCGATCGGCTCAAGATTTTCCGGCATACTTCTTCCGATGTTCTGCATGGATATATGAAAGCTCGAGTTATTTGAACGGCTCAAGATTTTCGTTCGTACTTCTTCCGATGTTTTGCATGGATATACGAAAGCTCGAGTTATTCGAACGGCTCAAAATTTATCGTTGGTACAACTTACTGCCGATTTTTTGCACGGGTATACGAGCCGTGCTCACGGGTGGTGAGTATTTTTAAACGGATACCCTGAGTGTTTGAATGACCAACTTTTATTTTTGCACGGGAAGTTGAGTCGTGTACACATGTCAGGTCATTCTCATGGCTTACGTAGAGCTTTGAACGACTACCCGTGAAAAATGACTTACTGTAAGGAACGTTTTCACGTGAGAGGTCACATTTGCCCTTCGGGCAACCAGTTTTGTTTTTTTGGCTGTCCATGGCTATTTTTTGGTTGCCCACCTTCTAAAGACCTGTTGCACCTTAAAACTCAAATGAGGCTTGTAAAAACGTCAATTTTGTGTAAAATGTGTGTAAATTGGGTTTGACAGACCAACGCAACTTCTGCTGTGTGTCCATGGTGTTTTAGTAGCCTTCACAGTTTTGCTTTGACGAGCATATGTTTAAGCGATTTTCCTTTTCTATTAGAGATCAAGGGAGATTCCTTATTCCTTAAACATCTCTGATATTCGGCTGGTTTTGAATTAAATGCTATTTGTCCCAAATAGTATGCTCTTTAAGCCTTTCGAAGCTGGTTGAAATTGCGTGACAAAAGGTAAAATTTTCCTGTGCGCTTGTTTCATAATCGAAGCGTATTTGGCCGTGCGAAAACTGGGTTTGATTGTAATAAACATTATTTTCGCGAGGAGAAAGATCGCGGCTACAACTCTGTTCCTCCTTCCAATCTGTTTTGAGGTTTGTACCATTATATTTTTAACAGGAAAATAAATGACAGCCAAGAGATTTAACGTTGTTTATGTTTTCTATAGTGTTTGCGGTGACTACTTCGTTGCAAATCCAAGCGATCCACAAAATATCAGTCGAACAAAAATTCTGATTGCCCGATAGGGCAAGTCTTAGAGTTGTTTTACTTGACCACGGATATATTTCGCTTGCCCCAGGCAATCAGGCCCAATTAGTGTCGAACACTGGAGAAAATTTGAAAATTTATCATCAGGTGCTCACGTCCTCCGCATTACCTCATTTCAAGTCGTTGTAAGGGCAAGAATGGCAAAGAAATGTATCAAAATATCAAATGCACGTGCCAAGACTGCTTGCTGCCTCCCTTTTCTCTTACGCTCTGGCAAGTTGCATGAGAACGAGCAAGAGAGAGTCACATTACTGGCCTATTCTTGAGTGTGACTCACTGTCGCTCACTGAATGCACAACTATTGTTGTTTCAAATGGCATTGCAGTTTTTTGACCGATGTTGTGAACAATTTAAACGCCAACCAAAGCTGTTTAAGTAAAGTGATGAAAAATCATTTTGTTACTCGTCATGAAGCAAAATTGTAATGTGTTTGGACAGCGATCCATTTCCTCAATCAATCACCATTTTCAGCGGTTTCTTACACATATTGCGGGCTCGTTTTACAAAACTGGTAATCTTATGAACGAAATGATGTGTCTTAGTCGATGTTCACGAAAATAGGCGTTTAAAAATAGTCATTCTCTTTTCCTTTTATGTTTTTAAAGATGGTGAGCAGCTGCTATATCACTAATATCAGGCATTTCTTCAGTTTTATGTGGAGGATGCGGATTTTGGGGAATTACACGGATCTGCAACGCCACATCCTGTCAGATGCCCTGTTAAATAGCAAGACACTTTTAGATGACACTTATGTGTATCACTGCCGACATATTGACCTTTAGCTTAACTCACAGTTTGGGCAAGTTAGGTCTAAGACCCACTGGCCTTCAAAGCTGAACTTTTGTATTATTGTAGCTGCCACAACAAGTTGCAAAAATAGTGGAGACACTTCACCTTCTTGGGGCGTTATTAATTTTCCTATTATCTCTCACACTGCAGCCCCCCTCCCCCCCTTATCAGTGTTGCTAGCAAGACAAAAAAATGTTGGGAACTTAAGCAGTCAACATTGAAAGGGGGAGAGGGGAGAGGAAGTGGGAAAGGTTTAAATTCTAGATACGCCAAGTATTGGAAGTTAGAAAAGGTGTTTTTTAATGAAAGTGTCTCAACAATTTTGCAACTTGTTGTCTGAGTTGGTTGTCACTGTATTGGTGTACACTCACTTTGTTTATTGGAACGGGAAGGCGTCTATCGTTTCCGTTTAATATGGTGTTTCCAAAAAAAAAAGGGTTTAATTCTCTGATCTGCTGTGAATGGAAAATGGCCAGCGATAAACTGGATTTTGGCGGGTTTCGGTATGACGTAATTTGAAGGCATTTCAGTGCTTTCTGTGAGTCAAGTCGAACATACACATAATTTGGTACATGAAAAGGTGTGATTTCCATCCTTTTGCTTTTTAAAGTACGCTAGAAATATCCTGGAACCGATTTCAAAGTAATTTGCCTTAAACACCTATATTTCAGTCGACACATGACATCTAAAGCACGCGCAACATGTACGAAATTAGCTGTTGTTTACGAATGAGAAACAGACATAACCTCTCCTTTAACTGCGATCGCATGCCATTTAAAGGGAACATCCACTTTCCGAAAAATCAATTCTTAGCAAACATTGTTATACAAAGATACATTTTCATAGAAGTCCATTCGTAACATTACTTATTGCTTTTGGGCTAGTCTGCTGCCAGAGAAGGGATCGGTAACGCTTACTAGCAAGTCTTCTATGTGACGTGTCGGGTACAGGCTAATTCCATGTTCTTTGGAATGACTGACTGAGCACAATGATCAAAAGAAAGCACCCGATTGTGTTAAATCCTTTGCGAGATTTGTTTTACAATGAGATACAAAAGTGAACAAATTTGTTCCGGCTACACATTATGACATTTATATGAAACGGTCTACACGGTCTACCACAACTTTTCACTGAGAAAATAATATGATATCATATTTCTTGCTGTTGTGATGGTAGACCGTGCTTGGATGGTAGACCGTTGGTAAATGGAATAGACGATATGTACAGGATTTCTAACTGTGTGAGCTTTATTACGAATCACCTGGTAATGTATTGGATTGATTAGAAAAGAAAGTACTAGTTGAATTGTGCTGTTTCCTCGAAGATACGATTTTCAACTGTAACGCCACCATCCCGGTTGACATCACCAAGAAACACAATAAATGGTATTGTGTTACATAAGACGAGCCATGTGTAACTTTCGGAGCATCAGATCTGCAGTGCAAAATACTTTGCTCGCTTTAGTATTTGGTACGGAGTCTTCTGTTAGCGATGATAAGTCCAAACACTCGAAAATCGATGCTACCGTATGTCAATAATTAATATCCTTTCATGTTTCGTACAATGTGCTTTGCACTTCGCGTGCAAACTTCTGAAATGTTTCAGAGCTTATACGATATTTAATGATTGTTTCTTTAGTTCCTGCTTTTTTACGTTGAAACGTTTCCCTATAGGATTCAAATCCGGACTGGCAAAATTATTGCAATCAATCAGACAACAAGTTGCAAAAATAGTGGAGACACTTCACCTTCTTGGGGCATTATTAATTTTTCTATTATCTCTCACACTGCAGCCCCCCCTCCCCCTTATCAGTGTTGCTAGCAGGACAAAAAAATGTTGGGAACTTAAGCAATCAACATTGAAAGGGGGAGAGGGGAGAGGAAGTGGGAAAGGTTTAAATTCTAGATACGCCGAGTATTGGAAGTTAGAAAAGGTGTTTTTTAATGAAAGTGTCTCAACAATTTTGCAACTTGTTGCAGCTCCAAAGGAATCTTTCCTTCATCCACACCTTTACAGGGAAAAATGTTTGATGCGTTTGCATCCAGAAAGTTGCAACTTTGTACAGTTACTTGTCCCTCTGCGACCCAATGGCCAATGAGGAGTGGTGTTAGGCTGTTCTGGAGGAGGTGCCCTTTAAAAAAAAACCATGTTTTTTCAAGTTATTAATTGTTTGTTGTTTTAAAAAGATTTCATTTGCCACTTTCCTGCCAATTTTGTCCCCATCCGATGTTAAAAAACCATAAGGAACAATGGACCAGTAGCAAATGGCTTTGGGAATTAAGGTGTTTTGAATGTACTGTTAAATGGTAATTTTAATTTTAATTTTTTTTTTTTTTTTTTTGCAAAGAGGTCATATTTTTGCAAATCTTAAAACACCTTCTTTATAAACTGAAAATACCTTGTGCTTTCTTTTCTTGGATGTCAAACCAGAACGCTCTTGGTCCAGAATGTGACTTCCCCTCCATAACCTTCCCCACTTTAAACTCGGTTGCGTCCTCGTTGTAATAACCGCAACATTGTAATGCTGCATTTCATCAACATTTGTGGCATGAACAGCTGTCAAGAACTTTTTGAATTCTGTTTCTTGAGTATTCTAGTGAAAACCAAAAACATGCAGGATTATGAAGCTATCGTTGACTTTCGCCAGAGTTCACTTATGTTCTGGTTAGCACATTGTTAGCTTCATGCCCAATTTAGCTATCTATTTTCGACAAGTAAGTGGTAAGGGAAGTGGTTATTCTTGGAAATACACAGCTAAATTGGTTAGCATCATTTGTAGGATGGGAGGTCTGCATTTGGAAAAACTGCACCTAAGGTTGTGCGTACACAAGACTGAAAGCAAAGTTTTTCCCAATTAACCAATATAAAAAATCTAGGTAAAATCTAGACTGCAGTCAATGTCGATTTTAGCCAATCAAATTCGTGAATTTGGTGGTTCCCAGTCCTTGTGAGACAGAGCCATATAATAATGGCTAATACGGACCAACCAAAGCCGACAAATAATGAGCAAGCAAGTGTTATTTTCAAAAAATACTTGAAGTTCTCGTTCACAATGAAAGAGCAAATGTGAAACTTCAAGCGGCCGTACGCGGAGTCCGATCACATTCGAGGATTTTTGATTCCGGACCGCTGAGTTTAAGGGACACTTTAGGACGTTAATTGGTCTGTATTTCTAGATTCGAGTGATGTTAAGGTGGAAAAAGGAACAAGGGGACATCTGTCCAGTACAAGAGGGTAACCACATTTTTGATTATGATGAGGGAGTATGATTAAAGGTGCAAGCTTTAGTTTAAATGAAGAAACGGTACGCAGTCCAAATTGAGTCATTTACGTGAAAGAAAGGCTTTGTACTTACTTTAAGTTTAACAGCCCAGGTATTATTCGAAAGTTTGGCGCCCAAACCTAAGCGGATAGTGATACGATGTGTATTTATTGACCTTGTCCAGGTAGATCATCACAAGATCGAAGCATTTCATTCCTGGGACAATTGATCAAATTTGCTGCAAGGGCAAGTTCTTTGTGTGTCCATGTAACATGACACCTACCTCTTGCCCACTCTGATAAAAGTACGTGCCGTCTCTTTCCTCAGAAAGTGAAATGGTGTGCATTCCATCATCGCTATCATCTCCACCTTCCTTTTCCCATGCTAAGGCTCTCCTGAAGAGAGCTTCTAACACTAATTTAACATAGATACATAAAAAGACAAACGAACAGTACCAAAAATGTCAGTTGGTCAGAATGTACTCAGTACCCATTTCAGCTAGGGAGTAAGAATAACTTAGAATGTGCCAAATGGCGAATCTTTAGCCAAACATCTCTAATCTTAACTCTTTATTAGATTTGGTTTAAACTTAACAGCCGCATATTTGGTACATCTTTTGAAATAGCAGTCAGTCACGGAAGAGAATTTTCGCAAAATTTAACACAAGCTGATGAAATTAACACCGGAAAGCATATATAGGAAGACCTTGTTTGTAGTGATGTAGATAGACTGGCAAGCCCTCTTCCAATTACTGGTACTTGCAGTGGTCTCATCCTCCTCGAAGCTCTTTCTATCCATGTGGTATAACCAATGTCTGAATGCGGTTACACGCTCAAACCATTGCGTTTGAACCCTTCCTTGATTTTCTGTATTGTGTTTTGAAGCCACACGACGAATTTCCTCGTCTGACAGCTTTGAGGAGTATATGTTTACCCATACTTTTTCCAGACCTCTCTTCTCTTTCTCATTAGTCACTACCACCTTTAGTTCTAGGGTATGCTTTGAACAAGCATGTAATTTACGTTTTATAATTATGATTATATTGTATCTGCAATAATACGAGAACTTATCCATTCATGACTTGCTGTACAAATGAAATGTCAGACGTAGCAAACTCTTAACTAATTGTGACGGGGAAAAAAAAGACACTTTCTTCTTACCTTTTTTTCAGCCACATGGCGATGAAGACCACCAATTAACTCT
>OX421451.1:26095931-26110931 GCA_949126865.1 Montipora capitata | reverse complement strand
GTTTTTATTCGCTTGCACAAAAGATTTTATAGTCATTGGAATAAAAACTGGCAAGCTCTATTGGAAAAGATTAGGTTATGGTGAAATTGCAACATAATGAGTCATGTAGTATTTACCTTTGGTGTCGAAATGGTTTACACCGTTTAGATGAAAAGTTAGTTCATTATCCCGGCATAGAATGTTGCAAATACATGTACGATTTAGCTGACATCATGCAGGTATCGATTTCACTCTGAGAGACCTCTTGCGAAAAAGTTGAAAAGTGCAAGCATTTATAAGAATCTTGACCATTTAAGTAGTAAAGTTTGCAGTGCGTCTCAAAGTATACATCAGGAGCAATGATCGAAATTTTAGTGATGGCGTGAGGAATGCCAGCCACTGAACTAGCACAGAAAGTGGGATACTGCACGATTAGTTTAATGCCTTCCTTAGATCGAACAAAAAATTGCACGGCATGGCAAGAGAAATGCACTAAAAGCAGTAAGTCACCGATAATTACAAACATCAATACTTGGACAATTTCGTTAAACATTTCCATAATATATACATGCCGTCCCAAAAAGATTAGTATTTCGCTGGATCTATTTCAGTCGTGTAAAAGTATGAAAAAGTCACCAGCAAAAATAACAGATTTTGCAATTCTTTTGTTGCTTTCAGGGGGTAGAATTTACTCTTTCCTGAGCTTTACAACAATTAAGTGGTCATCAGAAATTTCTTTACAATGTGATATTTTTCCAGGCCTGAATATTCAGGAATGAAAATTCTTCTTCTTCTTGGCGTTGATCAGCTTTCACAGATTTCTTGTACCCTGCAATCAGGCTTTCTTTTTGTCCTGAGTGCCAAGACGGCAACAGTGTAGGAAAACAAAAGAGGCTGCAGTTGATTATTATCATGGTGTGACTCATTTCTGAACAATCTGACCAATTTCACGCCATAAATGTTATTTTCACTGATCATTCACGGCATGATTAGTTTCACGCCAAGAGTGAAAATTGAATTTCATGACATGAAAATTGAAATTCATGCACCGTGACCGTGAAAAAAATTCACGGCTTTCGGTGAAATCCATAAGCCCCCTTTTTGCGTGAAGGGTCACAATTGCTCTTTAGCATCAAGTTTTCTTGCACTTAAAAAAAATTTGAGGCCACATAAAATTCTCTAGTCTTGACACTAAACATTCAAGCCAAGGAGTGGCAACTTTCACACTGTTCCAGATTCCAAAAAGGAAATGCAAGTTAGGTCGCCAGAAATTAGATAACATTTAGAAGACATTGAATATTTTCTGACTTGTGTAATAAATGCATACCAGGAGCTCAAAAAATTGTGGGCATGGACTTTTTAAGTTTAGAGTTCCCTTAACCTCTCCCTTACCATTTACTATCCCCGAAGAAGCGATGGTAGCCACAATAAATATTACAACTTGGTGAACCAGTATTAAAATAAAATCTAACAACAAAAGTAAAATTGGTGTTTCCTCTGCTGTCAACTTCGCCTTTAGACTTGAATGGTTCTTAAACTCTCTCTTCTAAGGTACTTGTTAAAAAAGAATAATTTTTCGCAAGAATGTGCACAGGAAAGAATATATCAATCTACTCATGCTGGCCACATTCCTATAGTAATAACATAAAACAATTTATAGTACTAGAATTGGCAACATACCTAAAAAATGCGTCTGAAGTTTCTCGTCCAGAGTATTTGGCTTGGCTATTTTCTCAGGCCAGGGAAGATCAGCGCCTTCTGGAAACGGGGTTGAAGTTTTTCTTTTGCTGCTTTTCTACACTCTTTTAAGCGGGGTTTTGTGTATCGTGGTATCTGTTAAGGTACTAAAGTTGACAGCATTTTCAGCCACGTTCACGGTGACTACCGCTGTAGGGGCACTCATTGATGGCATTGATGTACAGGCCGATTGAATCAGCTCTCTGTATTTGTGTGAAAACTCTTTTCCACTTTGAGTATCCAAAGGTTCTCCGTAAAATCATCATTCTTGTGAAATTGGAAATTATCGAGAGCGAATTCCATGTCTAACTTTCCACTTGGGGATAACATGTCCTTGAAGGTGATCTGTTGAGTTGGGGTTTGGTTGATGAAAAATTTAGGATTTAAGGCTTCAGCAAAACTTTGAGCTTAGCAAAGCAATGTAAATTACTTAAGTAAAAGGCTCCAACAAATGAGCATGCAGTCCCAGCAGTTTCACGAGTGTCAAAGAGCAGAGATTGTTTTCGCCATGGGACGATCTACTCGTGGGACACACAGTACACAGGCACTGAAATACCTTGTCATGGCTGTAAACACTTGGGTTTTGGTCCATTACAACATCAAAGAAAGGAACTTACTACAACGAGATCCTTATCCCGCCCTCTGGCTGGGCTTGCATCCAAAACTTGTTCCATTAAGTTCTCTTTTTCGTTTCACTGACTTCGTTTGGCATAATCTTAGAAAAAAGAAACCAGATGCTTAGTAGTGCCAGGACAACGTTTCCTTCGGATCTGACAAATTGACTTTAGTTGGCTTTCCGAAGTGCATTTGTAGGGACAGTTCTTGGGCAAAGGTAAGAACTATTGCAAGATTGAACATGGAAGTTCTTCCAACTTGAGGTGACCCGTGATTTCCAAGTGTGCCCATCTCAGACTTTGCGTTCAGCTTTATCATAGCAGACTTGAAATACTCTTGCACCGTTTATATCACATGGTAGCTCATCCACCACTTCAACATCAACGCTGTACCATAAAGATGGATCGAACTTTAGTCTCTTTCTAAAGTGGTCAAACAGTAACAAGTCAGTGAACAGAGATGTATCCAGGTTTTCAAATTTGGGCGTCCTCTGGATATTCAAGAATTAATATTTGTTCTATTGCCTCTTAATTTAGGACATGGGAACGATTTAGTCAGAAATTGAGTGAGATGGCCGCGAAATTTAAAGCTCCGTGTTGAAGAGAAATTAAGTTAAGGTTTCTTTTCAAATTTTCCTTTTATTTTAATCTTTAATGTCAAAATCCTTTATGTAAACAATGTCCACAACTAAGAGAGGAAAGCAGAAGCAACAGGCAGAAGTTTCAGAAGAAGATGACTTCGAAACATTTGTACGAGAGTCGCTCGGGCAACTGAGCAAAGGTCAGAAACAAATCATTCAGGACATCTCAAACTTAAAAGCTAAAGTAAAGCTGAATGAAACAGCGTTAGATAAAATATCTAGCCAATTTAAGACCCTCAACGACAGCTTCGAAGAACTCAGGGGTGAACTTCATGAGGCGAGGTGTAAAGTTGACGAGATGGAAAGTTTTGTTGGAAAACACGCCAAGCAAATTGAGGGAATGCGTGAAAGACTCCTGTCCCTTGAGCGATATTCCCGCGAATACAACCTCCGTTTCCACAACGTCCCAGAATCTACCGACGAGGATTGCATCCAAAAAGTCCGTAACATTTTATCCAATCAACTTGATATGGAGCCGGAGATTGAAAACGCACATCGTGTTGGTCCTCGAAAAGATGACAAACCGCGAGTAATTATTTGCAAGTTCCTGTATCGTCCACAGAGGTATAAAGTTATCCAGAAGAAGCGAGATCTTGTGGATGGTATTTGGGTTTCAGAGGACCTAATCTGGGAAGATCGTGAAGCAAAGAAAAATCTAAAGGAAGTTATGAAGGAGGCATTTGAAAACGGGAAAAAGCCTAGATTCTCTCGCGGAAAACTTTACATAGATGGAGCTCTATATCGCAAAACATAACTGCATGGTCAGGTTAGAATATGTAGACATTATTATCTCGTACTTACGTTAGTATTTTTTTGTTTTGCAATTTCTAAATCAACTTTGTGACTGTAAATGACAAGCGACACATGTGACCCAGATTTAAATCTTCAGTCTTTTAATGACCATGGGATGTTTACATTAGAAGAGCTTGAACAACTTTCCCATGTTGTCAAACCTCAACTCTCGGCGCTTCACATAAATATAAGAAGCCTAAGCAAGCATTTAGACGAGTTATGTCATCTCTTGGATTCATTTCCCTTCCATTTAGATTTGTTTGCTTGTTCTGAAACTTGGATTACCCCGCAAGTTGACATAAGCAGCTTGCAAATCTCAGGTTACAATATCATAACTGACAATCGCACGTTTTCTACAGGTGGCGGAGTTGCTTTATATTTAAAGTCAAGCTTTGAATATCATTTGAGAAATGATTTAAAATTAGCTGGTGTTGAAAATATCTGGGTTGACACGCAAGACTTGCTTATTGGCGTTATTTATAACCCTCCCAGTAGGTCCCAACGCGATTTCATTGATGAATTTGAAAACGTTCTACATTCCGTCCTTTTGTCTAAGAGAAAGTGTCTGATCTTAGGTGATTTCAACATCAATACACTCGTCAAGAGTACAATAGCAAAAGAATACCTCAACTTGATCTATTCAGAAGGCTTTAATCCTTTGATCCTCGAAGCAACGCACGTAACTGAGTCAACAACAAGTTGTATAGACCACATTCTTTCTAACTTTGTGTCTTCAAGTACTAGTGGTAGCATTGCCCTAGAAATAGCTGATCATTTGCCAGTTTTTACTCTTTCGTATGACCCTACGCAAAGTCCCTTCCCCAATAAAATTCAAATTAGAGATTTTAAAAGGTTCGATAAGATTGCTTTTCAAAAAGCATTGAGGAATGCTAATTGGACAACAGTATACAAGAGCTATGATGTAAACGAAAGCTTAACTAGATTCCTTCATACTTTCAATAGCATTAGCAATGCACATGCACCGCTTAAATCGATTAATATAAAAAATACGTCCGACAAGCCGTGGATGACGAAAGGATTGAGAAAATCAATCAAAGTTCGTAACGAGCTCTATAAAAAATGGTTGACAACTCAAAATATTTATTATCATAAAAAATATAAAATTTATCGAAACAGGATTGTCTCAATTAATAAAGCCCTTCGAACCTTATACTACGATAGTGTACTTAAGGACTCCGCAAAAACAAAAAAAATGTGGGATAATGTTAACCTTATAATCAATAAAAAGCGGCCATCCTCGAACATTGACAATCTGAAAGTTAACGATAAAGATCTCCAGCATCCATCTTCAATATCAAATGCTATTAACAGGTACTTTTGTAATGTTTCGACTGAACTTGCATCGAAATTGCCAAAAGCAGATCGCCACTACTCAACCTATATGAAGAGGAAAAAATCAACCTTTCGCTTCGCTCAAGTAAATGAAACCGAGGTTTATCTACTATTAGAAAGTATTGACACAAAGAAATCTTTTGGCTATGATAACGTACATCCGCTCTTATTATCCTCTGCTGCACTTGAAATATTTCGACCGCTGACACATATCATAAATTTGTCACTTAAACATAGCATATTTCCTGATAACTTGAAAATTGCCAAAGTTATACCAATCTTTAAACAAGGCTCTCGTTCTTCATGCAATAACTATCGTCCCATATCAGTCCTTTCAGCACTAAGTAAAATCTTTGAGAGATGCGTTCTTAACCAATTATCATTTTATCTCACCTATGAAGATATTTTGGTACCAAATCAATATGGCTTTAGATCTGGCATGAGCACGGTTGACTGCTTGGTAGACCTTATAGATGAAATAACAAAAGCCCTTGACGAAGGAAATTATGCCATTTCCATATTTCTAGACCTAAGTAAAGCATTCGATACAGTCAACCATTATATCCTATTATCAAAACTTGACGTTTATGGTATACGAGACATTGAAAACAAGTGGTTTAGATCTTACCTAAACAAAAGGAAGCAAAAAGTGTTTGTTAATGGCGTTGAATCTGACTTCCTAGAAATAAACTCAGGAGTACCCCAAGGGTCGATCTTAGGTCCGGTTCTTTTTCTAGTTTATATAAATGATATTATTAATGCAACTAACTACTTTTCCATAAGACTATTTGCCGATGATACTTCGCTGACTGTGGCTGGTAAGGACCTAGAGTTATTGCTACAGTTAATAAATTCTGAATTGCCAGCAATTTATGAATGGCTTTGTTCTAACAGATTAACTTTGAATTTAAGTAAAACAAAATACCTAGTTTTCCAACCGAGACAAAAAGTTAATTCTAACTTACACCCTCCTCTAAAAATTGCCGACCAATATCTTGAGCAGTCGTACAACATTAAATACTTAGGATTAGTTCTTGATTGCTTTTTGTCTTGGAAAGATCACATTGACCATATTAGTAGAAAAATCAGCAAAAGTGTAAATATCATCGCAAAACTGAAACGACATGTAACAAAGCAGTCTTTGATAAGTATCTACTACGCACTTGTCTACCCCTATTTAAACTACGGCTGCATTCTGTGGGGTAATAATTACGAAGCTCCAGTATCACAATTGGTAAAGCTGCAAAACCAAGCTGTAAGAGTTATTAATAATGTTCCACTTCGAGATCATATTACGCCTCATTATGTAAACCTTGGCCTGATTAAGCTCCCTGACATTGTTAAGCTAAATACCTGCCAACTGATTTATGATCACTTAGTAGATAAAAAGCCATCTAATTTCACGTTGGCCTTTGTATCTGAGCAATATAATTATGATACAAGAAGTGCATCCCTGCAACACCTAAATCCTAGTAGCTTTAGAATAAATATACGAAAATTCTGCCCAACAGTTATAGGATGTTACTATTGGAATGATATTCCCTTATCTATACGTGAAAAGACAACTAAAAAATCGTTCAAAAGAGCACTTTTCAACTATTATCTTGCTCAGTATTAATCATCGTTACGCTGACTCTCCAATGTTATATATATATATATATTTGTGCGTGTGTCTGTGCTTTCTCTTTTCCTCTCTTTATATATTTTTTCATAGTTTTTTATAGTAATAGAGTTAATACTTCTCTTTTTTCTCTTTTAACCTAAATAAAACTGTAATTTAATCAAAGGGCATGTAATTAGTTTAACTATATCTTGCCCTCTCCATTTATTCTTGAAACCTGTTATTTAATTTCACAAATAGCATCGTCATCGTCAAATATTGTAGTACAATGTAAATGTAAAATAAATAAATGGAGGAAATTAAAAAAAAAAAAAAAAAAAAAAATTTATGCTGCAGTACCCTTTCAGATTTCTAAATTGCACAAAAATAACGTCTTACCCCTCCCCTCGAATATGTACTTAAAATAAAATGATCAATTTCTTTGAAACTGTTATGGCGGTTGATTCATCGAGCAAATTGTATGGGCTGTCAAAGCTCCATCAACCACATCTGAAAACAATACATTCTTAATTGACTGCTCCCCGTAGTCGCTTTTCAGGGCCAATGAAACAATCAACAAAACAACAGAACACAACAACTACAACTGTTGAGAATCCCAACTGGCTGGAGGCAAACCAGTTGGCTATTTACAAGTGCAGCTGGGAAGTTGAACCAGGGACTACCAGGAACAAATTCAAAGACTGGTCTCCGGATCTCAAGGCAAGCACCCTAACCACTGGGCCACACTGCCACACTTAACGTGAAAACGTCTTGAGGAATCCGTACGCTGTTGGAACTGTTGGCTCCAGTTGATAAATGATCTAGAGCTCCACAGCCAAAAAAAACCGAACTGAATCTCAATTTTCCATAAAAGAGCATCATTTTTTTAGCAACCCTTGAGGTGTAATTTAAGAAAAAAAAAAGTAAACAAATATAAGCGATCGATGCACAGTTCATCGTCGGCCCGTGATTTTGCCATGGCCAATGTTAATAATCAAGCAATTGAATACATTCAACTCCGAAAAAGTTGCACAATTTGCAAAACAGACTATTTACATGCAAAACAATAACGGAGACGTCACCTGCACACCCGAAACTAATATCAACAGGGTCACACAAAACAAAAAATCTGATATACGTCACTGTTGGATTCTCGCCATTCATTTAAAAATAATCATCAATGGATGCATGATGTGTTTGCAACATATCTAATTTTAATTTTGCTCTAAGGTAAAATCCAGAGTCTGCGAACTTCTTAAGCAACAGACCACAAGTTTCTATGGTTTATAGGCTGATAAACCACGCGGGATATTGGTAGAACACAAGAAGAGTTCGTAAATCATGAGCCGCAGGCAAGTGATTTATGAATTCTTCGAGTGTTTTTCCAACATCCCAAGTGGTTTATCTTGTCTATAAACCATAGAAACCTGTGGTCTATTCCTTTTATATAACAATTCAGAAGACGTGCAATTTTTCCATGAGTTTACTGGCACAATAAAACATACCTTATTGACCAATCAGAGTGCACGCATTGATTTGGTTATTATACAACTATAGAGAAGATCTAAGAAAAGTGAAGAAGTCTGAGGGTATTGGAAGTGATATTTATGTCCCTAAATGGAAGCATTTTGAAGAATGTTCTTTCCTAGAAGATGTCATTGTGTCAAATCATACAACCCTTTCCAATGTCACGTCATGTGAATCTCCTAGTACAACCAAGTAGCAGTTTTTCTGATGATCTTGATGAAGCAGAACGTGAGACGAGCCCACACGCTGCAACAATCAGTCAGCAACCAAGGAAAAAGAAAAAAATATGCAGAATGCATGGACACTGCAGCATCAGCGTTAAGTGAGCTAGCCAAAGGAGCAGCCAGCTCCTCCAAGGAAGATGATGAATGGGATATGTTTGGAAGAGATGATGCCAATTCTACATGTGCAATAAAAAGTGAGGCTTACAATGTCGTTCAAAATTTGCTGTTCAATCAGCTATATTTCAGACAACAAAACATGCAATGCAACAGCAGGCCTCCCAGCCTGCAGCAGCTTCAAATTTATATACCTTCTTTAATACATATGAAGGACATGGCACTAATTACCATAACGTTTAGTCTGCTGCTTGTTTCATAATTAAAAGGTTCCCTGTGAACGTAACTGCACTGTGCTACATTTGATATTCCAGAAAGTTGTATTCTTATATAACTGTTTGTTTATCTTGCCTTTGGCTTTTAACACAGTTAAACAGGAGTGTAACAATATTTTATTGGGTGTTACAGAAGTATGACAAACAAAAATCATGCCACTCTTTTACAGGCCATTGTTAAGTTCAAAACAAAATACAAATTGCAGGGGAAAAAGTCACTCAGTCCTAGCCCAAGTATTATTTTAGAAGTTCTCGTACTTCTCTGGCTTGTTGGCTTGATGACCTCCCACTTGGAGCTGGTATCATGTCTGTATAAGCAGTAGAATTATCTATCAGGTCTCGCCACCCACCTGGTGTGACTTTGGCCACTTCATTCTCACTGTCCAGGAATCCTGGGGAACATTAGATTCTGCCTTTTTTTGTCATGAGGAAATCGTGTGAAACAAGGCATGCTCAGACAACTTGCATGGCATTTGAAACATGTAATACCATGGTACGTAGCAATACTCTGACCCTAGCACAAAGGATGCCAAATGCATTTTTTACTATTCTTCTTGCCCTAGAAAGACTATAATTGAAAACTTTTTCATCGCCTATGGCAGTTCTATGTGGATATGGCTTCATGAGATTTTGATCGAGTGCAAATGTTTCATCGCCTAATATAAAATAGGGAATATCAGAAACTCCACTCTGCCCTACCCTGTCTGGTGGAGGGAAATATACAGATTTACATATTGCCCCCAGACTACCATGTTTAAAAATTCCACCATCTGGCTGACTGCCTTCTGAACCCAAATCGAAAACAATAAACTGTGTGTATTTGCATCTGCAATTGCTAACAGGACAAAACTAAATTGTTTTTTGTAATTGTAGTACTCAGAGCCAGCGTTAGGTGGGGCTTTACCATTGATGTGTTTTCCATCAATAGCTCCCACTGCATGGGGGAACTGCCATTTGGACTCGAATTCATCAGCCTACTGTAACCATTGTGATCTTGAGGATGACACACTCATGTACGTCTCTTTCACTACATCATACAAAGCTTGACACATCTCTGGAACAAACTCAGCAATTGCAGACACAGACATACGAAAGGCATATCTCAGTTGTGTATATGTTTGCCCAGAGGCCAGAAAATGTAGTGTAACACACGTTTATCATGTGCAGATATGGAATCACGCGTAGTGGTGTTTTGCTTTGTAACGTAGGGCTTAACCTTTTCCAGAACTTCATAAAAAAAAGTGGCATCCATACTGCAACGTAAATCGAAATATGTTCGTTAACAGCAACAAAACAACCCACACATCATCGCATACGTCTATTATCAAGTATGTTCAGAATATCGTATTGTACTGACCAGAAAGAGTTGTGAAAACTTCCCTCATCTTCTTTTCTTAGCGTTGCGTTGCTTAGGGGTGAACCCATCCCCTTCGATTCACATGTCTCTTCGAGTGCTCATATTGCATAAGTAAAGTACAACCCAGACCACAAGCCAAAGAAAATTTGTCGTTCATACACATGAGCATATGAACACTGTCAGTGACACTTGTCAATGAAGACTTGTTCATGTGCAACCGGCTTTACTTGTCTGAGCTCTTTTGTACAAAGAAAGCAATTCGTTTTAAAAAAGATTGATGAAGGCTAGTATTTTTGGAGAAAAGAGAGGGTATCTAAGAAATTATTCTAGACTAGTTTTTGTCTGCGTGTTGAGTTTTTATCTGAGCACATTTTTGACACCTTCTACTCCTTTCCTGTTATTATCAATTTTCTGTTTTGTGACAGTATTGTTAGTTGTGAATGTTAATAAATAAGTTTATTGTTTTGTAGACTCTGTTTCTTCGCTGAAGAGATGCTCAAAGAATAAAGATTAGCTTTTACGTTGTTTGGCACTAGCAACTTACACTTCTGGAATGGACCTTTTCAGGCTCTCCACAAACACGACCTGTGCACTTACGTTGTCAAGGAGCGAATTAGAGGAACGTCATTTCATGAAACTGATTAGAATATCAAGTTGTGATCTGATGGCTTAATGCAATGAGTGTCTTTTCAGCGTGTAACTTTCCAGTTTGAAAGGATAACTCCCAAATTTGGAAGGAAAGGAAATTACTGCAAGTCCGGTTTTTTACTACTTCAGATCGTTATTGATTGAGTCAAAAACTTTTGCCTGATAGGCAATAAGTGAGATCATAGCACTAGCTGATGACCCAGATTTGGTTATGGAGCAAGATCCTGAAGATGTCATGGTGAAGAAACACGAGGACGTTGAAATGGAACAGGAAATACACTAATGTGTAGGTGATGAACTGCAAGCTGGTGCGTGGGAGCCTACTGTGATAGGAGGGTTGGCTGCTGATGTTCAGCTGAAATTATATGCATTGTACACCTGACTTGGCCTGCTACTGCCTGACAGCGAAAGACTGCTACTGTCAAATGATGACATTACCTTTCCACTGCCTGCCCCTTGTAACCCTTGCAAATTCTAGCTAAATTCCTAGACACTGACAAAACCTTCAGTGAATTCATGTAGTGTGGTTCGAATGTTCAACTTCATGTCACAGTCGCTAGTTGTTGTCCTTCAGAAGGACAACAACTAGCGATTACCTAAAATTAGGCTTGGGCCGAGCCAAATTTGTCCTTGTGAATAACATCTCACATACCCACGGCCAGCTCCCGTTCTGGCCTTGTAGCTCAGTCGGTAGAGCAGCGGTGATCTAATCCGAAGGTCGTGGGTTCAAATCCCACCCTGGTCAGAGTTTTTCTCTGTCCTTGTGTGGGCTTAATTCCAATACTAGGGTTGATCCCTGATGGAATAATTGGATACAAAAACTTCACAGTAGTGTTAGGCCTCATTCGAACTTGCAATCATGTCACAGTCATTAAGCTTATTATAATGACATATGAAGCAAAAAAAATGAAAGTAGTTTGAAGAGAAAATTGTGAAACCTCATCCCAAAGATAAACAATGTATGTGACAGATACTGTACAAAGATGGAATTATTTCGGGAATGTTGCGTTTTTAGTCTGGCTAAGTCTTGTTACATGTTAAGATGATACTCATTCGCCCATTCCAATCAAGGATTCTTATCATTATGATTTAGATTTAAGAGACACCACATTAGTTACCTCGTCACCAGAAGAACCACCTGTGGTCCTAGCTCTTCAGCTGGGTCCCGGTTGCCACTAGCACCTCTGTGTACAGACTTTAAACAAATTGCGAACCATTAAATGAAAATGTATTGACATTGACAGGCAAATTCTAAGTTATTTTCTTTTTCATTATGAATGTAGCACTTGTGAGATAAAAGATTCTTACCCTGTGAAAGTCTTTGGCAACTCAGAATGAAAAGCACTTTGATTTTTTATGCACCTTATTCTCCTTTATTGTCGTGATCGCGCAGAAAAATTGTGTTTTTCAGGAAATTTAATTTCTTGAAGTTGACTATTAATTTTACAAAAATTGTTCGTTAATCAACAATTGAAACAAAACCAATATGCTGTCCCTTAGCTTCCTACTGAGATGTATGAGGGCAGGGGTTTGGTCCGCATTTAGCACCAGCTCAGGTGGGATTTTGTGCTGGGGGATCGCACGGCTCATATCAGTAAGAAAAGTGAGCTTGCACTCTTGAAACAGCCCGCAAGGTGCTGGGGGACGGGTCGTTGTTCCAGCTCGGCGGTGAAATTGCAACGTCTATAAATAGACCTCACCCAGGTAGGTTTGGGCTCAAATCCTCTCAATCCACTTATGCCGTTGCTGTTTACAAGTGCGAGTGCAGTAGCCTAAACCACACAGGAATTTACAACACTGCCTCTGCTATGAATACTCTTGAGAAGGGAGATTAGCTTGCTATTCAGTTAATGAAGGCTTGGTAGACGACCACGTGTATCATGCGGGATGGCCACAAGATTTGCCTCTGTATTCCCCTTTCGCCTCTCTTCTTTCAATTGTTTCTGGTATGCTTGCTTGAAAGTGCTGACTGTACTTTTCTTTAGGGCTGGTAGTTCTTTCTTGAAGTGAAAGATAGCCTTTGAATTGCCATTCTCACTAGCATATTTGCCAATCTTGGCAGACAAAGCTCTTCACCTTAAATCAAGCCATCTGCAACTGATGAGATCCACATGAAAGAGCATCGACAAGAACGAATTAACTCCAGAAGTTCAAGGAAGATAGTTACTGACCATGGTAAAAGTAAAGTCTGTGCTTAAGAGCCAGAAGGCTCATCTGGCCGGCGCTTATCTCCGGTTTCAGTAGCATGAAGCGACTAGGAGTATTTATACTCCTCCCTGGATGGGATGCTAGTCCATCGCAGGGTTACACCCAGCATTACGCTGGTACCCATTTATACACCTGGGTGGAGAGAAGCACCGTGAGAGTAAAGTATCTTGCCCAAGAACACAACACAATGTCCTCGGCCAGGCCCCGAACCCGGACCACTGACCATGGCCACAAACCAAAACACGCTGAAGAACTCAGAAGAACGAGTGAAACAATTTAAGAAAACAACGCCTCCAAAGAGCATAACGATCTGCTAAGAAGCGCAGATAAAAGGCAAACAAAGCCTGTAAGAAGCCAGTTATCTCACTGATACAGGGCACAATATAACAGGCATTCAAAAACAAAATGAACCCGGCCCAGGTCAAACCTTTAAAACCAGAAGATCACTTGCTTCTACCGCCGATAAACATATCGGTCAAGTGAGTGAGGCCATAAGGTCACATTCACAGTACTGCTAAAAAAATCAACACCAAGAAACTAATAGGCCTCATAGGGGAAAAACCATTGCTAAATTCCCTTTAAATGCTCTGATTTAACTGAGCCACCGTGCACCGGACTATCATGCGGGAGGTCGCTTGTTCAACTCCGGCCGGACCAACACTCAGGGTCTTTAAATAACTGAGGAGAAAGTGCTGCCTTTGTAACTACATCTGCAAATGGTTAGACTTTCAAGTCTTCTCGGATAAGGACGATAAGCCGGAGGTCCCGTCTCACAACCCTTAAATGTTAATAATCCTGTGGGACGTAAAAGAACCCACACACTTGTCGCTAAAAGTAGGGCACGTAGTTCCCAGTGTTGTGGTCTGTCTTCTGTTGTGTATTATGGTTGGGAGGGTAAAAAAGGGGCCACAGTAATTGGTGCAAGCTGTTGTGGCGCTCAGCCAGCTTGACTGGCAAAGTTAATAAAATAAAATAAAATAAAATAAAAACATGACTAACAAATAACGCACAGTGATAATAATCTTTAAATAGACCGAAACGTTGCTGAAACTCGTAAAAAAAAACAGAGAAAATCTGTTCTAATTTGAATGGTCAATTTATTTATAATGTCAACCTCAAAAGAGATCCATGAACTGACAAAACACTTTTCACAACAAACATTGATCGCATATTCACGAGCCATCAAGAAAATATGTAATCACAACTATAACAAAAGTCTGGAGTCTGATCATTTGATATCACTATTATTAGAGCATAAATATGATGGTGTATGCGTCATATCTGAGTTGTTGGCGTGCGTGTGTACTAGGTTAGTTGCATTTTCAAAAAGGAAGTTTGATATTTATAAATCACTGAGTATATGCGTCTTTTTTTTTTTTCATGAAGAAGTTCATTTTAGGTATTTACTGTCTCTAATTGTGTTATACATATGACTGACTCTTGATAGCGGAGCTCTGATATGCACCATAGTTAAGAAAATATGGTAACCCATCGATGCAAGAAAATTTGGTTTCATAGTCAAAAAGTCATGAACGTCCATACTTCCACCCCTCCATGTATGCCAATGTCACCAGTATCATGCATTTTACAGCATACATCTTTGATATCAATCTCGTACCCAGAGTCCTCTGGCTTTTTGGTCAGCGGGTGAGCGCCCGGAGAGACTCTGGGATAATCGACTCCATTTTCCCAGAAAACGTGGGTTCCGGTCATATTACGTATGCTTGAGTTTAACCGGAAACAGAAAAGAGAAAGCCGTAAACAGTAGAAATGGCGGGTTGAAAGTGTTCAAGAAACAAGAATTTTAGCCTTACACACAAAGAAACTGGAGAAATGACTATTGGCTTGCTGTAAGAGCAAGTGAAGATGAAACCTCTGACGCTTTCGGTAAGTGTATTTTTAGTGTTTCAGCGTACATTCCATCGTTCAGA
>OX421451.1:26075931-26090931 GCA_949126865.1 Montipora capitata | reverse complement strand
AATAGTAAACATGCATTTCCTTGTCTATTTCAACATTGATTGGGGAGAGGGGGGACTTGTATTTTGAAGCTTTCAGTGGAATTTTGACAGTTATGCTTAGTTTCTGACGTCTGAGAGGTTTTCAGGCCCATTCTGACATTGGCGTTCCAACTACTTTTGCCACTGATTGTCTGTTTCTACTAACAAGGGTCAGTAAAGTGAGAGCTACTGTATGTAATGCATGAGCACTTCTATTGACCGTGAACTTGTTCATAAAGTTTCTAAATGGTAGAAAACCATGTGTAACGTAAGTTATACATTTCGTGGTCATGTACAAAAGGATTGTTGTTTCTTTTTGCAAACGTGCTTGTGGGGGATAATTTACGTGGCGTAGAGTTTTCAAGAAAATTCATGAGTCACAAGCTCTAATGTAATGCACGTACCTTAGAGTTTCAATTTGTTACGAAATTAGACAGCAAACGTTATATTTCTTAAACAATCACTTTGTCAAAAATGGTTTTCAGGAAAACAATCAGTGTTGAGCAGAAGGCTTTAGCAGTGTGTTTGAGAAGAGAATGTAACTTGTCTTATGAACAGATAGCCGCAAAGTGCAGAGTATCCAAAAGTTCTGCACAATGCATAGTTAGATGTGCTCCGTTGGTGAGAAAACGAAGTGTACTTTCAAAGATGGGAAGGCCCAAGAAATGACAAGAAAGGCATAAACGTTTGTTTATTCCTACTTTGAAGAAAATAAGGGCTACTAATGTCAACTTTACCTTGAAAGAGTTGGTTAAAGAGAGTGGACGTAATATGACAATGGCAAGTAAGAGAAGATTTTACCGATTTCTTCGTGAGTGCAGCTATCATTTTCTTCAGGCCGGACAAAAAGGGCTAGTGACTGCTAAGGACCGTAAGAAACGTATAAAATATGCCAGGGAAATGAAATGCCATTTGTTAGAGTATCCTAACTTTTGGAAAGAAGATATCGCATTTTACTGGGACTCAGTTTCTTGCATTCACAAAGGAAATCCCATGAGTGACGCAAGCTCACCAAAGGCAAGACTTTGGCGAGGACTTCAGGTTACTGCAAAAGGGTCTAAAAGTCTTGCAGGAGGACAGAGACTTCATATACTGGTGGCAATTGCATATGGAAAAGACGTTATTTTGAAGGAAATCTACGAGAAAATGAATGCTGCTTTTTTTTCTGAGTTTATAAAAGACAAATTTAATTCATGCTTTACTCAAGCAGGACCAAAAAGAAATGGAAGACGTTTATTTTTAATGGATAACGATCCCTTGTAAAACAGCAAAGCTTCAGTTAGAGCTATGGAACAGATAGAAGCTGAACACCTGTTGCGAGTTCGATGTTTTAAAGTTGTAGGTATAATTTGCAGTCTAATCAGAACGCAGTGTCAGAACACAACGAAGTTGTTTATTTCACACGAACGCAGTAATTCCACTCCGGACTTCACAACAAGCACACGCTAGACTTGTTAACAATGCTTCGACCTCCGTCGCTCTTGTATAAACACACGGCCTCTGCCTTGATATCCACATAACCTCTCTGTTACACTTAACAAACACGACCTCTGTCACTCTTCAAAGCCTCCAAGCTTTACACGCGACCTTCGTCACACTTCAGTAAACACTACTGTAAAACTCCTCAAACATTCCTGGGATAAAAACCACCTAAACACTACATCGATTCGCTTATATACTTTACAGCGAAAGATTCTAGAACTTTCTGGCTATACTAAATAAAGTAATATTACAATAAGAAACTATTTACAGCAACATACGCAAACGGCTTAAAATAGAATTACTGAATCACGATGATACAGCGCTTATTAAATATTCTAGAAGATTCGAGACCAAATTAGCATATTCGCGAATGTCCCAAATACTAGTCACGCAATAATTTTTCGTAACAACACCATAAAATTCCGCCTCGTTCACCAGATCTCAATCCTATTGAAAATGTTTTTCATGTTGTTAAAAACAGTTTAGCTGAGGAAGCAGTATCGTGCCAAATAAGAAAAGAAACATTTGAAGATTTCAAAAACAGAGGTCAGGTTGATTTACAAAACTATAGAGAGCATGCCAAAACGTATTGAAGCTGCATTGGGTTCCAAGGGGTACAGAACAAAGTACAAGAGTGACTATTTCAATATTGTAAACTGTAGCAATGAACGGACAATGTCAACAATAATAAAATATGTGTACGAGAAAGCTCAAGGGAATTCTTCCAGTACACCGAAATTGGTTAATTAGATAACATGTAAGAGCTGCTTTACATTTCATTAGACAGCAACAGTTCTCGCCAAAATAACGCACAGTGTCACGAGCTGTTATTGCTCGTATTTCCTAAACGGTTCGCATTATACTTATGCCATGCAAGGCATGTAATTATCAATCAATTTTTTCTCGAAATTATGTTTCAAGTTCACATGTTTTGCATTTGAAGGTGAATTTTCAACAGTACTCACTCCCGTTCTAAAGAAATAATATAAAGCATTATTTACTTTACCCTAAAGGTTGCCGAGTACTGTTGAAAAACCACTTTGAAGTTGCCACTTTTAAGAAAAGGTATACAAAAAACAATAAAATGTTAAGTTTAGATTACATATTTACTTTCTTGGTTCCAATACATCAGATAAGTTTAGGTAGACAAGCCGTTTTCAACCGAGTAGTGTGACTTTGACGTCATGACCTCAACCGTCTCTTGTAAACAAAGGGAGATCGCACAAAGATGAACACCAATTACTTGCTTGTCAAAATAAATCTGGCAAAGCAGCTTGCACAAGGAACTGAATTCTCTTGCTCACTCTGAGGTATCTGTCGCCAGAAATGGAAGAGACGCCAGCGAACTTCCATCATCTGTGTGTTCGCGCAATCAATGATTGCCCCTTTAACAAGCACAAGTGGAGCATCGGCAGTAGCAAAGAAAGGAGTAGATTTGCTTAACTCCTGTTTACAAAATGTTTTAGGGGCAGGCAGATGCATGATGTCGCCTTCGAGCGCTTGAAGAAAGTCTGCCCAAGCTATTATTGCTGGATTCCAACGAAAATCGTTGAGAAAAATTATCTCTGCATCCTGGGCCCCCATCCATGCAAACGAACCTGTTGCAGGATTGCAGAAAGCATGGAAATTTTTCTTTAATGGAGATAAAATGAATGTTTTACCCGTGTTTGCTGGTCCATAAATATAAACATTATGGTATTTTCCCCGACCTTCTTTTAGAGCAGTGTAAAAGGCATTCACTACGATACCATGGGCGCCTAACAGCCTCTCAGCAGCAACAATCCATTTCCCCCCACAACCTTCGCTACATTGCTGCTGCTGACATTCTCCTCTGCTTGAGAGAATTCTAGGGCGAGTGACAAGACCTCATCTACTACCCTGTTTCCTCTATTAGCAATGAACTCAGCTAACTCAGACTTCCCTTCGTGTTGTTGTTCAATGGCTAGACATACAAGCTCTGTCTCTGATACATTCCTGAGAATCTTTGGCGATGATAGGGCATTTATCGTACGCGTTCTCTGGTTCCCTTTCACATTTGAGCTTGTCACCAATGCTGTTAGGTAGGGATGCTTCATGCTGCCCCTTCAATACGGCTGAAAATTGTATTTTTGCAGACATATTATCAGGATATCTCTTCTTAATTCTTGCACAACTCCAAAAGTACCGAAGAGGCAATCAGTCACGGCAAAGCTTGAATTAAATGACCCATTGTTTAATAATGAAATGTCATTTTAACACCTCAGATTTTAGGGGGAAAGTAACGGGGATAAAACGGAAATTGGTATCTGCCGCGGTGTTCCTGGATGCAGAAAAGTTTACTAGAAGAGTCTTAAGGCGCCATGGTAGACGTTAGTGAGACTGTAGAGGACAGCCAGCCAGTGAAGGTA
Organism: Montipora capitata; assembly: GCA_949126865.1. Taxonomy (NCBI): domain Eukaryota; kingdom Metazoa; phylum Cnidaria; class Anthozoa; order Scleractinia; family Acroporidae; genus Montipora; species Montipora capitata. Next base: position 26,087,044 of record OX421451.1, on the reverse strand, counting down.
TTCTTATATAATTAAATAAACATAACCTGTGAGTTCAAATGAAGTGTTCTGTTCTCCTTAAGTCACAGTGTCTGTGATTTGAGACGACTAACCGTCGAATGCTTTCCGTTTTTTAACTAATTTATTTTCGTTGAAATTCAGTTAGAAATCTGTCTTCCAATGATAAGATGCCGAAGCTCAAAGAATTCCTTGCAAAGCATGGAGGAAAAATCACTTGTGACATTTCAGTTCAAGCACGAAACAGTCAAAACACTGGTAAGAAACCCTCAATACTCAAGTAGAAATATTGTGATTCTCATTGACTCCAGGAAAATGATTTCTGCATACAGGTCAGTGCAATCACTATGTATTTTCATTCTTCTATTTTCCAACAGATTCACCAAATGGTGGGCAGAACAATTTAAGCGCATCACCTGGTCCTGCTTTAGATACAGCAGAACTTAGCCAAGAAGCACTGCGCCTTTTGCGACTGAACAAAATCCCCATCGCGCAGTTTGCAGCCCACGTGTTGGAAAGATCCCAGGGTAGAGGATCCAAAATTGTCAACAAACCTAAGACCTTTGAACAACTGTCGAAGGAAGGAAGAGAGCCCTACCGAAGAATAAAGAACTGGCTACAGCACGAAGATTCATAGGGGATATGAGAGGAAAGATTCAAGATACATAAATCACTTTTGAACTCATGTAATTTTATCAATTCGCAAGAACTATTTCCGTTGCAAAGTCCATATGCCTTGTGTACTGCACTGACATCGTTCATAGAAATGTTTTTTTTTCATGAGTGCTCTGTCGCTTTGCACATTAAAGTCGTTTTTTTTTTGTTCTATAGGAAAAAGGAAGCCAGCTGCCTCATCAACTGCAAATAGGAGGACGAAATTTTCGCCTTTGCAGAAAATGTCCCTTGAGGCCTTGTACAAAGTGAGCAAGTATCCATTGCACGGAGTTATTGAAGAATTTGCAAAACTGAACAACCTTGACAGGGCAACTCTCAAGGTATGGTTCAACAACAAACGGCAAAGAGATAATTATATAATGGAGAACCTTCTGAAGCTTAATTTCTATGTGCTACTAGCTGAAAAGAATAAGCCTGGAAACATCTGTTTACATTTAAGTTGTTTTAAGTTTGTTTTTCTTCGCCAAATACCGTTTTACAGCCACGAGATAATATTGATGAGTAATGGATGAAAACGATTACTAATCAATGCAATCGATGACTAATCAATGAACGAAAATTTTGTGGCCTATCGATTAGTCATCAATTGCTCATTGATCATCGGCAATAATCAATGACTAATCAACTGACTATTGATTACTCATTGATTTCATTGATGTCATCGATTAGTTATGTCTGGGGCACAGGGTTATCTTCAAAGGATGGGAACGCATGAATAAAGGGTGTAGCAACTAGAAGAGAAGTATTACCGTTACCTTCCATATTTACATTTACACAAATGACTCGTGAGAGTTGTATACGGGTTTTTCCAAGTGGCATCATTCTTTCTTCCAAGTCCATGATAAGAAATTCTAATTCCCCGAGACCAGTAATTCACATACAAGAATCAGTGAACTGTTTGTAGACATTACTAGAGCTGCTTCATTGTTGCTGTTAGCATATAGTCGCGTCTGCGAGTTGTTAATTTTGATTGTGTCGCAAAATACCTGCACCTCAAGATCACCAATAAACATACCGCAAAAATTCCATGGAAAAGGGTACGACAAAACATGTATTTGCAAGTGGATATGGTCGTCGTGTTTACGTTTTTTAAAAAGAATTAACAAATTTGGGTATGTTATCTTTTAAGGACCAAATAGATCTTGATAGTTTCTTTTAAGGACTCAACGGACAGTTTTCTAGAATGGTTCCCCCTTTCACATCGAGACCTCCTCTTCTTCTCTGGAGCTAGAACCATGTTTTACGCTGTGTGATCCTTGAGCATTCTAGTTTCAGTTGATGGAGACGTCTTTGTTTGAAAGAAACACTATTTTAAGTCATCTTCCAGGAACTCTAAAAGTATTTTGATGACTCACTTATCCATTTCTTTTGCATAATGTAATACTTTTCATTTCACGTGGCGGCCCCCAAGTATTTTATCACTAGGAAACTTGTACCTGCATTTTAGCATCAAAATGCTGGCTTTATTTTTCGTGGTAGACATATGTAGCTTCTTTTTGCGTACAGTTTCTACAGCTTTGATATATCGTTGTTGAGTTAAGTTTTGTACACTGAAAAATGCTTGCTAAAATTAAAAAAAAAAAACAGAGCGTTTTTGTGTCCAATGCAGCTATTTTAATTCTGGAAGGAAATTTGATCAGGGCAGATTTTCATCGTGTGCTAAGCAACCACTTCTGAGCTGTGAGTGCACGTCACACAATCAACAAAACAACGCTATAAATTGTAAAAACACAAAATTGTTGAAACACTTGATTACCCTGAAGCCTCAAATTTGCCTTTAATTTAGTCAGCGAACAGTATGACGTGCCATAGCCGACAAAAATTTACAGTCAACTCTCTCTAAGACGGACACCATCAGGACCAGCCTCAGCTGTCCATCTTAGAGAGGTGTCCGGCTTATAGAGAATCGACGTAACAGGGGGTTTGGGCCGAGCGTCATGGCCAATGGACGTACTTCTGTGGCTCTGTGATGTGACAACTTGGCGGAAGCTGTGCTTCCCTAAAACAGTTCTTTAGAGTAAAGCAAGGCAATATATAAGTGACGACAAGCTACATTAGCCAGGCCTTTAGCAGTTTTTCTGTCTTTACATGGCCAAACCTGCTGAACCAGCAACAAGCTCCTCGTCTTCGACGAATTCACCATCTTCACCGAAGAGAAACAAAACCCAGGAAAACGAAATGAAGAATGAAGAAGTCTTCGAGTGCACAGTTACCTTGTCACAACTCTTTGACAAGTTAAATTATATTGACAACAAGATGGAAGACCATTTTGGAAGTTTACGAACAGAAATCGCAAGTTTAAGATATGAACGAAAAGACGAAATTGAAGGTGTCAAAAACACATTAAAGGACATGGAGAAGTCGATTGAGGCAGCGTGGGATGCAATCAAGGACATCCAAGAAGAGGTGCTAGCACTTATGCATATCTTTACTGCTTCAATAATTCCACAAATAGTATCTATCCGTATTGCATTACAATCAACACATCTGCTTAAGATTTTGTGATCTGTTCTTTAACTGTAAGAGGGCTGTTGAACACCATGAAAAGGCGTGAGATCTTTCGCTGGCTCAAACAAAAAGAATTTGCAATTTATTTTCTTCAAGAAGTCCATTGTACAAAAGAAAAAGAGAACTGTTGGACCGCAGAATGGGGCTTCTCAACTATTTTTAGCAGCTATTCAAATTCAAGTGTCACAACATGTATTCTTTTTACTAATAATTTTGAGTTCCAAATTCTTAAACAATTTTCCGGTCGAGGGAAGTTTTGTTATAGCAGATGTTAAAACAGAGGGAAAAATTTTGACTTTAGCAAACATCTATGCACCCAATGACGACAACCCCACCTTCTTTAAGAATGTACTAAATCAGCTTACCTCTTTCGAGTGCGGTGAGATAGTTCTCGGAGGGGATTATAACTTAGTTCTGGAGGTCAAAAAAGACAAAATAGGAGGAAACCCGAAAACTCATAAAAATTCGTTAAAAGAAGTCTTGTATATCGCCAATTTTTTAGATTTAGTAGATATTTGGCGCATTTTCAATCCAGACGCTAAAATATTTACCCGGAGGAGAAGGAAACCGGACATACACTGCCGCTTAGATTTCTTTTTGACTAGCTCCAGCCTAAGTACAACAATTACAAAAGCAAACCTTTTACCTGGCTTCAAAACCGATCATTCCCTAATAACTTTGCACCTCACAAACAACACAAACCCCAGGGGTCCAGGTTTCTGGAAACTAAATACCTCCTTTCTGTTAGAAAGTGAATATGTAAACTTGATCAAGAAAACAATTAATGAAGTAGCGAACGTCTACAAAAACGACAACGAAGTTGACTCTGTTCTCCTTTGGGAAACCATGAAACTGCAAATTCAATCAAGCTCGCTTTAGTATGCAAAGGGAAAGAAAGCAAAAATGAAATCACAGGAAACAAGTCTGGAGGGCCATACAGTACTGTGCAAAAGTAATGAGAGCGAAATTCGTCGAATTGTGTTCTTTGTTCTCGCGAATTTGCGTCCAAAATTTCGATCAAATGATGCATCCTCTGAAACGAAGATTCGATGAAAATTCAAGAACGAAAACGTAAATTCGATATAATGATATTTCGAAGTAAAGAAATTTCATGGAACTTCGCTATAACGAAACGAAATATCGACAACATTTTGAGCGAGGACAGTCATTAATTATTCAGTTTACACATGAACGCGCCGGTATTCAATGTTCATAACAGACAGATTACAGCTCGATTATTCACACAAGACATCCTTTTCTAAAGTCCAGGCAGAATTCCCGGAGTTTTGAATTTATTTTATATGGCTTTTTTTCTTCACATGGATGATTAGGGTTTTGAAAATGATTTGCGATGTTCCTTTTCATTTCAGATGTAACGTATGTTGTAGCGTTACTATATTTACACAAAGCCGCTTGCACTGTTACGATAATGTAAACAACAAAGGGAATGTCTCGACATTTTTTAATTTCGCTTGATCAAAACAGACAGCGCTTTGGCTACTTTTCGTTTGGTGTTGTTGGCAGCGGTAAATACATGTAAAGAACTGTGTTTTTTTTTTCATTTCTTGCATGCAAAATGTTCTTTCAGTGTAAATTGCCCGAAATTGTCACTTTTCGTTCCAACCCGTAAAGATCATGATACTGATAGAATGTGTCGCTGCAGTTTGAATCGATTCTACTTCTATGTAACAAAACAACCGGAACACGCTCCTAAGTATTTAATTCTTAGTTTTAACAAATGAACGAGATGCTGAAACTGTTTGCCCAAATGGTTCCAGAGACAAAATTGGTTCATCACCTTAGCGATCTCGACCAGTTGCATAAAAACAAACGTTCTGTTTGAATGTCTGTACTCATTTGGAACAGAGTTTACCTGCATGCGAAGAAACGGTTCCAAGTATTTATCTTTCTTATTCTGGACGACAAAGCCGTTCCATGAATCAGGTAAGTTTTGTGCCGTGATTGTGTTAATTAACTGTATGTCTTAAGATCCCGCTGCAAGATACTGCTGCTTGTAGACTGTCAATTCAGACGTCGAATTTCTGTCGAATTTAATTCGTTTAACAGTGAATATGCGACGTATGAACGCAGGCCTGAGATGGTTTCGATCCGCAGCATTTCAAAGCCTGTTCAGGTGCATTGTTTATATTTTAAAAGCCAAAATCATGAATGTTCTCAATGTTTCCCATGCCATCAATGCCGTAATATTTGATATCAAAACACAAAGATGTAAATATAATGCTCTGAAGTTTATTACAAATACTACAAGCAGTGCGAAAGCATCCTTTGAATAAACAACACTTGAATCACAACTTTACCTACATACGTTTTCTTAATTCAGTTTATATTATAATTCAGTGATTTGCTACGATTGATTTTTTTTTATTGAAACCTGGATAAACGAAAGCAAAGCGCACTTCAACTTATGAATAAACAAAACTCGAATGTGAATTAAGACGGAATCCACCAGCCAGAAATTTGAGTAACAAGTGGACAAAAACCTAGTACCAAGATTATTTACATTGTATTGCAAACTTCTGTAGGACTTTTTTAAATATCCTCTCAAAACAAATCATTTCTAGCAACACCAAACGTCGAAAACGAACGTTGAACTTGGTATGAAACACTTGAATGTTCTGGTGAAATGAAACGGACGATGAAATTTTGCCTGTGTTTGTACAAAATTGCTGAACTTTGAAATGTACTTTCTCTCGTTCCCATGGGAAATTGTTTTTGGTGTTATTTCAGGCAATTATTTATGTATTTAGCTTCAAGAAACTGTAAAATACTTAAAATTACTCTGGTACAGATTTTTGTCCACTAAAACCTGAAATTGCTCGATTTTCTATCGGATTTGGTCTTAAAAATAATGTCCTTAAGCAAAAACCTAATCTATCCTAGTCCCGACCTTGCCTTTCGAACACAAAAACTTGAATGGGAAATAAAAAACGTGTCCTTAAACCTAATCCACCCTAGTGCCGTCTTTGCCTTTCGTACGTAAATTTTGGCAGCATTTGCCAATACTTATTTTACATGTTTCCCACATGCGGTTAAAATCCTCGGTGTTCCGGCACTGGTAACCAAACGATCTGAGCACTTCGGCTGAAAGAAAACAAAGTCCTTGTAAGACAAAAGATATACACTGCTTAACACTGAAACTAGTCGTAGTTGCAAATGTAACAAATGAAAGTTTGTTGCAAACATCTCTCAAATATTGCGTGAAAGTTAAAATACATGTAACGCAACAATAGGGTGTGACTGTTGTTGACTACAGTGAGAACTGCAAATTTAGAACCTGTTAGGCTAAGATTTCCCAGTTACATGTAGCATTCCTTCACATAAAAACCATTCTAGGCTAAAATCGCGATACAGGTTCTTATTTTCAAAATAAAGAGTTCTTTTCAAAGATAATACAGTATATCACATGGGATACGAAGATAACAGAAAAACCCAGGTTCTTATACGCTTTATTGTAGTACATGTAAATGACTCTGTGAGCTTACCCTGTATTGCAGTGATGACGTTAACATCAAGAGGTCTGAAGTCTTTCGTTCTGTACACGGTTGACCACATGAGAACATCCTTGGTTTATGTAATGTTTCACTAATCTTTTATATCAAGCAAAATGTCATACCTGCCAACTCAAGATTTGACTGTTGGAAGACATCATCCAAGATGCAGTCCGGATCTACAGTCGGAGGTTCTGGTAGGGCAGGTCTGCTGGTGTTGGATGACTTAAATGGCAGGTAGTACTCCACAGACTGATTGCAAAACTGTTTGGCAGCCACATCAGGGGTAGAAAACGTAGGTGGTGGGGGTTGCTGGTTGAACTGCGAGTTAGTCTGCTGCAACAGCTTATGCAGTTTGGCTTCTCGCCTTGCAAATGTACACTCCAGCCTCTCTAGAATGGTTCTTATCAGTGGTAGAACCATCTTGCCTATCAGCATTGCATACCTAAAGTAAGAAAATTATGTTAGCCATGCATGTATATGAAATAAAAATGAACGAAGTTGTGTATTGAAATTTGAAAATACAATACAAATACATGTTTTTAACTAAACCGTATTAAATTATCCTTTTCCCTAGACGGCAAAACTAGAGTAAAAAAACAACAAAAACAGCACTAGCATGTTCGATTCTAACAACATTGTGTGCGTCATATCAGGCTGTATCACCTGGAGTCTGGCTCCAAAATTACCTCAACGTGATTTAAGTCGATAAAACGAAAACATACGCTATTTTAAACTCAGTAACAATTCTCATCACTGACACGGCTCGTTGCCCACCCACTTTTTTAATCTTCCCCACTGACCGAGAGCCTGGAACAGGCAAATCTCAAAGTAACAGAAATGCATTACAACTCACATTGTTGATGGTGTTCATTGCGTCTGCGATCAACTGCCCCATACTTGGCCATCCTCAATGTCTGGAAAACTGCTGGGGGGAGGCATTACAGCTTTCCTTTGTAAGGTCGTTTGTAAGGCTGATGCTAATGGCAAGTCATCTGAACTGTCACTGGCATGTGACTCAGACTCGCCAATGTAGAATTTGTTCGGTGACTTTGTGGCCAGAATCTGAAAACAATAATCAAAGTTGAGTTTGGTACAATGTACCTATCACAACCAAATCAAATAGAAAGAGAGAGGATGTTCTGCAGTTCGCAACCCATTGGAAACGACAGCTGCCAAGGCTGACACCCTAAAATTAATGGTTTTTGCACTTCAAATACATGTCAAACAGGTCAAAATATGCAGTCTTAGCAGTATACTACAGGTATATATTCTTACTCAAGATTTAGGTATAGAAATGTCTGTATCACTTTTGAAAAAATAATGTCGGAATGATGCGAGAGGAAACACTGATTCATCAACCCGATTTTTTACTCTCCAAACAAAATTAGCTTTTTTATGTAGAGCACTGCTAATGTGATATCTGAGCTACAGTGCATGACTAGCAGTATTTTAAAAACTGCTAGTTGGTTTCCATACTTGGAATGAAAACTGATAATTCATTTTCCTAGATTAGTACAACGAATATTTACCTTTCCTGCGGGTTTCTCTTTTTTCTTTGGTCTTTGGGTCTCTTGTCGTACTTTTTTTGCAGGTTCACTGGATTGAGTAGCCTCTGAGATCTGAAAAGGAAAGTCGAAAAGTTTGTATTAACATCAAATACGCAGGGTGTGAAAAAATCAGTTCAGAACAAACTGTATGCACATAAACAGTGGAAGCCGCGGGTTTCACCCATGAAGCGTTTCGCCCAGACCTATACCTATCTCATTTCAAAATATAGAAATATAATCTTTCAAAAATCTCAAGTCATTTTTTTAGTATTCACGAATCCATATTCGTAATTTGCAGTGCGGAACCTATTTCTTGCACGGTTTGCAAAAGATTTGCAACGATATGTTCCATGCGCAAGATTACAACAGAATCATAGTCATACTTTTTCAATAAACATTTTAACATGTCTCTTCTATTTCGTGCTCGAATTACCTCACCAATCCCCGCTTGATTCTCAGTGGAATATACAACTTGTTCGTTTCAATTTTTATGGTCTCAGGACGAGTCACGCTTTCACAGCATACACCTTTACGGGTAAACTATAGTTGTTTTTTCAAATTAGATTGACAAGTGAAAGGATGAGATTTTTTTGCAAGACGGTAATCTCCTTTTACTTACTTACTTCTATTTCTGGGCGAAACCATTCTCATTCTGGGCGAAACTCACTATATCCATTCACAGTAAATCTTATAACTGTTAACGCAAAAATTTGTCAACAAATAAATCAGATCCCACAGCAACAAACCTGTCTTTAATGATAGCGGGCTTCAAAGGTTCTCTGTTGCTTTGATTACTAAGCTGTCTCAATGTATCCTAATCTCTTCGTCACCAAAAAGGATGGTTAAGCTTATCGCAAATTAAGACAGGTAAAAACTCACCAGTTTTCATTTCGCTCAACGTGGCTGCTCCTCGTCTTTGGGAGAAGACTTGGGCTTGTTCTCATCATTCACAGGGTAGCAGCTTAAAACAGCAGTGTATTCCTTTTTGGTCTTCCCCCAGACTACTCGTACTTTCTGACCGTGTTTGATCGGCGATGGATCGACTATAGCTGTACAAAACACGTCTGAATAACGTCCTCGGCTCCAGTTTACGCGTGCAATTTGTTTACTCATTTTAACGGTGGTAATTGTAGAAAGCAACAACAAGTGTTTATTGACTAGGGCAAGGATTTCAACCCTTTTATAGCAAAACACAAGCTCTATTCGGATCGAAAATCCTGCAAATTGATTGGCTTTCGCATCGACTATTAGAAGATTCCAGTTGTTATTCAAATGCAATCAAAAAACAACACATCAACTATTGTTAGATGTGCTGTTGGTTTTGATATGTACGCCGGCCGCCCTCTCTAGTTAAAAACACCGTTTCGTTTCGTTTTTCACACATCATTGTTTACTAGTTCATTTGATTGAAAGAATGCTACAGTGCTTTTGATTAAGCGGGGCTTAATCTATTTTGAGTTGTAAAAAGATTTATAAAGCGTGTTTGCTCATAATTAGGCAATGTTTGCAATTGTTTTCTTGCCGCTAATGATCCTAAATCTGTTTCTTTCCTTTCCTTCTCAGCCGAACCACAGTCACAACATTCAAATTAGTATACTGAAAGTTCATTACTCCTATGACGAAAGGAAAAGAACGCTTCAAACGCACATGTTCTAGTACAACATAAGCGCGTGTGTGGCGTTCGTTTTCTTTTTTAGCACTTTGAGTTTAAAAAAAAGATGTCGGTTTTGTTCGCTTTTCTCAGTTGGTTCCACAGAAAGATCTATTGTGTCTTTTAAGTGAGCCGTGGATGCTTTTCAACTTGTTTTCCACATTGTTTAGTAATTGAATGCATTTGAAGAAATATAACGATGTTGTTTTAAGCGTTTTCCCGTGTAAATAGCAATTTGATCTTTAAAAATTATTCCTATTTCAAATGTTTTCCAATCTGTTTTTGGAAACTTACTGTTTCTTTTCAGCCAAACCACGTTTCTGATTTACACACACGAACAGTCATGGAAATAAAACCCTGACAGCAGGCGGCACTAAAATATACAGTTCAGTTGTTAATAATCCCAAGTTGCAACCCGATGAAATTACTTCAAGTTTTATCCACGCTTAAGTAAACAGTCGAATTGATAAGGAAGTTTGCAGTGATGCGAATTTATTATTATTTTTGTTACTACTCTAACTTCTGAGTGAGAAGTAAGGCAAGGATAACATAAGGGATGGAGAGTAGGGGTTGGGAAAGAACTTTGCATGAAAATCAAAGTTCTGTTCGGAAAGAAGTATTGTGTTTTTTATTGGCCATTGACTTTACTAAGAGTATGCTCGTCGAAAAAGGCCTGGGCACGTCTCGAGGTGTGTTTGGGATCATTGTCCTGCATAAAACGATGGTTTGGCAAAGTCTCATTGATGAATGGAATCATTGTCTTCAAGAATGTTGCAATACAGATCGGCGTGCATTATTCCCTCGAAAATACAGATTTTCGTGGCGCCACTCCTGCTGATGCCAGCCCAAACATGAACCTTACGTGGGTGTTTAGGTTTTGGCTTTCTCTTCCCTGGTTCATCAACCTTTCGATAACACGTGCAGCGAAACTGCTGAAGAGAGATGGAGCATTCGTCGGAGAAGATGACATCGAATGTATCTCCAGAGTTGGGCGAACTCGAGTCTCTTGACTTTGTTGGCCTCTCTGATCAGTTGGCAGTATCTCGTTTGTTGCAGAGTCCAGCCTTGTTCTTTGTGGGATCGTCGGATGGTTGACGCGTGAACTATTAACCCATGTTTGGCAAGCTTCTTCTGAATTTCATGGCTGGTTGTTTCGTCGTTTCTTCTCATCTGGCCTTCAATAAATGCTTTGGCCTCAGGGTTTATCTTTCTAGGCCGACCTG
>OX421451.1:26065931-26070931 GCA_949126865.1 Montipora capitata | reverse complement strand
ATGTGGCGCGAAAATATAGATTATTTGTCCGCAGACATTATCTGTTCCGAGAAGCGAACAGTTTTCCGAGAGTGTAGATCGAGGAAAACTGTGAGCTTTGAGGAACAGATAATGTCCAAGGACAAGTGTCCTAGCATATTTTCGTGCCACATGGAGGCTATTAGGGACCTTTAGCATCAGGTTTTTCATGGGAAACCGCAAACCGCAAAATATCATGTGACCAAGGTCTTACTGTCACGTTTGTGGTTTGCAGTTCAGGTTTTAACCACTGAGAAGGTCTCTAGCGGTAAGTAACTTACGGCAAGGTTTTTTGCCGCTAAAAATTGCACAGCCTTACATTTAAAGCACGACGTAGCTTTCTATATCCACTTTCTATGTGTTAGTTAGATTTTTGAACTGGAGTGAATGAAGTATTTATATTTTTTGGGCAGTCAAAGTGATACACTTCCACTTCACAAAAAAACAACATGGCGGCATCAAGCACATGCTTTGAATTTTAGAAGTAAATCTTATGCCTGTTTAAATTTGCTTCTCTTCTAGCCTTCTGCCAAATATGGCACCATTTAGATGGCCATGTCCTTCGAATGATCTCAAATTAGCGACCAACACCGCTGCCAAACACCCTCAATGTACAGCTGACTGGGAGGAAATGGGAAAAATACTCTCGGCTGAATTCAGTACAGAACAGAGGGAAGTAAAGTTGACAGGGCATGCTTGTAGAGAGCGTTTAGACCGCTTGATAACAAAGTATATAGAGGCGCTTAAGAGGTGAGTACAAATACCAAGTTTATTTTTTGAGATGGCTCAAAATGTGCAGTCAATGTCACTGTTTTTCTTTGGTGGGTAGATCTGGCACGGGAGAAGAGTATTGCGAACTGAGTCAATTACTTGAGGACATCTACACTTTTCGAAAAGATGCCGAGCAAACACAGAAGAAGGATAAGGAGAACAAAAAGCAGAAGGAGAAAGAGGATAAAGGGAAAGCTGAAGAAATGAGGGATGCTGCCTTGCTTAGCTTGGGAAGTAAGTTTATTGACATAATGAAGCAAGTTTGGATCAAAGTGTCATACTTGTTATTTGTGCTGATGTACAAAAAAATACAAATGTAAGAAGGAAAGTATAACTTGTTACTCGAGTTTCACGCTCAAGGCGATCATCAGACTGATCGTTGTCTACGAGAAGGTGTCATGTATAAGTGTTTAAATTTAGGAATGGTTGTAGCAACGCTTCCGGTGATTGGTTGTCATGAAAAACTTGTTTTCGTGGCGGCATTTCGTTACCAGCTCAGATTTCTTGTTCAACAGAAAGGCGTTTTTTGCGCTCAAGATGCAAAGTTTTTCAGATAAACACAGGTTGCAGCGAGAAGGGTTGCCTTTGTATGCTTTTGGTCTTTTTATGATGCGCCAGTTGATTGCGTAGTCAATGTTTTTGTCCTTTAAGTCCCAGATGCTATATATATGTACGCATGATTAATTTTAGACTATCAGATCATGAGATAGACGTATAAGCTTTAATGTTCCACCAATTTTGAAACGATTTCCAGAAAGCCAGGGTTGAGGACACTGTAAAAGTATGTGATCCATAAAGTGCCTGTCAGCAAAACACTGATCACAAATTGTGACTTCATTTGTGAAAACCTTTCTTAATTAAGTTTCTATACATCCTTTGATCATTTTATGTAAGAATTTCTTTTTTCATTCCATGAGCCATAATAAAGGTTGTTGTTGTTGGTTGTTAGGATGTTGTGAATAATCTTGTACTGAAACATTGCTATCGTTGTCATTTTTCAGTGTTAAGGGACGTCCATAAACTTTGTTAATTTTATCATAACTCGTGAAAATGACAGCATCAAGATTTGCACTCTGTAAAAGTACATGTATGTATTTACATGCATAACCCCACCCCCCTCCTCCTCGAATAATAAGAGCAGTCATATATAAAAATAGAAATGGCAATAAAACATGTAACATTTTTTGTCTTAAGCTAAATAATTACATCAAATTTATTATTTAAAATTTAACAGATAAAGATTCCGATGAGCAATCTGATGATATCATGTAGCAGTGCTGCCAGTTCAAGTAAAGGAAAGAAAGGTGAGTGCAGCTATTGCTATTACATGTATTCTAGAAGAGTCACTTTTCCATGTTCAAATTCCTGAACAAAAAAAGAAATGGAAAAATATTCTGGTTCTCTTTTTGTGCTCAGGAAGGCTGAGCCAAGGGGAATGGGTCGGTGGTGGGAAGGATGTTTGCTAGACATTTCATTCTGTAGAATTTACATGCCATTCCACTTAAACTGATTGCCTGAAATATTGATTACTACATATCTGCATTTCTACTTTATAATTTGCCTTTTTAGACAATCAGTTGCTCTATGTATTATTTTGGTTCCCTGTAATGCTACAATTTGATTCAATTTCTTAGTTTGTCCCTATGTTGTATGTAATATTCATCTGTCATGCCTTTGCCAACACACTAAGAATGTAATTCCAAAATACAGCACCAGTGCTTTTCCTCAAAGGTGGTTGTTTCAAAGACTTAAAACAATATCATTACTTGGTTATGAGCAAAAAGGGGCTTCATTTCAGAATTTTGTGTTCCAGTGGACTGTCCTCACTAATGGATATTTCACTGTAATAATTGTAGTTGCTAAGTTCATTTAGACAACTTTTCCTTTCTCCAGCCTTAAAAGCAAAACTTGTCAAAAAGAAGGAAAGGGCATCAAAGTTGTCAGCCATAGAGATGCTGGAAAAGAAAAATGAAAGGAAGGCTAATTTTAAGGAGCTTGAGTTAGAACAAAGAAAAAAGGAGTTTGAGTTCCAAAAACAGAAATAAGAAGAAGAAGAAGAAGAAGCAGGAGGGAGACAGGAGAAACTTCAACTGGAGTTGGAAGAGAAGAGGACATTTCTTACTCTGTTGAAAAACAAGCTTTAAGAGGAAAATGATTTTCTTGTAATTATTTTCAGGATTATTGGAATTTGTACTTAACAAAATCTGAAGTTGAGTTGATACAAGACTTAGTAGTTGGGAGCACCAATGTTCATAAAGTGTTACTGTTATACTTGTATGTCTTGAGTTTTGGAAGAAAACGTCATAGAGGGAGAAACTTCAAGCAGAGATTAGCCTGCACAGCAGACTCACATGAGGAGGGAACTTCCCTTCCCATTTTCGCCTTTTCCCTCCTACCTTCCCTGTTTGAACTGGCTACACTGGAGTTGGAAGGGAAGACTGCATTCTTGCTCATAAAGTGGTTTTTATTCATTTTACATTAAATTTGAATTGGTATACAACTCAAGTAGTTAAGTTAATACAAGCCTGTGTTTGGAACCGCCAGTGTTTGTAAGTCTAAGCCTAACTTGATAACTTTGTACCTGTATTTCTTGAATTTCACAAAATATCTTTAAAAATACATGTTTGTTGCACACTTCTGTTCTTGGAATTAAATGGTTTGACAAATAGGTTTCTAACATTGTGGGTCAAGATCAAAACATGCAGCAGTGTGAGAACCATACAAGTAAGTATGGCAGTTGACCAGTATAACTGGCACCAAATACTACTTGCCAATGGGCTGGAGCAAAAGCTTTAAGTTTTTTTCTTAAAATCCAGAAATGCAAAGAGCTGACAAATCTTGCCAAATCCCCATTCTACACAGGTTCTCACTTTGCTCATTTGACTATTGAATTCCTGCTGATCATCTGTTAATCTAAATTTCCTGTAAGGAGCCAGTATGTTAGTAGTATAGGGGGGATGGATAGACCAAATTATTCAAAATGGTGGCCGGTGGAAAATTCTACCCAAACCAGTTTTTGGATTAGGGTTTATAATGAGATGCATGCCACGTAGGTGTACGAGGGTATATTCAAGATGGCGGCAGGGGGTTTGAATGAACTGCACGTCATATATTTGGTTTGAATTGTATTATAATTTTTCTTTTATTTGGAGGGAAGTGTAGTGTTCTGGTTCCCCCCAACCAGCCAGGTAGTATCGCGCTTATATAGGGAAAGAACAATTGGAGAGACGAAGAACCAATGAGAAGGGACTGACATCATGATCAAACGAGTTGAAACAAGTTTCTGTTAGACAAACCAGACCAAACCAGTTTTGAACATGATTAGCATTTCAATGGATTTGGTTCATATTAACCTCAACAAACCCGTCAAACGAGTTTGCTTTTCATCCTTATGGCACACCCTGAAATGGACACGTGTATAAAGGTAGTGGAAAAATATTTCATTTCAGACATGGGCCTAATGATGGAACAGCAGATTTTTGCTTTGGAGATGGACGCATTAATAAAGCGCTTGCAATGACTGCCATTGGACAACAAAATCGTAACCTTACTTCATGAACTTTGGGATAAGACGAGGCAATAACAAGTGGTGAAGATGGAATGGAAGTCATAATTGGAGAGGTAATGGTTCCAACATTTTATTTTACGAACGAGAAGAAATTTTCCGGTCAACTTTGTTGTATTTTGAAGTCAGCGCTATAAAATGAACACTGGCTACGGGCAAAGATTCATCAACTATTTGTTAGCGAGTGGAAGAGTGACTATTTCTGACATACAAGATGGAACACCAATGACACGTTCACTTTCAAGCAGTAAAAGAAAAAGGCATTATATTTTTATCTTCGTATTTACAAACAAACAGAACCTTTGTATTTACAAGCAACGACTGAAAAGTTAAAGTATTTACAAACAATAAGAATCTCTGTATTTACAAGCAAGACCTTAAAAATTAAAGTATTTACAAACCATAAGAACAAACGCTATTTACAAATTAGATAAACCCTATTCAACAACATAACTTTGCCGTTTCAATTCAGCAAAAGGGATGAAAAATGAATTAGCAAAGATTAATCTATGAGCTTTTCAAGTAACCTTTGACAGTGATCACATCCTTCAGGAGTTTCACTGTTTCCATTTTCATCAACGCGTTTGTATGCACTGAATTGCAAAGGCAAACTCGTGTTGTTGAATAGGGTTTAATCCTTTATTAA
>OX421451.1:26045931-26060931 GCA_949126865.1 Montipora capitata | reverse complement strand
CAGTGCCCCTGGTATCATCGATCGCGCCACGGCTATTGCGCCCTTGGATAGCAACTCCTTTGCTCCCGGATGTGTCTTTTCGAGGTTTGTCAGGAAGATCTCTTGCCAGGTGAGATATCTGGTGAGAAAGAAAGAACAACTGAGGTTTTTTTAATCTAGTTTTAAATATTTTAATTAAATTTACTTCAACATTAAATTAATGGAGTAATATGATTTGTACAGACCTAGAGTAATTGTGTCCATCGTATGCAAAGAAGAGGATTGCCATCTCGCCATTACACCGATGAAACAGCTCAAGGTTGTTTGTTTTCACCTAGTAGAGAAGAAAGATGGCAGTGATTGATAAATGACATCCAGAAAGCAGCAGTCTTCCCGAGATGTCCCTGGAGTACACTCTTCTCGTACAACTGATAGCTACCAATCAGGTTTAACACGGAAGGGTCCTTGAGGGCTGCATCAAGATTCTCACGACTACAAGACTTCACAAGATTAAGAAGTACTGCAGGAAGCGCTCTATCAACAGCCTTTCCATCGCCTCACATACTGCCTTCAAACAAAAGAGGGCCTTTGCATATGCCTTTCCAGTGAGCACACCCTTCATAGATCCACTTGTAACCAGCTGTGCCTCGAAGAGGATCTCTTTATAACCAGAGCCAAGCATTTTGGGGTTTGTAAGCATTCTGATATAGTTCATGGACGTGTGGAAAGGCCCAGCGAGTGTCACATGCTTTGCAAATTCGTTTGGCCGTCGCCAGATGATAGGGAGAGCTTTCATACACACTCCTAAATCAAAAGTGTTTATGACCCACTTCTGACCGACTTCAGCGGTTGCATCCTCTGAGCGCTTGAGAAGTTCGTGCACAACTGAGCTGTCTGTGATTGGTTGATGGATAGGTGTAAAGTACTCAATTGTAGACTTTCTTGGTGGGGAAGATCCTGTAACAGAGATAAAGCCGCCTAGTGCACCACTTGCTACATACCGGGCGAAGAGCCAGAGACAATACTCTTGTACCTAGGTTGCATGCACTGCTTCAACTTCCGCTGGGATAGGAAATGTGCAGCCTTTTGGAAACTTGGGACCAACAAGGTTAAATGGAACAAAATATATTTGATTTTAATTAAACTTGCTGAACTTCATCAGTCAAATTTCTCACATTTGAAGTTCGATCATCGTTTTTTGTAATTTATACAAAATCACTAAACTGTTAATAGAACATCAATGTTGTAGTATTCTTACTTTTAAACCTTCTAAATAAGTCAGTCCTCGTTGATAACCAGAAAAGTTGCACACCTTTCAAGGAGGTTCCTGGAAAGCTCCGACATTTTGTTTTATTGCCCGAGTTGATACTGGTGACTAGTCAACACAGGCATCCCAAAGTCAAAAGCACTTTAGTGTGTCAGGATCACAAGAACACATCAAGATATAGTTCGCATTATATTCCTTGCCCCTTGTTTGGGGGAGGTAGATATAATTGTTTCGATGTTCTCTGCTGTATGGAGTGAGATATTTTCAGAAAACGATTTTTCTGTAATGGCTGCCAGAGGTTGCATTGATCTTTCCACACGCCCTAGCACGTCAGAAATACACCATACTACTTCAAACTTAGTGTTTTCGTATTGTTTGACCATTAGTTCTGCCTTGTCATCCTGCGCACTGACGAAGTCACGTGAGAAAGCACTAGCCGCCTGAGAGATCAGTGCATTTTCCACCTTTGGTTGAGAAGTCGTGAATGTGAAACAAAGCAATTCCCACACTATTTACATGCAAAACCAAGAAGAAATCATCGTCAACGACACCAACAACCAAGCCTAGAAGAATCTTTCAAAGGAATCGACGTCAAAATGACGACAAACAAAATCCAGTTGAAATTGCTATGCTTGATTCAAGCAAACACGGCGACTCGCCAAATGTGCCAGTTGACAAACCTGACTCATGACAAAGCAATTAGTGTCATCTATTAGGACACTAAACTCATCAATGGACAAGTCATTTGATGGGATGAAGGTGACATTAGTAAACCTCACTGAGGAACCTAACGAAGATGCTCTTCTCAACTCCGACGCGGAGAGAGAGACCGAAAACGTGTCAAACAAAGATGGCACCAATGCACATAAAACTCAATCGGGCTCTAGCAGCTCTGATGACAACAATCAACAGCCACAGGAAAACAGTACAAAAGGCCCTCAGGCTTGCAAGCATTGTGTCGACTCTAAAATTGGGCCAACGGAAAGCCCCGGCTGTAAACGCACAATTCGCAGGCATACTCAAAGAAGTTATGAGAGTGAAACTCGATGACGACGTTTTGTCAGAGACGAAAAATCTCTACATTAGACCCGAGAATTGTGAATGCTTGGAGCCCACGCAGGTGAATCACTTGATCTGGGACAAATTGAAGCATGACACAAAGTCAAATGACCTAAAACTCCAGAAAATCCAAGCTAATCTACTGAAGGGCATCATCCCCATCGTTTCAGTTATTGAACAACTTGTTAAGGTACAAGACAAGATATCCCCTGAAATACTGGATATCGCCTCCCTTATTAAAACAACCACTGACTCAGTAGCTATGTTGGGAGCTGCGAACTTTGGCATCAATATGCAAAGACGCGAGACAACATAAAGCCAGAGCTAAATGCAGATTATAAGCATCTGTGCTCGCCAACAGTGCCATTCACGGATTTCCTGTTTGGAGATGACCCAGATCTATCCAAACAACTGTGTGCTTGACAGTGGTGGCTTAGGTATTGATGAGGTGACATTTATGTGGCTGATCCATTTAAATCTAAATAGCTGCGATTTCATCTCTTCCATTCAAACAAGAAGAAGTTTTAAAATGAAGAGTTACAAAATGATGCAAATACCTACCTTTTTAGACTTTCCAATATTTTGAGCAACATCCTGGAATAATTTCAAAAGCAACTCAGCAACTTTGCCTGTATACGTTATTTAGAAATTGACATTAAAAGAGACAAGTCAAGACAATACATGTCTTTGGCCATGCAAGTGTTTTTTTACGTGGGATGCCGAAGGCATACCACGTCTTAAAACCGAGCTGGTGTCGTTTTGTTTTTGTTGGTAGTCAAAATGTGCATACCCCATGGATATTGAAGTTGATCTCCGATCGGGCGCATCCCGTTTTAAACCCGGCAGTATTTCCCGACTCCCGTACAGCGATTCGAACACCCTCACTTGTCCGAAATTTCAGGCATACTGTGAGCGCGTTAGACCGTTCGGCCACGCAGTAGCAAATTGAATTAAGTGCAATGAGAGCAAATACTTATTCTGTATCCTTTCTGGCCGCGATGATCAACACAGTATCAAAAGTCACATCTGAAAGCATTTGATAAAGTGGACAGCTGTTTTTTTCTATGACAACGGCAAGCTTTAAAGGTAAGGAAAATTTTGGAAGTTATTGCTAGGTTTTGCTTGGTTCGTGTGTGTTCCACTGTAAACATTATTTTTCATAGAACTAAGACTGCAATCGACCTGTTTCTTGGGAACCAGTTTTTTCAGTGGTTCTGGCGTAGAAAGAAGACAAGAAATAGCTTTCAGTGGCCAAACAAAATAAAAAATGAAATCAAGTTTGAAAAAAAAAGCTCTTGTGGTCACGCGGACTACGCAGCGGTCCCCCATCCAAGTACTAACCTCAGTCGAAGGGGCTTAACTTAAGTTGAAGCTCAGGGCGCTTTCCATTTGACGTAACTGTCTGGCCAGACGCAGGTTTTCAGAAGGAATAACTTCAGAAAGTCTTCAAATCAACACACTTCAACGATGATATAGACTGCTTCAGAAGTGAACTGCTTCAAGTTTACCTTCAAATTGTTTCATTTTCTTTGCAAACTGACAAACTGACGGGTCTGGCCGGCCAGTTCTGACAAAAGGAAAACGCCCTTAGACTAGCATCAACGATTGTGATCTTTGTTTTGAATTCATTCGTTTTGAGTACACGGTAAACTTGCTGTAAAAAAGAAGTTGTAGGGAAGAACTTCATGTCAGCCTCGAGGCTGTTTCTTGGTTCCTTTTATTTTCTTCAATCTTTCTGCGTTTATTATTTTACTGAACCCCATGTCTGTTCACGGGGTATTTGTCAAAGATATCTACCATGGCATTATAATGATTTTATACGATACCAAAACAATATCGTGTACCATTAGAGTTACATATTATGCAAAGACAAGTTGAATTTCCTGAGAAACAAAACCGGCTCAGTTGACGAAAAAAAAAACAAACACTGTGTTAAGTTACTGTATTACCACATGTACGTTGAATTTGTTTGGAAATAATATAGAACAGTGGACTGGACTGATTGCTTGGATTGCGTTTATAAATCTTTACCAGCATCGCCTAGAAACATTGTAAATCACAGTAAACTATAGGAATGACTTAGAAAAATTGTAGAACTTTTAGAAAAATAAATAAGTGGTCGACAGACCACGGTAAAAAAATATATCTATACATGTACGCAATGCGTCCCTGATTTTTAAAATATCCCGTATCTCGTTTATTGTATGCTGAAATATCCCCTATCCCTGTAATTTTTTACTTAAACATTCCGTATCACGTTAACCCTAATTAGGCTTCGTTGTTTGCATTGGCAACCCGGGATCCGGGGGAATAACTGCAACTCTGTAGTGTAGTTCTGCACTCTTTTTTATTGACTCGAATCTGAACCCTCAGCTGTAAATATTGGGCGCACGAAAAAAGCATACTGAATTAAATGACCCGGCTACAAAGTCCCGTACTTGAAACGGGGAACTTAATTTTCTGTCTCTTCATAGTCTGACATGTCAATTGTTTCTGATGGTTGTTCATTTTTTCTGCTCGTAAAATGTGCAGCATAGAGCACGCGGCGATCTTTTGATTGGGCAATGCACAAATGAAAGACACGTGGCGCTGTTTACACTGGTCAAAAGTGCGAAACATCTTCTCAGCATCATTCAGCTACGTGATTCATAACCCTCCTTCTTCAGTTGTCAGCCTTTGAGTGCCTGTGGACCATGCGGAAGATGTTGCATGGGCTTAATCGCTTTCTTCTTGGGACGCTCAAAACACGTACAAATGCACACGCCGTTCGCGGTAGACCCACACTAAAAGATGTCGAGCGTCAGTTTCGAACCGGGTCGGTCCGCGATCTGAATGAAACTCAAATGAACTCAAGTGAAAGTGAAATGAATGCAAATATTGAAAGCAATACATGTCGAAATACTAATGCTTTAATAAGGAGATGCTTTATTGAGAACTACTCTGAAGGTGACAGGGACAAAGAAGATGATTCGACAAACAACATAGACGCCATATTGCAACCTCTGCAAGAGAGTGGAACAACAGGTAAATGCAAAATGAAAGTTAACTTCAATATCATGAATACTCGGTACGATGTATTAAAGAATGTTTTTAAAAGTCTCATCCACCGCATGGCATATTGTAAGTTCAACCTCTGCAGGGACATAGAGAAAAACCCTGGACCACATCCCATTTTTCTCCGTAAAATAGTACATGCTCCTCATTGTTACGTTTTAGTATTTGGATCAAATGCTGGTCTTGTATCGACAAGAACTATTTTGTCTTTATTGTATGTGATATTTTTACTCACATTAAGTAACCAGAATTTCGATAGTGTTGATGGTAAAGTTCCAAGTCGATGTTCATATTGTTTTCAACATTCTGCCATTTATATTTACAAATATAGGGGAAAGTATCTGTCCAGAAGAATTCCTCACACTTCAGACGGAAGCTTTAATCCCTACGTTATCTCAAACAAAGAAGCACATATCATTTATGGGAATATAAACGATGATAAAATAACAAAATGCAAGACCACTACTATCAATAAGCAGCCACAACAAAAAACAAATGAACGAAGACATTTTATGAATTATTGCCTAACCCATCCAGGCAAGTTCTCATGCGCAGTAGACGCGTTTCTTGAACTTACCTTTGCAATTTTTAAAGATTTCTTGAAACATGTCAACCGTAATGAGTTTTTCGAAATATTATTTCAGGCATGCATACAATTAGAAAAGTATGATGTTCAAACAGATATGACAGTAGTTCGAGAAGGTGTTTGGACGTATTTAAGACAGCATTGCAACTCCTTTGCATCAATGTCTGCAGATGCCGTATTTAGTGACATATTTACATTGAATACAGTTGGTGTGATGACCGAGGAATTAAGATCCCTCTTTTTTATACAGCAGAGTAATCAATCTATTTGTTCATCATGTAACAATGCAATTATAAAGAGCACAAGTATATTTGTACTTACATTACAACCAATTTGAAGATTCTGTTTCTGGGGCTATATTACCAAGTAGCAGAACACTTTATTGTGAATTGTGTCAAGAGAATTCTGGAGATATTTCGATGCTGCAACATGTTGTTACATTTCCAACATTTTTAAGTGTAGAACTCTCACCAAATTATATAAATAAAATATTTTTCCCTCTGACCATGAATGTATTAGGTGAATATTATGTACTCAAAGGAATGGTTAGATGTATTAGTCATCATTTTACAGTGGCTTTAAAAGATGACACTTCTTGGGTGTACATTGATGATATGTGTGTTGCAGTCAGGAGTTACACTTCATTTGAGGCTCTTTTGCATGAGCATTTCGATGGCTGGTTTTTTGGCATATTTGAAAAGTCTTCAGTTGGTGTTAATAATAATAATGAAAATAATAACAATTGTGATAATTATAATATACAAAAAAAATCAGTGCGTTGTGAAACTTTGCAGCAAGATTGCAATACTTTGCTTTTTGGCACTTCTCCAACACATGAACCCACATTTAGTGCTGATAAGAGTGATATTGGCTGTATAACAAAGAGCTCTGCTATTGCTTTTTATGCTATTTGTTTTTCGGTGATCAAACATTGTAGCTATTGGAACTCTGATACATCAGATGCAATTGTTGAACATGGAAACGCTTCTTATTGAGACCACCAAGTATCAGGAAAAATCCAGTCAACTACCACAGAATGTAAGTATATATGATGCCAATATTAATGTGAATTTTGTTTTGAAAAGCAAGGGGACTCTTTCGTGTAATTTGCCTTCTAGTAAATTAGTCCTTGAGAGATTGATTTTGCAGAGTGCAATTATGAATACAGGGTTTTTGCTTCATTTACCCATGATGTGTTTTAGTTGTTTATCACAAAACCAGCAGAAATGCGACATTTTTCTTAATTTGCTTGAATGAAAATCAAAGGCTTGATGTACATAAAGAAAGTGATGCAAATTCCTTAGTTCAAAGAGTCTGTGAATATGTAACTATCAAGCTCAATGCTCACGAAATAGAGTATTATATTCAGTGTGTATCATGTACATGTCCATTAGAGAAAAGTGAAAAACAAAAGATTTTGAAATGCCATAAGTCTTCCAACCAGAAAACCAAAATTGGAATTAAACGGAGAAATTCTTATGCACAACTTGAACCCGCAAACAAAAACATCCGCTTGGATAAGCGTCACCAGCATTACAAGAAAGGAAAGAAAAATATTTTGAGTGCTTGTGCAGAGAAATATAAATCTATGGATGCAAATGAAAAACAACATTTTCTTACTTCCCTTGCAGACAAATACAGAGGTATGGATGCAAATGAAAAACAAAATCTTCTTACTTCCTGTGCAGAAAAATATAGAGCTATGGATGCAATTGAAAAACAGCAACTTTCAGACAAAAAAAGACAAGCTTATCAAAACATGGAAAGCAAGCAAAAAGAACAATTGCTTGCAAAGAAGAGGGCAGTGAAAAGTAATGCAAAAATACAAAAAGCTACCGTACACAATGACTTAGATTCCTGTCTCACGTGTTTTCAAAAAGACAAGGCCCTTATTACATATGTTCTGTGTGTAATAGAATTCTTTACAGAAAAACAGTCACAGAATTAAAGAAAAGTAAATATGCCATTCAGGATTTTTTTACAGGGAAAAAGTCATTTGATAACAAGGAATACATCTGTAAAACATGTAATGCTAAGTTGTCTACAGGACAAATGCCATGCCAAGCTGTTCAAAATAAATTAATAGTTGATGAAATCCCCTCAGAACTAAATTGTCTAGAAAAACTTGAGCAGATTCTTATAGCTCAGTGCATTGTTTTTGAAAAAATAGTCGTTATGCCCAAAGGTCAGCAACGAAAAATTAAAGGAGCTATCTGTAATGTGCCCATAGAATGTGATAGGACATGCAGTGTTTTGCCTAGACCCCCTGAAAGGTCAGGAATAATTATGCTAAAGCTGAAAAGGAAGCTTGATTTTAGAAGTCATGTTTATTTTCAAGCTGTACGGCCTGACTTTGTGCTACATGCCCTTAACTGGCTCACATTGAATAACCCTTTGTACAAAAGCATAACAGTTAATATTGAAAACATTGACACCAATCTCACTAAACTACAGCAGCTGCAAAGTAGGTCAGAAAACAAAGGCAAAATGTCTCCAGGCATCAATCTGTCTTGTGAACAGAAAGCAGTAGATCAAAAGGACGAAGAAGGAGATGACCCTTTGAATGAGTTTAGAGCACCCACTACTGAAACATGTTTACAGTCAGTTCTACCAGACTATCCTGTGAATGTGCAGCAAAACAGAAATTCAAAGTCCACTGGGAATGAAATTTTCAATATTGCTCCAGGTGAAAATAAACATCCAGTTTCATTTATGACTGACACACTTTGTGAAGAACTAGCATTTCCAGTATTATTTCCAAAGGGCAGATTTGGTTATGCTGTAGAGAGAGCAGTTAAATTATCACCTACAAAATACTTCAATGCTCGCCTTTTACATTATAGTAGCAGGTTTGCAATGAATCCTGAGTATTTATTTTTTGCACAGTTTATAATAGAACAGAAAAAAGTATCAGATAGTATTAATATAGCTCTCAGGAAAGTTCATGGACAGTCTCTTACTGCATCATATTTAAGATCCAATGTGCAAAGTTTACAAAATCTTATGTGTCAGGACCAAGCATATTTATTTCTAAGACAAATCCCAGGGATACCACCATACTGGCAAAAGTTTATGTATGAAATTTTAGCCATGGTGAAACAGCTTGGCATTCCAACCTGGTTTATGACATTGTCTTGTGCTGACCTTAGATGGCCTGAGTTGTTTCAAATTATTGGCAGAACACAAGGCCATAACTTAACTGAAGAAGAAATTGAAGCATTGTCTTATAATGAAAGGTGCTCTATGCTTAATGTAAACCCTGTCGTTGTGGCAAACCATTTTTCACTGAAGTACTGCTCACTAGTGCAAATCCTATTGGTAAAATAGTTCATTATACTTTACGCATTGAATTTCAAATGAGAGGGTCACCCCATCTGCATGCATTAATATGGACAAGTGATTGCCCAAGGTTAACACATGAAACGAAACAAGACTACATAGACTTTATTGATGCTCGAGTTCAGGCATACCTGCCAGATAATCGTGTAGACTCTGAATTATATGAATTGGTTGGAACTTATCAAAAGCATAATCACTCAAAGACTTGTAGAAAATACAGAAACATTCCATGCAGATTTAATTTTGGTCAGTTCTTCACAAAGAGAACAGTTGTAGCAGAACCTCTCTCCCAAGAACTGAATGAAGAATTAAAGACAAAGTTGTTAACCAAAAGAAATGAAGTTCTAAGTTCAGTCAAAGAAGAAATAGACAAAGTGTTAAATCCAAATAAGCCACAGTACGATCCCATTAAAACAGAAGAAGAAGTTCTGAATTCATTAGGTATTACAGAAGAAGAATATTACTGGGCCTTATCTGTGTCTGGTGATTCAGACTTTGCTTTGCAACTTAAAAGACCAGTTGATAGCTGTTTCATCAATAACTATTTCGTTGCTGGGTTAAAAGGTTTCAGAGCTAATGTTGAGTTGCAACCTGTCTTTAATCATTACAAATGTGTAACATATGTTTGTTCATACTTCACAAAGGATGAAACTGAATGTTCACAGGCTATCATGAATGCTGCAAAAGAGGCTAAAGATTCAAACTTGACGATTAGGGACAGTTTGAAGAAAATAGGAGCGGCGTTTCTCTCTACAAGGGAAGTGAGTTCTCAAGAATGTGTTTACAGATGTATGCCTGAACTTTGGCTCAGAAAAGTTTTTCCAAAAACAGTTTTTGTAAGCACTGATTTGCCTGAGAAAAGAGTTAGAGTTGCAAAGAGCCAGCCAGAACTTGATGAATTAGATGATGATAGTACAGATATTTACGCTATAGCATCAGACCAAACACAATCCCTGCTGTTGATAACTTATGTTTAGCTGAATTTGCTGCATACTGCTACAAAGAATACAAAACTGATGCTACAACAAATGATACACAACCAGAAATTCTTACAGACAAGGCAACAGAATTACATGTTCAGTTTACCACAAATGCTGATGTCACCAGGCTGTTACCTCCCAAAATCAAATTACTTAACACTAATGAAGTCATGAAATGCAGAAAAATTAAAGCTGTAGTACGGTATTATACACCAAACAAGACAAAAGAACCTGAAAAGTATTTTCATCACCTACTTATGCTGTATTATCCATGGAGAAATGAAGATGCTCTTATTGGCAGTGAAGAAACATATGCACCAAAATTCTACGAGTCTGAAGTGCAGCTTGTTGTTGAACGAAATAGAGCAACATTTGAACCTGATGCAGATGCTATTTCAGAAGCACTGGCAGCTTTGAGGAACAGTGAAGGCAATAATATTGTCCATTCCTTTGATTCTTTAAATGATCAGGAAAATGAAGACTTGAAATTTCATATGCAAGGCAATGATGAAAATGATGAGGAATCGTTTAATGAACAAGCACCTTTACATCTTGCCTTTAATTCTAATTCTGCTTGTCCATGAGCAGTTCCAACAGTTGCATGCTTCCTTCAACCAACTGAAATTTCTGATGACTTTTTACGTGACTCAGTGAGGTCATTAAACACTAAACAGCGTATTGCTTATAAAAAATATTAAGTCCTTACAACCAGATGAAATAAACCCAATATACCTGTTTATCACCGGAGGTGGGGATCTGGTAAAAGTCATGTTATAAGGACAATATATCACACAGCAGTTAAGACATTTAGACATGCAACAACTAATCCTGACCAACCAACAGTCCTATTAATGGCCCCAACAGGTGTTTCTGCCGTAACCTCCCTGCAATGTCTGATCAAAAGAAAACACAAATGAGACTTTCATTGTCTCAACTAAAGCTCATTATAATAGATGAAGTTTCAATGGTTTCAAACATCACTCTTCTTCATATACACCAAAGACTGAAGGACATATTTGGCTCATTTAACAGTCAATTGTTTGCTGGCATTAGTGTAGTAGCTGTAGGAGATTTGTATCAGTTACCACCGATACGCAGAAAACCTATTTTTGACAACTATAAAAATAATTCTTACAATTTGTGCCATCCATGGCGTGTTCACAATGATAGAACTAACTGAGATAATGAAACAAAAAGATGACCAGCAGTTCACAGAACTTTTAAACAGATTTAGAACAGGTTCACAAACAGAGGAGGATATAAACTGCATCAATTCTAGATCAATATCCCCATTAGCTGACAATTATCCATCTGATGCACTTCACATTTGGGCAGAAAATGATCCTGTTAATGAGCACAACAAGAAACAACTGGAAAAGCTATCCACACCTTTGTTTGTACTTACAGCTACAGACCAGTACCCACCAAATGTTACAAAACAGGATATTGAGAGAGTATTGTCAAGGGGGAGATCTGAAACAGGAGGTCTTGATTTTCAAATCCAGATTAAAGAAGGTACTAGAGTTATGCTTACTACGAACATTAATATTGCAGACAGACTTATTAATGGCCAAATGGGAACTGTAGACAAAGTTCTTGTCAATAATGTTACAGAAAAACCAACCATAGTTTATATAAAATTTGATGATAACAGAGCTGGAAGCAATTTAATACAAAGCAGTAGTAATGCATTTGCACGAGAAAATGGTGTTGTCCCTATTGAACCAGTACTATCTAAGATAAAAATAAGACCAGGTAAACCATCTTCTCCAGAAGTCCAAAGAATTCAATTCCCTATCACTCTAGCTTGGGCATGCACAGTTCATAAAGTCCAGGGTTTGACACTTCAAAATACATTCTTGGACAAATCAACAGTAAACATGTGAAAGCAGATTCTAGAGTATGTAATGAATATGACAGACTAAGAAGTTTAAGGTCAGCAAGAAAAGAAGAATTTTCATTTTCAAATACAAAAACAATGCAGGATACTAATTCAGTTTTAACATTATCCCTTCTAAACATACGGTGTCTTAGAAAACACAGATCTGTTGAAAAGTGATGTTCTGGCGTTCATTGAAACACAACTTTTACCTGGAGACAATGACTCAGATATTATAAAAAATTTGACTCCTTTTACTTTGTACAGGCATGATCACGATTCAGATAAATTTTCAAGTTTGGCATTGTGCATGAAAAATAGTATTGACCGTACATGTGTGTATCAAAAATACTTTCCTACTTTAAATGCTGTAAAATTTGTGATGGGTTGTGGCAATGATATAAAACGAGAAAATTTGTCTTTTCTTTTAGTTTATCGTAAAAATGGCTCAAATATTCTAGAGTTCGTCAATGGCATTGAATATTTACTTAGGGCTGAGGATATTGATATAGTCCTGGGAGATTTCAATATTAACTTCTTTAACAGCAAAGACATGGAGCAAGTTACTTTAATAATGGAGTCTTTCCATTATTTGCAAATTGTAGAGAAGCCTACATTCATTTCAGGCAGTTTACTAGACCATGTTTATATCAGGCAGGCAAATAAGGTTAATATCTGTAGCTCAGTAATAAGTGTTTACTATTCTGACCATGATGCTGTGAAAATAACTGTTTCAATTTAGACGCTCTCACACAAGAAGTCCTTTTGAGCATGCTGTCTTTATGAAGACTAATCTCTTCTCTGCAGAACTTTGATACAGATTTGACGTGAATGAAGTAAAAATAATATTACCAGCACAGTTGTTAACCAAACAATTTCAAGTCTACAGGTTGCTGGTATTTACCAATAGAACAACATCCAAATAAATTGTCAAAATTCATTGATTCTTTCAATGATCTTTATGATGAAAATTAAAAAGGCCAAAACACCAGCTCTACTTCCTGCTGATTTCAATCTCAATATACTTGCTGGCACTTAATTGTAACACAGAAAGCCTGATGAAATGTCTAATTATATAAGAGAAAGGCATGTAGTTCCTGGTTTTGTGATCTGTCTTCTGTGTTGTATCATGGTTGGGAGGGTAAATGCTCAGAGATATTAGCTACACCAAGCTGCTCTAAAATCCGAGGTCATGAGGCCATACAATTAACTTAATAAAACAGTATGCTACTGACAGTCATACACTTACTGATCATATATTTACCAATTTACTACATATAGTACAATCAAAAGGTTCTGAAGTCAGGCTATGGAGATCATAAGCCAGTATTTTGCATCCCTGACAATTTTCAAAAACAATCTTCTGTGAATACCTCTTAATGATGTCATCATTTAATTATTCTTTTTGGTTGGAATTATGTAACAAAAACGAAGAAAATATTTCCTTAAAGAAAAACACCTGCATCAGCGCATACAAAGAACTGCACATTATCATCTAAAAACAAATACTATAAACAAAACTGAGAGACTTGCGAAGTTCCTACAATCCATCTCCATCGCAGAGATGGAGTGACGTGGGCTTTTTCACAAACGAAAGGTAAGTCCTACATAATTAAAAAGGGGAACAGGATACCAGTTGAGAAAAATCCAAACAGGCAAACTTATAGACCTTGCTACATGTATATCACTCCAGTATTTCTGCCTGTAACCAACATTTTATTCTCTTACAAATTGTACATACAACAGCTACTCCCAAATGCTGCAAACTTGAATAGAAAGATAGTGCCAAGTAACCATCTGCACAAGAATGTACTATGGATCCCTTCTGAAGAGAAACAGGAACATTCTGCTTGATCTATCTTGCAGTTCAAGAGTAACTTATGTTGCAGATATTGAGTACAATGTCTTATGAAACAAAAACAGACCTAATGGAGGGCATGGAAGTATAATTATAAAGAAACCAAAGCTTTACTTCCCTGACAACCTTAAACACAGTGCAAGACAGTCTCCGCACTCTCCCCTTGCATTTAAAATCGATATTGACACTCTCTGTCTGCAACAGCTGAAGGCTCACTTTGTAACTGATAACAAAGGGGCACAACAAAGGACTTTCCTAATACTACAGCAAATACTTAAAGAACTCTGTCAACAAAAAAATACCAGAGGCAAGTCATTTGATAAAAGTTGACAAGACAAGAGCATATGATAATGGCGTATATGCACAGTGTTCAAGTACATGAATGCATAATCAATGTCCTGCATTTTCACAAAAACCTTCACCAATGGTACCTCCAGCTTCTGACATTCTGAGGCAGCTACAGAACCACTACATATTTAACACTGCAGTTGTGCAATACCATGTCAACAAAAGATATCTATATATTCCAGCAAAAAGGATACATGACTCCTGATGTCATCAGTGAACAACCACAAAATGCTTTGTACTACCTTGAATACCATCGTATCTACCTAAAACTCAGTCAACCACTCCATCGAAGTAACTACTTGAAACTTTTGGGAACACTTAATATATTAGCTGTTAAACAATGTCTCATCTACTTATATTTTCTAAATTACACAAACTTCATAAGAACAAAATGAATGTAAAAAGCTTTGACTCCTATGTCTAAAATTGTAGCTGAACTGAGATCCTGTGTCAAACAAAACCATTCCACACAATGTGTAGTTGTAACTTGTCTTGTGTGCATTTAAGCTGTATTCTCGAGACCATGTTAATTTTGCATATTTTATCCACTACAGAAAATAGAAAGTGTTATGCTTTTCTTTTCCTTTATGGTCTCAAAGTACCAGAAAACTTACATACCGGTATGTAATAATCCTAGCAGTTTGAAGATGA
>OX421451.1:26030931-26038431 GCA_949126865.1 Montipora capitata | reverse complement strand
ACGCAATATCTACAATTTGCATCTACAGCTCTTAATTGACGGAATGGTGAAAAATTCAAGAAGTCAAATTTGCTTCTAACATCAACAACCGATCCACAGTTAAACATTTTCTCCCTACGTCAACAATAAAATTCTTCGAAATTCAAATACGCCTAATTCAACTACAAAACTGACCCAACATCAGCTCACTTCAACAACAAAAAAATTCACTTCAACAATTTATGCACCTATCATCGGCCATCCCCTGGGGGGGGAATACCATTTTGTATGGGGACTTATAGGGGGGTTTGAACGATCATTTTACCCTGCAGGTGGGGGAAATGAAGGAGGTCTGGTTCCCGGAAGCCTTGCACCCCGGGGAAAACAGGGTACTTCGTAAAAGAAATAGGTCAATTTCAAGTTGTCTTACATCAAGAACAGAAACACCGCTGTACAGAAGAATGCAGGCTCACCCTCTCCTCATGGAAAATGGCCGATTGCGTTAGCTCAGGTATTGTAATGTAACAATGGAAGACAATTGACTAACATTAGACTTTTCTTTTTCCCTTTACAAGTTTATACTCTCAAGTTTACTGTGGTTGGATGCTGTTCAATATGATCCCCATCTGGGAGGAATTTCTTAACTTTGATTGCTCTGTGTCCCCTTCAAGGAGGGGGAAATCAAGAACTTCGACAGGATCCTGTACAAAGTCCCCTCCCTTGCCCGGGGTCCCCCCCAGGGGATGGCCGATGATAGGTGCATTATAGACGAGCGACTGGCTGGCTATGGGCGGGAGGGGTTAAACCGAAAACTGCCAACATGCTAGCAATAAACAGCGCGGCTTGGAGAGTATTAAATGTGACCTTCGAAACATCACGGGATAGCGTAGCTTTGTAGATTAGGAGCAAAGTTGAACGCGTAAAGTAAACCACCACGTGCAGAAACGTCGATGAACATTAAGATTATTTATTCCCAAGTAGCAGAGTAGCGATGTGTTGTGATGATAAACGATTATGGTTCGAACTAAGAGGCAATTAAAAAACGAAACGAAACTAAGAATAATGCTCAACGGAATACAATAGATGAATAGCGATGAAACGATTTAACATAATGTATACGACGGAAAACTAATTAGAAAAAATAAACAATAACCTGAACCAAGCATGGAAACAACATAAATCCACTTACTTTGGTGAAGCTCCTAGCACTAGACAAAGAAAAACAGTGATGGGTTTGTAAAGCTTGGGATAGCACGACCACGGTCACAACAGCGATATAAAACTCAATCATCTCCTCACACCCCCCGAATATACCGTAATGCGAGACTGAATTTTAACAAAATGACATAACACGACGGTGATAGAGAAATAAACAGAAACATGAAATGAAGAAGATATTTACAGAAAACAATTGTGCTAACGAGATAAAAGCGCGATCTAAACGTAACATTAAATGAGGCTCGTTCTTTATGTATTTGCAACTACTAGTCTTACATTTTGACCAACTGAAAACGGCAAACGTTACTACAAACGTTTCCTAAAAGTTTCGAAGCTCTTCTATAAACCTTTGAAAATGCTTCTTCATCCGTATGTCCATCATTTACATTCAATTCAGGGTTCAAAATAATATCGCACCTTGTAACGTCTTTCTTTACTGGGCATCTTTGACAATCTTCTCCTCAGGAAAAATACATCAATAAGATACCTCACAGACCCTTTAACTCTAAATAACCTCCTTTTTAATACAGTTTAAACACAAACCCAAGCAAACACAAAAAAGAGCCAATCTCACCTCCAAACAATCTTACCTTTATATACTAGCATTCCTCTGAAAGCTTACTACGTTAACTCTGATCGTCCTGCACTGCTCGGTGTCAATTTTATTGATACACAATTATTATTTCTACACAACAAATAACACCTACTTAACAAAATAACAACTTTCGCCACTTTCCAAATTTCAGTAGTGATTTCTTCACCCCGTCAAACGATTCTACAACTTTGTCCCCAGACTTTTCACAGCTTTCGACATGGTGGCTCGTACAGCCTGCTCCCGACAAGAAGACCCTCAGGATGAGACTGATGTTTCCGCATCCCACGGAAACGCCCTTAGGCGTCTTGTTTCAGCATAAATTTATGGCCATGGTCTAGAATGACAGCAACCTGTATCTTCTTGTTTTTTTGGGGGGAGGAGGGGTAAAAAAAAGTATGCAGTTCCCACACTGTAAAATATCTGTATCTACCAAAATCATTGGTCAAGAGCTACAAGGAGAGAGTAAGGCTATGGGAATTTTGAAATGAAGCTCCATTAATATCTGCAAAATTGGTTTTCAAAAGTTAACAGCATTAAATATGTTAAATAATGTTATGGTAAAAACAATGAGGAAACAATTTTCACTCTCTGCATTAAGATCTAAACTTGTCAATGTCATTTTCGAAGTAAAGTTTTGTTTCAAGATCCGTTTAATACACTATACAATACACTAGCATACAGCGCAGTCTAACACGAGGAGGTAACTCGATCCTAGTCTAGTTGATCAAAAATAGAAATCACATGTATATAGTAACATCCTCCCCTTTGGAAGACTGAAATAGATGAAAAAAATGTGGAATCAGTGCGGAATCAAAGGGTCCATAGAACAAATCTATCGGTTGGTGAGTTCAACACAAGACGATCAATAAGCAATAAACACTAATAATTATGATAACAGCAACCAAAAAAAATTAAAATGAGTCTAATCACAGACATAGTCCTTGAGGGTATGGTGAGCTCTTCCTGAGTCGCTCTGACCTCCAATACTGTTCCGGGACGGTCCCCACTTCAAGTTGTGGCTCTTGAGGGGCAGTACCCTGGTCGGGGGTGAACACTGTTGTTGCAGTCACCTTTTCATCTGCACTGGCTATATCCGGTTCTGGCTCTGCTTTGCTGGGTTCAGCTGGCGGTTCAGACGTGGTTCGTAGATGCTGTCAGTTTCTGCGGTAGACTGCTCCATCATCCGTCTCAACAGTGTACGACTGCTCGTCAAGCCTTGCAGTAACTTGGGCCTTGCGCCAAGACTTGTCACCAAGTTTAAATGGCTTCATTCTAACGTCACCTCTGTAGGTCCCTTGCTGATCAGTTGTAATATTTGGCTTGAGCCTGCTGGCGTTGTCGCAGCTCTTTCTTTTCACTTTCGAGGTTTAGAGTTCTAGGCAGTAGTAGGTTCTGAGTTGTAGGGAGGAGTGTCTTGGTTCTTCGGCTCATCAAACGTTGTGCTGGGCTGGTGTTGTCATTCCTTGTGTGGGCGTGTCTCTGTAGTCGAGTATGGCAAGGTATGGATCCATTCCAGCCCTGTTTGATTTCTTCAGGATGCGCTTGGCTGTCTTCACCCCAGACTCGGCCTTGCCATTGGCCTTGCTATTTCCAGCGCTACTGGTAAGATGCTCAAAATCCCATATTTTTGCAAAATTCGCAAAGTTGTCAGAAGTAAACTGTGGCCCGTTGTCACTGATCACTTGGTCTGGTATGCCATAGAGGGCAAAGTGACTCTTCAGCTTCAGAATGGTGGTGCTGGCTTTGGTGTTTCTCAATCTGTCCACCTCCCAGAAGTTGCTATAGTAGTCTATTGTGATCAAGTAATCCTTTCCAGCGAGGGTAAAGATATCCAAGGCAATCTTCTCCCAAGGATGGGACTTTGTGGGGCGTCATGCTGTCAAGTTCCCTACACGTTTCAGATGCGGAGATGTACTGTTTCATTTCTGCAGACATGCCTGGCCAGTAGATGCATTCACATGCACACCGCAGACATGCTTCTATTCCGAGGTGGGACGAGTGAATGTTCACCTTCATGTCTGCGCGAAAGCTCTGAGGTATTACGACAGAATTTCCTTTGAAAACCGGGCCATCTTGTATGGTCAGTTTGTCGCGCATGCTGAAGTAAGGGTGTGGTTGGCTGGGGTATCATCCTTATGTTCAGGCCACCCTTTGAGAATAATCTCTGACAACTCTCGCAAAGACTGGTCTTTTCAGGTCTCTGCTCTAGAGGCTGGTCAGATATGGGTAGATAGCCGACCATGTTGACTGATTCGAAGTCATCCACTTCTTTGCCTTTGTAGGGCAGGTAAGCCCTTGACAACATGTCAGCCAAATGCATGTTTTTGCCACGCTCATAGTGCACAGTGAAATCGTATTTCTGTAACCTCATCATCATTAGCTGGAGGCATCAAGGTGCTCGAGCGAGTGGTTTCAGTAGAATTGCTTCTAGCGGCTTGTGATCACTTTCGATGTGTACGTGTTGACACGTTCAAGAGCAAAAACAATCGCCAGAATCTCCTTCTCTATTTGCGTGTACCGGGTTTCTGTATCGGTGAGGGCAAGACTTGTGTACCCTATGGGCTTGCCGTTCTGAAGTATTGCTGTGCCAAGGCTCTAGCTTGCATCACACTGTATGGTGAGGTCCTGTGAAGGGTCGTAGTAACACAGAACAGGCACTTCTGTTACTAACCGCTGCACATGTGCGAACACCAGGTCCTGTTCGGAGGACCAGTTCCATGGAGTATCCTTCCGAGTCAGGCGACGAATCAGTTCCATGACATCAGACAGTTCTGGAAGGAACTTGGCTAGGTAATTGACAAATCCATTGAGGCGCTGAACGCCCTGGACGTCTTGTGGCCTAGGCATCTTAGCGATTGCCTTTACTTTGGCAGGATCAGGCTTCAGGCCCTTGTTTGTCAGGAGATGTCCCATGAAGCTGACTTTGCTCATCCTCAGCTTCATCTTGTCTGGATTAAGGACAATGCTGCGGTCCTTGCACCTTGGAAGTAGATCTTGGAGACTCCTGTCGTGGTTTGCGGTCGCTTCTTCATCGGTCTCTCCAGTGCCATAGACGAGGATATCATCCGTGATGCACAGAACACCAGGTAGGCTTTCCAGCGCATGATTCAGATGCTTCTGGAATATCTTGGATGAAGCGGAGAGCCCGAAGGTCAAACGAATCCATCTGTACCTTCCATAGGGGGTTGCGAAGGTTCTGAGGATGCTGGATTCAGGGGCGAGGACACAGTGCCAGTACCCTGACTTGAGGTCAACTGTCGAGAATACTCTTGCTTTTGAGAGTTCCAGAAGTATGTCTTCTAGTACATGAAGCTGATATCGTTCTCTCCTCAGGGCCGTATTAAGTGGTCTGGGATCGATGCAGATCCTCAGTGCTCCAGACTTCCTTACAGCCACAGCAAGACTGCTGACCCATGGAGTGGGCTCACTGATTGGAACTATGACTTCCAATCGCTGTAGTCAATCCAATTCTTCCTTCAGTTTGTTTTTGAGCGACGTTGGGACAAGGGGAGGCGGTGCAACAACGGGTGTGGTGCCCTGTTCCTGGTAGTGCTCCCAACTCTCTTTGAAACACCTCTGGGAAACTTGCTACCAATTCATCAGCCGTCTGCACACTCTTAACCTCTGTTTTCGGTCGTTCAGGTGGTTCTGCGATCTTGAAGTTTTCAGTGTCGACAGTGATTAGGCCCATCTGTTGAGCTGCCCTTGCTCCTATGAGTGGGGTCAGTTATTTGTCAACGACAAGGAATTCCACAGAGAGCTTTTTCTTGTTCTTCGGATTGTGGAGAATTAATTGACAGGAACCCAGTGGCTTTAGTGTTTTGTCGTTCCACATTTGTAACGTCTTTGTGGTGGGCTCGAACTTCTTACTACTCACAAACTTGAAGGGAATGACATTCACAGAGGTGCCGCTGTGTACTTGAAATTTCACTTCTTTCTTGTCAACAAACATTTCAGTGTAAATTACTTTTGGGTAATGTTCTTGTGTGACAGCGTGTATCATTTCCGGTTGTGCAACAATGCTTGTAATGTACTCCACATCGCTGTCATCGGACGATTCATCCCTCAGGCTGTACACTTTTCTAGTCGGAGTTGTGCAGGTTACTTAAAAATGATTTCTGCCACCGCACTTTGTACATTTCGCTCCCCACGCTTGACACTTGCCTTTGTCGAAAGGATGTACTTTGCCACAGAATTTACATGTCTTTGGTTTCCCTGCGCGGCCTCTCTTGTACTTGTCATCACGGCGGTGTGATGAAGGGTGTTTATCTTTCACAGTGTGTACATCTTCGTTCAGGGCGCCAGAGATCATTTTCAATTGCAAATTCGTTGCTTCAGAGCTCCTGCAAAGATCGATACACTTTGTGAGAGTGAGACTCCGTTCTTGTAGAAGCCGTTTGCGAGTGCGGTGATCTTGAATGCCCAGGACAATCCTGTCATGGATGATCGAATCACACATGCAGTCACAAAAATTACATGTTTTCGCAAGTGTGCGAAGGGCGGTGACATAACCATCAATGCCTTTGTTTTCCTGTTGATTGCGGGAGTTGACAGCGTATCTCCCAAAGGTTTCGTTCACTTCCCCTATGGTGAATTCGTCGAACTTTTGTACTATCTTAGCCAGGTCATTTTGATCGTCAGGACTGTCAAATTGAAAGCCGTTAAAAATCTTTAACGTATCGGCACCAATACAGTGGAGAAACAATGCGACCTTGTACGCAGGCGGTTGCATCTCGAGCTGAGCAATGATCATGTAGTTGCTCCACATTTGTTTCCATACTTTCCAGTTGTCCGCCACGTTCCCAGTCGTAACTAATTTGCCAGGGGGCATTATTCCGGCCATCGCGACGAATGATGGGTGTTGCACAAGTCCTAGTTGTGCTTGAGGCTGTTGTGTGGCTGTTGTGCCAGGTGACAGTACTTCAGGCGCCGTTTCTGTAGCAGACATGCTGTGACAGTATTATTGTAGCTGTAGTTCACGCAACTCTGTAAGTGATAGGCGAAAGATTCGTTGTCCTATTTCGCTGCCACCATGTCTCAAGATCCATTTAATCCTAAATCTCAGCGTACAGCGCAGTCTAACACGAGGAGGTAACTCGATCCTAGTCTAGTTGATCATACATAGAAATCACATGTATATTGTAACAAGTTTAAACTTCGGTTAATAGGTGATTGGTTTTGCTCCAACTTAGTTACAATGTCTTTTCTGGAATAAATTTTATCGGAATTAAGAATGAAGAAAGTTGTAGTTGATAATTTTTTTGAAAAAATGTATTACTTTTCTTTTGAAAAGTTTGTCCTTTGCAGTTGTGAAATACATTACCTGCCACAAGTTTCATGTTTTTTTCAGATTGACCTCTGGTGTATGGCCTCACAAAGGAAGAATGAAATTTCCTAGCAGTGTCCGAAGCAGCCAGAGAAATTGCTGTGTCATTTATCTCATCACCACTGTAATGTGTTGAAATGTGATTTCGTAACAATGAGTGCCAGATTTCTACCTTCTTTTCTGTTATTATTGATAGCCATCGCTCTTTAAAGTTATAGTAGGCGGGAAAGTTGATCTTTTGGTGACACAGGTAAGGTGGGGCTTTACCTGAAAAAAGCGCACTTTTTGTATAGCATGTAGCAATCACAGTTTTAATCCAAACCATAACAAACTTTATATAACTGGAAAGCTTATACTCCAAAGGTTCTGAAAACGAATGTTT
>OX421451.1:25975931-26025931 GCA_949126865.1 Montipora capitata | reverse complement strand
CAGGAGAGTTTCTTCTGTACTAAACCTTTTTGTGAACTTGAAGTTTCCTGATTATCCTTGTTTTTCTGTGGTGTTGGCTGGTTCATTAGATTTTCCTAAAGAAAAATATTTTTGTTTATATTACTTGATCGTCTGTTATAGAAGAAATTATTATGTTTAAAAGAAGACAGTGAATTAAAATTGCTGAAAACATAATTTTGTTTAGTGTGCTTTACCTTATTTTCTGATGTAACTTTTTTTTGCTTCATGGGCTGGGACGCGAATTCTTTATCTGCGAGGATGCTGCATTTGTTGCATCATTTTGTCCCAGACTTGTATTCGGTAACTCTGTTCTTGCCCACCTTGTCAAATACTGCATGCAGCGTCTCAGGGATCGGACGTTTTGATAAGATTTTACCGTGTCCCCACAAAGATGGGCAGGAACAGCATTTGTCTGTGGCTTAGACAAATCCACGATCCCTCCGGTATATCTCCAGCTCTCGACAACGCTTTATCGACCCTCCTGAGCTGCTGTTCACAACACTTTTTTCCTGTCCGCGTTCTCGTGTCCTTTATACATCTTCTTCGAGTGGTCACGCTCAGTAACAACGACAGTAAACAAATCGCAGCGGCGACAAGCTTTCGCATGTCGGCCCTTTTAACACTAAGAACTTTTTTAGCGAAGGTCAAAAAAATTTAGTGAACTCGGAGAATAAAGAAAATTTATCTAACTATCAACTGTTAAAACGAAAACCTTCCGTTTGCAGTACTTCGCTTCACGTTAGCAAATTAATCACTGTTGTTCAATTTTTTTTTCGTGTGACACCGTTTCTGCAACGGTTTCAATTAAATTTTGGCACAGGAAATTTTTGCAGCCGGTGACCAGATACAAGTGCATTGTGCATGCTCTTGCATTTGACGGCAGTGTAGCCGAGACCCTGCAACAAATTCCCTGTGAACATAAGGAAGAAGAACGCATGCTTTCCGGAACATGGTGAACTATTGAGATTGATGAAGCGTTGGAGTTGGGATATCCTATGGTTCGAATGATAGAGGTACGGCATTTTCCTCAGAAATCATCTAAACTTTTTACCAGGTACATCGATACCTTCCTTAAAATCAAACAAGAGGCGAGCGGTTGCCCTCCTGGTGTGAGACAAGCTCAAAAACAACAGTACATCACAGAGTATGAACAGAAAGAAGGCATCAAGTTGGAGTATGGAAAGATTAAGAAGAACCCTGGATTATGCTCACTGGCCAAGCTGATGTTGAATTCCTTTTGTAAGTATCATTTCCTTCAGTTTAAACATGACTTTTCTTGGTTTCAATAAACTAAACTATTGTTATTTTTTCTTCTTTCAAAGGGAGAAAATTTGGACAGCGTGATAACATGCCTCAAGTGGAGCTAGTCAAGGACCCAGAACGCTACTTTTGACTCCTCACCTGTCAGTCAACGCAGGTTAAAAACATTCAGTTTGTCAATTATGAGTGCACAGAAGTTTATTATACTCACGGGGAGTGAAGAGTGAAGAGCGTGGCATCCAATATGAATGAAAATGAGGGCATCTTGTGTTGTGGAGAGCTTAGAGAAGAAAGAGTAAAGGAAACCTACTGGATCACTTTTGCCTTCTTGGTGTATAAGGACATTTATAAGCAGGAACCATTATTAGTACCTCAAAAAGCGATGTCATGTTTAAACAAAACAGATTTGGACAAATATCACGAGAATGTGTATTAGCTATGGCATGATTTATTGGACGTGTTGGATGCAATGACGCCGTACAAACAAGATTGGGTCGATAACACGCCACTACATGAGGAACAGAAACACATTAAGAAACTTCTTCTGCAGCGTGACCAGTTTTGCAAAACCTGTTGGTACTGGCTAGAGTTGATTACTAATTAATGGTGTTAACGAGTTTGACCGGTGATAAACTGGTTTTCAAAAACCTTATAAAGACACTGTGACTGTGCTCATCACACGTCACTTTCAAGATGAGTTACTCAAAATGTGGACTCTGTCTTCAAGACCTTGAAGTCATCAAACCCGCCTCTCATATACCTTACATTCGCTGTTTAAATTGGAAAGAATGTCCCTTCTTCTTCCCTGAAGAGAGTATCCATTGCTATCAACAATCCGTGTGTGACCGTGTGATCCCTGAGTACAAAGTATTTGAGGGTAGTAAGCGGCTACTGTGGAAGCATATGGAGATGCCTACGTTAAGGGTGTCACAATCAGTAAAGAATCCGTTCAGACCCTACTTTACATGTAGAAGGAAGGATGCATGTAGATACTTTCATTGGGCTGACAAAATGCCTGTGGATACGTATTCTGCAAGGGGTCCTCCAGTTTATGAACCAAGACGATGCAAAGACCAACGCTCATGAGACAGTTTGCAAGAATAGATAAAGTGACTGATTCTAAGTAACATTCAGGAGCATCGTTAGCTTTGAAACTTGATTCTAATAATTTCTTATGTTTATTCAATAAAATAAATTGTTTTGATATGAAATATTGCCTCGTGTTCACTTATTTTTTGTGTCTGTGTGTGTGTGTGCATTTGTGGGTGTGCCATAAGGATGAAAAGCAAACCAGTTTGATGGGTTTTTTCTAGTCTACATTATTAAGGAGACCCTTCTGAATACTCATCATCTTCAAAACTGGTTTTTCTAACCAACCCAAACTTGTTTGACTGTGACGTTAACGCCTTCTCATTGGTTCTTAGCTACTCCATTGTTCTTTCCCTATAAAAGCGCATCACTATCTGGCTGATTG
The DNA here is from genome assembly GCA_949126865.1 of Montipora capitata. Lineage (NCBI taxonomy): Eukaryota > Metazoa > Cnidaria > Anthozoa > Scleractinia > Acroporidae > Montipora > Montipora capitata. Next base: position 26,023,176 of record OX421451.1, on the reverse strand, counting down.
GGCGGAATCATACCACCAGAGCACAATACACTTCACTCCAAATAATAAAGCATCATAACATCCAAAACAAATACACACGTGCATCTTAGTAAACTCTTAACGCTCAATGCCTCCACCATCTTGGATTTACCCTCGTACACCTACGTGAAGTGAATCTCATTAACACCCCCTTCTATACCTTCAAGGATTGCATCTCATTAAAAAAAAACCGGTTTGGGTAGAATTTTCCACCGGTGGCCATTTTGAATAATTTGGTCTATCCATCCACCCTATACTACTTATGTTTCTTGTCAGGCCATAGGCTGGGTCTCCATAAATTACGTAGGGTTCCCCATTTGGCTTCTGGAATCTTCTCAGTTTATCAGCCAAACTGCTGACCCCTGGCATGAAAGCATCATGTCGTTTCCCCTCTATAGGGCCAAACAGGTGGGCGATTAATCCATTAGGAGCTTGAACTGACTAGGAAATAGTGTTAAAAATATACAATAGTCATGGGCAGGTTAAAAAAAACGCTGTAAGGGACCAGTGGTAATTATAGGACAGCAGGCTCTGATATAGCCCAGGTCACAGATGTGTTATTTAACTTCGGGTAAGTAATGTCTGTGAAGCAGTGGACTCAAGGAATTCTAGAAGTACATTTTTGAATTTCCTTTCATCTTGATTGGCAAATTGCCATAATGGTGCATACTCAAATCCAGGTACGTCACTGGTGTGGCAGACAGAGTTAAGTTAAACTAGCTCTAATATACATATATACCCTTGAATAAGAAGTAGTAGTTCCATTAGTTCCTTGTCTTTTCATTTTTGGGGTCTTATGCATTATGCATAAAGACCCCTAAGTCAGAGGCAAATCTTGTCAGTATGTCACTTTGAGGACGAGAACACACGTGACAGTCTGTCTTGTAGACTGGGTACTAGTAATTGCGAGTTATTGTTTTTCAAGTGTCGGCCATTTTGCTTCTAGCATTCGTCGTTTGTATATAAATCTGCGGTCGTTTTCCCTGTTTTGGGAAAAAATTGAAGAGATTTCCGTCGCAAATTAGTTGCAATTGTTGAAGGTAAGTTATTTCTGTTTCAAAATTGATCTGTAGTGCTGTTTCAGATTGGTTTTCTTTCTTTCTTTCATTTCGAAAATTAACTACACTTTCCTGCCTTGTTTGTTCTTTGTTATTTCATCCAGGTGACATCGCTGAGTGGAGTTTCCTCGGCGATATGGATACCGGAGTTGTTTACTCACGCAAGCCAACATATCTAGACTCGGCTTGTGTTTAGTGTGGACTGCACTGAAGCTAAGACGATTTCGCAAGCCCACATTCATTGGCTTGAAATCCGGTGCGGGTTGCACCATCTCATAAGTATCTCACAAGTATCTCACGAGTATCTCACGAGTATCTCACAAGCCAGTATTTCACAAGCCAGTATTTCTCGGCTTGAACTATCGGTGTGGGTTACACCTCAAACTGAAAGAGTTATTGTACTCTAAAAAATACTTGCACTCTCAAAGAATAGTATTTCGTACTCAACTGTTGTCTGCTACTAGCCGCCAGCATGGGAACAACAATCGAACAATACCGGTCAAGGATCGGCTGTCACAACAATTTTGTGAAAGCCAAGGATGCATTTTCACGTGTGCGAGGGCGATTTTGGAATACGATGCTTATGTTGTTTTACTTAAATGTGTTTTACTTGCCAACATTAAAACAAGTTGTTGGACATTGCAAATCGTGTAATGAGGTGATGTTTTGGTTTACACAAATGATGTGCTACAATGTCTACATCCCATTGCTTATAAGGCAAGCAAATGATGTGGAGGAAAATCCAGGTCCTACAATATTTGATATCATTGATCCAACAACCACTGTGTCCGCTGACTCTAGTCAAGGAAATGAAGCAATCTTTGGTGTGAATGCTGGTAAGCAATGTGTAGCAATGTCACTTACTGCTATTATATACCATCAAATACAAGATATTAGTTTGTGGACTAATTCTACTTTGAACAATATTTTGGTCATTGGAAATAATCTATACAGTTCTATAAGATGTTCTGTGCGCACAAATGACTATTTGCTGTTAACTGATGTTCCAGACATGGTTTCAATATTTGATAAAGTGTATTCATTACAATATAGTGAGTCATTTACTGGAAGTTTGTTCATGACATCAAACACTGGTCCATACATGTCTCTTAGAAATTCACTTCTAGAAGTATTTTCAAACTCTCAACGGAATTACGATTGTTGTTTGTTAACTATCGGCATTAATACAGTTGCGGTTTTTAAGAATTCAGAGCAGAGCTTCCGAATTTTTTATTCTCATTCAAGGGATTTGTATGGGCTGCCAGATTCATTTGGGAGATGTACTTTGGTCCGCATTGAAGGGCTTGAAAACGTTACATCATATTTTCAAATGTCTTGTCCACAAACAGGTACTGTTCCCTTTGAAATGAAAGGTGTACATATCTTAATCAGTGCTAGTAAAATCGAAACGCAACATGTTCAGGAGGACCCAAAAAGTGACCATATATCTTCGGGTAATGAAAATGATGCAAAAAGTGTTGATAACAGGAAACAAAAGTGTACAGGTGAAATAAGCGAAACAAAGGAAAAACAGTTGATTGCTCGACGTGAATATGAGAAAAAAAGAAAGGCTAATGAAAGTTCAGAAGCTAGGGAAAAGAGGCTAGCCGGCAAACGTGAATCTAACAAAAAGAGAAGGGCAACTGAAAATCAAGAAACTAGAGAAAAGAGGTTAGCTTGCCAACAGAAATACTATAAGAAAAAATATGCAAATGAAACTGCTGAATCCAGAGAAAATAGGCTAACAAGCATGCGCACACATCAGAAAGAAAAACGTGCAAGTGAATCTGCTGAATGTAGAGAAAAAAGGCTTAAAAGCATGCGTACACATCACAACGAAAAGTGTGCAAATGAATCTGCTGAATTTAGAGAAAAAAGACTTGCAAGCATGCGTACATGTCAGAATGAAAAGCGTGTAAATGAATCTGCTGAATGCAGAGAACAGAGGCTGACAAAACAGCGTGAATATGACCAGAGCCTGAGGAATCATGTAAATCTTTGCAACAGCTCAACTGTTGCTGATGAAATTAGAAAGTTTCATACTGCTGTGTCCAGTGGCCCTTTGTACATATGTTCTTGTTGTGACCAGTTGTGGTATAAACACAGTGTTACTGCTGCCAAAAAGCTGCAAATTTCTAATCCTGATATGGTAAAGTATTTACTAAATAAGACAAGTGTTGATGGCATTGAGTGGATCTGTCAGTCTTGTTTTCGATATTTAAAGAAAAATAAAATCCCACCTTATGCAGCTAAAAATGGAATGTCATTTCCATTAAAACCAGGCTTTTTTGATTTAAATGAATTAGAGTGCAGACTTCTAGCACCTAGATTGGCTTTTCAAAAGCTTATGCAAGCTCCAAGAGGAAATCAATTGAAAATTAAAGGAAATGTTGTAAATGTACCAGCAGATGTTAACAGTACTGTTAATGTGTTACCACGGCTACCTCAGGAAAGTGGCACAATCAAAGTTCAGTTAAAGAGGCGATTGCAATATAAGAGTTCTGCATTGTCATTAAATGTGAGACCATATAAAATTTTGCAAGCAGCAAACTGGTTAGCCACTAACAGTGCTCTTTATAGAGAACAAGGAGTTTCCTTTAGTGAAGATAGAATATCTAGCTATAATGTAAACTTGCCTCAAAGTGAAACAAACAGCGAGAATCTTTCACAAGTTAACTACCAAATGAATAGTTCATGTAATGTTGAAGATACTGCCAATGAAAGCAAACAACTAGATGATGGTTGGACTGAGGTTGATGCAGAAATACCTGCAGGAATAACTGATACTATGTTAACAGCTACTGACTTCCTTGAGGACAGTGAACGAGCACAAATTTACAACATTGCACCTGGAGAAGGAAATAGACCTTTGAGTATATTTAGAGACACATATTCCGAAGAGTTAGCATATCCAGGAATATATTTAGGTCAAAAGAGACCTGAAAATGATAAGAGATTGGTTAATGTTCATTACAGTGATATTTGCAAGTCAGAATTGAGGAGGGCAGACCGACGAGCTGCTTTGTGTGTGGAGAATATATTTTTTAAAACTAAAAAGTTGCACATGAAGGTTCTTTTGGGAAAATCTCAAATAGCTTTACGAAAATGTAAAGGTAACAATGGAACTCTCACAGCTGGTCAGTTAAAGCAGCAAGGTACCTTGGAAAGATTAGTTCGTCTTGATGAAGGCTACAAATTTTTAAGAGCACTTCGTGGCTCACCTCCTTATTTTGAAAAAGCAAAAAAAGATATCTTTGCTATGATCAGACAACTAGGACCTGCTACTTTGTTTTGTAGTTTTTCATCAGCTGAAACACAGTGGATACATCTTCTTAGAATACTTGGCAAGCTTGTTGATGATAAGGATTATTCAGATAATGAACTAGAGAATTTGAACTGGGAAGAAAAGTGTAAGTTAATTCAGAGTGATCCGGTGACTTGTGCACGCCATTTTGATTATCAATTCAATCAGTTCTTAAAGCATTTTTTAATGAGCAGTGCTGCACCCTTAGGGAAAATAGCAGACTGGTTTTACAGAGTGGAATATCAACAGAGGGGCTCGCCTCACATTCACATGTTAATTTGGCTTGAGGATGCTCCAGTGTATGGGCGTGATGAAGATGAAGATGTCACATCATTCATAGACAAAATAATCACTTGTGAAAGACCAAGTAGTGGTCAAGAATTAGGACCTCTTGTCGACAGACAAATTCACAGGCACTGCCAAACTTGTCGTAAAAAGTCAAAAAAAGCAGAATGCAGATTCAATTTTCCACAACCACCTATGAAGTCAACAAGTATTTTGTATCCTCTTGGCAATGATATATCTCAAACTGAGATTAGAAAACACAAAGATATGTGGAAAGACATCAATAAACATTTAAATGACATGAAAGAAGGTGAAGAAATCACATTTGACCAATTACTGATCAACCTGAATGTCACAGAACAAAACTACTATCTTGCTATTCGATCTGGGCTCAATTCTCCCACCTTGTTTTTGAAAAGAAATCCAAATGAATTGAGAGTGAACAACTATAATAGTGCCTGTCTACGTGCATGGAGGGCAAATATGGATATCCAATTTGTGCTAGATGTTTATGCTTGTGCAATGTACATTGTGTCTTACATTTCAAAGGCGCAAAAAGGAATGAGTCAGCTTTTACAAAAAGCATGTGATGAAGCCAGAGATGGAAATTCTAGTATAAAGCAACAAATAAGAGACATAGGCAACAAATTTTTAAATAGTGTGGAAATAAGTGCCCAAGAAGCTGTCTACATAGTTCTGCAACTACCAATGCGAAAAAGTTCTAGAGAAGTGATCTTTATTCCGACAGCCCCTCCTGACGAAAGAGTGCAACTGTTAAAATCAATGAATGAAATTGAAGAAATGGATGATGACTCAGAAGAAATTCATTGTAACGGTCTGTTACACAGGTATATACAAAGACCTGCTTGCCTTGAAAATGTTACTTTAGCTGACTGGGCTGCTTTGTATGATTCATGCCAGAAGTCCTTTACAAAAAAGTCAAAAAGTGTGGATGTAGACAATCTCCCTTTGGAGACATTAGATGATGAAATCAATGATGATGAACTGTTGGATTGTGCCAAAGAGACCTTGCAAATTGAAAAACAAGGAAAACCCAAAAAGCGTTTGAAACCAAGGATAATTAGAAGTGTTTGGTTCAATGTCAAATCTCAACCAGAAAAACACTACCGTGAGCTTATGATGCTTTTTACTTCATGGAGAAATGAAGAAGCTGATTTGATAGGGAGCAGTTCTTCATATCAGGAGCATTACCTTCTGTTGAAAGAACAAATAGATGAACAAATGTTACAGTATGCTATCTGTAGTGAAGATCTAACTGAGATAGAACTACATTTACAAAATGCAGATTGCAATGAAGACCAGTTTAATGTAATAGCACCCAACACACAAAATATTGAATTACAAGATGAAGCTGAGGGTACTGAAGATTTACATCCTGATTTCAGTGAAAACTACGACTTGTCTGATGATCTGGGCATCCCATCAGCAGCACTGAATAATGAGCCACTGATATTAAATGAATTACCAGATGATGACTATCGTCAAATAGTCCAGACTCTAAATAAAGAGCAGAAGGAATTTTTTTATCACATTTTACATCAGATTAAAACCTCAGAAACCCCTTTTTACTGTTTCCTGAGTGGAGGAGCTGGGGTTGGCAAATCACATCTAACAAAGGCTTTGTATCAGGCAGCACTTAAATATTATAACACTAGAGCTGGTGATGATTTTCATCAGGTAAAAGTTCTATTATTAGCACCAACTGGAAAAGCTGCATATACCATTAAAGGCAACACTGTTCATAGTGCTCTTGCTGTTCCTGCCAATCAATCCCTGAGAAGTTATAAAAGGCTTGATTCAAGTAGACTGAACACCTTGAGAAGTCAATTTTTAGGTGTCAAATTGATTTTTGTAGATGAAATCTCCATGGTAGGAAATAGCATGTTTGCCATACAGCTAAACAATAGACTTAAAGATATAAAAGGTTGCACAGAAGATTTTGGAGGTGTAAGCATCATTGCTATTGGTGATTTATTCCAGTTAGAGCCTGTTATGGATGGGTATATTTTTAAAGACCTAAAAAGTTTAGACTATGCAGTTCTTGCCCCAAACTTATGGTGTCAACACTTTAGAATGTTTGAACTGAAAGAAATAATGCGTCAAAGAGACAGCAAACTGTTTGCAGAACTACTTAATAGGTTGCGTGAAGGTAAACACACGGAAAGTGACATTTCAAAACTTAAAGAGAGAGTCATACAAGAAGACATCAATAACCCACTGGATGCACCTCACTTATTTATACAGAATGCTAAAGTAGATGAATTTAATGTCAGAGCTCATAACGCAGCTAGAGGAAACAAGTTCAGAATTAATGCTCAAGATAGTGTTATTGGAGCTAACTCTCCAGAGCTACGAGACAAAATATTAACACAAATACCTAAGGATCCAAGGAAAACAAAGCAGTTGGCCTTGCAGCTTTGTCTTGCTGAAGGTGAAAGAACTGAACTTGTCATGAACATACGAACTGAAGATGGTATGACAAATGGGGCTGGAAATGTCATTAAATTAGTTCAGTTGCATCAGCAACATAAACCATCTGGTGTTGTATGGGTGCAGTTTGACCACTTGGATGTAGGTCAGAAAACTAGAAATGAAAATAGACATTTGTATCTTCAAGGAATTGAGCATACATGGACCCCCATAAAACCTTTGACTACTCAGTTTGCAGTTGGTAAAAACAAAACAGCACAAGTTGTTAGAAAACAGTTTCCATTACGTCCAGCAGCAGCAAAAACAATCCACAGGTCACAAGGTGATACTGAGACTAAAATTGTTGTGAACTTCAGTACCAGGAGAACTATTCCACACATACATTATGTGGGGCTCAGTAGAGTTACTACTATTGAAGGATTATATATAACTGACCTATGTGAAAGTAAAATTGCTGTTCATCAGGATGTTAAGAAAGAAATGGAACGATTAAGAACAAGTGCAAAACTAAAGCTCTGCATATCCCCACTTTATGAGATAAAAGGATCCATTCTAAAACTGTGCTATCTTAATGCAAGGTCTGTGCATAAACACATCCAAGATTTATGTAAAGACTTAAATTATTTAAGTGCTGATATTAACATTTTTGCAGAAACAAGGTTTAATTTTCAAGATCCTGATGAGATGTATTATATTCCTGGTTATGATCTTTTTCGAAATGATGATTCTAATTCCAGCAATGCATCAAGACCTTATGGTGGTACAGCTGTGTACAGTAAAATCCCACTCTTATCGGGATATCCGTATTGTAACAATATACATGGTATTGAAATAACAGTAATTAAGATAACAAGGTTAGTGGATTGGACAATCTTAGGGATATATCGTTCACCAAAGGTTCCTGTAAGACAGCTTTGTCAAGCAATTGCTGAAACATTAAATAGCATCACGCCAGACAACAATATGATTATTCTTGGAGACTTTAATATCAACTGGCTTGTCAAAACAGAAAGAAGACCTTTATTTAATCTACTAGTGAGGGATAAACATTACAAACAGTTGATATCAGCATATACAACTGACAACAAAACAGTCATTGATCACATATATACAAACATATCTCACTCAGATATACAAGCAGGCGTTTTGGAAACATATTTTAGTGATCATAAAACAGTTTGGGTCTCATTTGACAATATTATGTACAAATAATTACTTAATGTAAAAACCATAAATTGGAGACAATGCTGAAACTACCCAACAAATCACTATGAGAACGAATTATCTCCCTTTTAAAAGAGAAAGTTAAAATGACCAACTTTTGAGTACTATTTTTATGGTAAAATTTATCATTCTGGAAAGACTTCTATGATCAAAATATTGCTGGGAATCCAGCAACTTTTGCCTTCTACAACCCAATGTCACACACACCATCTTCAGGTAAGTCTTAATTCCCCCCTCCTTTTACTCCAACCATGCGTCGACCCTCATACTATTAGTTAATTTGAACTACTTTGACATTTTATCAGCAGTGCACCAATCTAACAACAATTAGAATTTTCTGCAAATAACAATAAATTATAGATAATTATTATAATTCTAATATGTTGGTTTCTTTGAATTTAAAACAGGTCCAGTCAAAGAATTTCACCATTGACGGTGGTGACATTTGTGCTAAGACCCAAAGGCAGAAGAAGTGCCAGTTGCTTGAACTGTCTCCAAATCAACTTGAAGGCCTGATTAAAATAAATAACAAACTCGTTTCCTGAGGTCTTGATCATCAATATTGGTTGATTAAACAGTGGCCCTTGAACCTTGAACAGCTAAAGTTTAAACAAGATAATTCTGACACTAAGGACAACAAAAGATGTCTACACCATACGATGTGAGCACAAGAATCTAGGAAGTGAAGTGAAGCACACTGAGTCATAGAATGTGGATCACTCCCCATTATGACAATTGACTGTATATCAACACCTGATGTCTGCAATTTTACCACATCTGCTACAATCTTAATGTTAACAAGCCAAGAAAGAAACAACATTGTACATATATCAATCTGTGTACAATAATCACAAGAACTTGTTAGGACTTCACTGGATTTTAATACTGCTGGCAAGTTCTGAATTCAACACTTGCATGTACATGTTTGGTTAAAGCGCTGGGCCCGGTTGTTCAAAACCCGATTAACGCTAATCTCAGATTAAAAATTAACCAAGGAGTTTATTTCTCTACTCCTAAATGCTGTTTAACGCTGATATTCGGCAAAACTTTACTTTAGAAGAAGTCAATCTTGAAAAACGAAAATAAGCAAAAGAAACTTTCTCCAAAAAGTCAAAAACATGAAACGAAAGTTCACGCTAATCCCGGATTACGGTAATCGGCTTTCGAACAACCGGGCCCTGGACTGCAGATAGAGTGGTCCACATTTGAGCCCTTGTCAAGGTCATTGTGATATGTTCCTGAAACATACTACCAGCAGATTCGCCACGGCTCAAATGCATACTTTCTCTTCCTTACCTATATTGAGACTTCATGAACAAGTCAATGTCACATCAGTAATTAATATCTTGTCTATAATGTCAATTGTACGTACAACTAAAAGTGTTTGCCCAGTGTATGTTAACAACCATCTGAAAGCCTATGTTTATTAATTCACAAAATTTTCCTCAATTTTTGCATTAATTAGCTTCCATTCCCTCCTTTTATGGAGCACTTCACCACAAAGAGAGAGATAACCATTGCAACAACAGTATACTACTGATCATATACGTGCTAACTCTCACGCCTGCGGGTTGAAAACTTCGATCTCACGCCGGCTCACGCTTGCGGGCCAATTTGTCACGCCTGATTGGAAAATATGTGAGTTGTTGCCATCTTGCTTGACACAATTTTCAAAAATATATTAACTCAGACCCATGTAAGGAACTAAAACCATGTGTAAAATGAATAAATCACAATACCTTCCTCGCGATCTCTGATTTTTGAAGTGAAAAGCACTGGGAGCGAGCGTTTATACATCTTCGAAAGAGTTCGGAAGACTTCGGACTTCTTCGGAAGACTTTGGACGTCTTCGGAAATGATCGTGTCGTCTTCAAAATCTCAGCACTCCCAGGATAAAAATCTCACGCCTATATCTCAGAAAAAGTTGGCAGGTATATGATCATTCATTTGAGAATTTGCTTCTCTGGCCCTTTTCAACGGATATCTCGGCATTTTAAGAACTCCCTTTGGATACTATTGTCTATATCCTTTAAAGTCAGTTTAAGTCAAAGATGGGGTCAAGGTTGACTCTCATAAGCTTATAAATCGGTATCGTGAATTCATGATACGTTTTGGCAAAGGTGTTTGAATGGCGAAGTGAGTCAAGTGAAATATTCGTGTTCAGCACGAGGTTGTCTTTCTTGGGTTAAGTTTGCTTTGAGTGAAGATGTTTTATATCTGGATACTATCCGATGCTATTTTCCTTCTTTGAGTATCGTTGTATTTGTGTTTTTCACTCGATGTTCTTTGAGATTTTTGTCTCTAAAATTATATATTTTATCCATCAAATTGTTGTTATTGTACAAAGTGTATGCCATTCGCTTTTGCTCAGAAATAATCTATTCGTCGTAGCAAGGCGAACAACGGCCATCGTCCTTTGAGCGAAGCCATTTCGCCGTGAGAAACTTCTAGCTTAGCCCATGTTTTTTGATATTTTGCTTTGCTAATGTAAAATTTAGCACACCACCGAGACGTACTCTCCCCAAACCTTTTCAGCCAAGGCAGCCGTCCGTCCCCCACTGCCCTGGTATTGTTTTACTAAGGGCGTAGTGATGACGTAAGTAGATCACATGGCTATTGGAGCATCTATTTGATTCGCCTTCAGTTAATGCGTTGTTCAAATGTCGCAAGGAAGGCGAAGAAGCTTTATCGTTTCATGTGTGCTAATAGCAAGTAGCTGCTATTTTTACAGTCTTGCTGAAATGTCACAACAAACGCGCAGAAGAACTGCTAATGGTATGCACCTTTATCTTTTCATATTTATTAACTAGTAAACTAGTATTTTCTGACAGAGTTTAATTCAACATTATTCAGATTCCATGAAAACGCCCTCCACTCAAACTTGGAAAACCAGTGATGCCAATGTGCCTTCAACCGCTCCTTCAGCCCCCAGTTCAACCACTCGCTCAGCCGCTATCGCAGCTGAAAGTACAGCCGCTAGTTCAGCCGCAAGTTCAACCGATCCTTCAGCCGCAACTTCACCGACACCATCAACAGCTTCAGCTCCATGTCTCATTGGATATCTACAAAACGTAACTTCAAACATGATTTCTTCAAAAGGATCGGAATACTTTTCATTCACGGTGCAGAAACATGATTCTTCGGTGAAAGCTGTATGCTTTTCGCCAAAAAAACACAAACAACAAGTTGAAAGCAAGGCTGAAAGCTGCTCACCGTGCAAACTAACAAAATTTGTCCCTCATCCAAGCGAGGAAGATGTCATCTGGGTGAATAAAAACACGGAGATTGACAACGCACGAGACAGGGAGGTCAATTTTTCATTCCGAAAAATGAATGAGACAGCTACCATAACTACAACAAAAGATGTTGCTGAAATCAAAGTAAACCAAATCGTTACCATCCGGGGCCTTTTACTGTTTGGAGAGAAGAAACCAGAACAAGTGCCAAGTAAGCCACACCTTACGAAGCTAGAAACTTCTTTAGTTGACGACTACGGCTCAATACCTGTGACGCTGTGGAACAAACAAATAAATACTGCCCGAGATGGCCAACACTACGAAATACAAAATATCCGCGTACGACAATATAACGGCCAAAAGTACTTGTCCTCCACTACCGAAACCAAATTATTACTTTCGAAACATCAACTTAGTCAACTAGAGCCACAAGCCATTCAGCAAGCGAAAGAGACTCTCAAACGTCAAATACAAGAAGCTGAAGTTCTCTGCGCCCAAGTGCTCACCGTTGAAATCCTGAAGTATTTCACCTGCGTCAATTGCAAGAAAAAGGTTCAATCACGCCAAGAGTCGCCAATGCTGAAATGTACCAATTGCAACTGCCATTTTCTGAAAGACAGAAGCTCAAAGAACACAGCAGCAAGAATTTCTATTCAACGAGATGGTCAAACGTCATGGTACACATTGCTCACACCCAGTATCCAGGCAATCGTAGACTACATGAGTACTAATACTAATGAGAAGGACGTGGACCAAATGGACGAAGAAGAACTGAGTCAAGTAATTCTTTTGTGTAAAGATTTGAAATTTACGGTGACTCCTACCAATGTAATCACCAATGTTACCTTTACCTAGATGACCTCCCGTTATCATCAGCTGTAGCTAACCAGTAGTAACTAGCCAACAGTTTTTACACCATATCTAACTGTTACCATAAATTGTTATAAATGGAGTTGTGAGATACCGTGATGTTAGTTTTGACTTCACTGATTTATACTAGCTGTCACCTATGTTGCATTTCATAATTTAAAAAGACGAAAAACAACTAAGTAAACTAATTTTTTGATCTTAAGGTTTGAAATTGACGGTTACTCCTACCATTGTTACCTTTACCTAGATTACCTCCCGTTATCGTACATGATGAGTTAGTTTTCACTTTATTTTGTACTTGTCACCAATGTTGCATTTCTCAGCAAGGAGGCAATTAACCACTACAATAATAAACGAACAAAAGTTGAGTGAAGTACTTGTAAACACTTTGAAATAAATCAGTTGGGTTTTTGTTACACAAAACGAGTTTTAAAAAAATATGTTACTTAGTAAGTTTTACAACCCTTCAACTTACATTTATTGTAATCTTTCACAGAGCGAAACTCACAATTTATGTTTAGATATTTCTGGATTTGTCGTAGTTCCTAGTTTTGGAGATTTGGAGGGAGTAGATTAGGTCTTAAGACCTAATTTTAACCACGCGCTGTTCAGTATTTATTTTAGTGCGTAAACAGTCCCTTTCTGCAAGAAATTCTTGGATGAATAACGAACAATCGTACAAAATTCAACTTCTCGGTCAGAACTGTCTGCAATTGCACATTGAAAGTATGTCATAAATTGCGTCGATCCTATAAACAACTCGCAGAAAATACAGTCTTGTAAATAATGTCGCGCCACCCAGTCTGCAAATGTTGGAAGAAAATTTACACTTAATGATTTCATTACTATGGCCACCAACAAACGAAGTTTTACGGATCCACATAACATAATACCAAAGTCCACTATTGTACTGTAGAGTTACGATTAGCAATTTGACGTTCCCTCTTTGAACTAAGATTTGTTGAGACGTTACGTGACGGCGCCAGTTACTGTAGATTCGCAAGTTAAAAACATAGGTCCCTCGGCGGACATGTGCTTTCGGGTAATTGTTGACATGCATGAAGATCGTTGCAATTAAGTTTACAGCTAAACACTGCATGTGGCTGCTTTAACAGTTACAAAAATAGGTCCCGGGACATATGCTTACGTTGTCTGTGTCATTGTTGACACATTTTTATAATCTGCGCTGACAATCGCTGCTTGGAATGCACGAAGATCATTGCAATTAAGTTTACAGATAAACACTGCATGTGGCTACTTTAACAGTTACAAAAATAGGTCCCTCGGGGCGACATACGCTTAAGGGAAACGAATGTTACACCTGGTCCATTAACATTGTTGACAATGGCTGCTTGGAGCTTGGAATGCACGAAGAGCATTGCAATTAAGTTTTTCAGATAAACACTGCATGTGGCTACTGTAACAGTTGCAAAAACTGAGTGAATTTCGAAGGAAGAATGGACGCATTTATAGGGAAAACAAAGAAAAAACGAAATAATGAGCGAGAAGTAGTAAAGTGTGCAAAGAGTCGCGTTGGAATCCGGCGGTAGGTGATCTGTTTGAAACGGTCAAGGTCAATACAGAGCTTTCTTGGATTTGTTTTTTACCTTCTCACTCAAGAAGAACACTGGCAATTCTCAAGGTTTAATACGTTTGTCAAATAATTCTGTGTCACGGACGATGTACAAAGAAAGAAAACAAATAATGAACACGTCACTTGATAGCATCAAGTACCTTCATTTGCGTGAGCGATGTTAATGCTTACCTCCCGATTTTCCCGCGAAACTTTTTTGGCTTGCAGGAAAATCACAAAACTTTTCCCGGAAAATTATTTAAAGGTAATTTCGTGACATTTCTGGTGTTAGTTGATCTTGGTTTTTGTTTGCTACCAAATTAGATTATCAAATTTCAAGTTCTTTTACCATCTAAAATGAAATTTACTTCTTCCCGTCAGGAATTTATATTTTAAATTTCTGCAAAATGTCCGCATTAAACATCTCGATCTCGTAATGCCAAAGATATGCATTATCCCATCTCTTGGCACATCAAAGTATAAGGTTGTTTATCAGATGAAGAAATTACAAAATGTTTCGAAATTCGAAAATATCTCCATCTTATGACTGGAAAATAAATCTAAAAACTCACTGGAGAAGTCTACTCCAAAGGAAGGCGAGAGTTAGTAAGATGTGCAAAGAGTCATAATGGAATCCGGCAGTACGTGATACTGTTTGAAAATCAAGGTCAACGCAGAGTTCCTTTCTTTCGATTTGTTATTTATTTTTTCACTCAAAAAGAGCACTGGTAATTCTCAAGGTTTAATACGTTTGTCAAATAATCCTGTATCACGGGCGATATACAAAGAGACAAAACAAATTATGGGCACGTCACTTGATAGCATCAGGTATCTTCATTTTCATGATGCCTTACCTCCCGATTTTTCCGCGAACATCTTTTCGTTTGGATGAAAATCACAATATTTTCACCGCAAAATTATTTAAAGGTAATGTCGTGACCTTTCTGGTGTTTCTTGATTTTAGATGGCTACCAAAATTAGATTATTACTGGGTTGCCAAACCCAGTCGGAATCTCGGTTTCATTTCGTGAGTTTTTTTATTTTCCGTGTCGGGAAAAGTCTTGCCTGTCACTCCTCTGCTAAGTGGTGGCTTTGTGCATAGAGCCTTCTGGGCGTATTTTCGTAGGATCGAGAGGGTAGTGGGAAATGCGTAGATTTCTCTGGTAGACACAGTAGAACGATTAACTTAACCGGCAATGGCGTCGAAAGTCATGTAACGCGAACGGCGTTTTAGTCGATCTTTGAACAAAATATACCCTTATGACGCTCAATAATGGCAAGTCAATTGGATATACAGGCGATGGAATCTTAAAAGTGACGAGTAATGGACTTCGACAACAATCTATCGCCCGTCGAGCCGAAATCAAAGTGAGCTGTATTTACCTGAAGTACATAGTAATTTAACACAATCGAGTTTCTTGTCTTCACGCACGCAATGAAATAGAAAGAGGGTTTCGCCTCTAAGAGCAAATATGTTGTTTGTTTCAATAAACTTTTCGCTGGAAAAGGATTCTGTGATATTTTCTGCCTTTGTGAATTATAATATCATGTTGTGTATTGAATTTTCAAGCTTAAGGTTGAAATGTGATATGGGAGAAGTTTTTTAGTATTAAGTATAGCAGGAAGGGTTCACAGGCCTGTTGGAAGCGTGCTTGAGTTTCAACAAAATGAGCCCCAAAATCAGTGAAGAATTGTGACCCAGCTGAATAATAAAGTAGCTGCTATTTCCAAAATGATGGAATTACCTGGTTAGAATAAATAACGTCGTACGCGTCTTGGAGAATAAATTTTGACTTTGCATAAACAAGACTTGGGCGATTGTGATCTTTGTTTTGGCTTCGCTCATTTCATTGTCAAACTTTATAACACTTGACAGAAAAAGAAACTTACAAAAACCCCGTATCTTGCCATCATTTGACACAGATACTTCACTGTTTGGCGAGTAAACATGCCGCGGTAATTTCAACGGATCATGAATCCAAAGTATCCACACTCGAGGACAATACTTTGGATCACATCTAAATCCGAATTTTTGAGATTATCCACTTCAGCGTTTTTTCGGAAAGGATTTGAAAAAAGTACTTTCGACAAGCGGTTTTCCATGTAAAAATGATACACAACAGCTACCGTACATGACAATTTAGCCCAAATGGTTTTCTCGCGCCATTTTACAGTGCGATCAAAGACACCAAAAGATCGAAAATAGTTAGGTTTCATGCAAATTCACACCAAAAATTACACTAAAAGTCTTTTTGACGGCAACAATATTGTTAGCACCTTTCCTAAAAAATACCCCCTGTAATCAATTTGTAACTTAGCACGCATGTTTTTTTCCATTTCTTTTCATCAATAGCTAAGATGTTTTTTTCTGGCGGCATTTTCATTGAAGAATTTCTCCGAAACAAACCAGTTAACGACGACTTTTTTTTGTTTTTCAAATTGCAAGCAACTCTGGGTTTCTTGGTTTGTGTTGTCATGGAAAATAACTCACTCACTCACTCAGACACCCCTGATGACATAGTGGATTACGGGCTAGTCAGTAACGGCATAAAAACTAATGCCTTCGAACTTATATCCAACAGATATAACATCATAACAAAGTCCAGTATTATCCTGTAGATCTACGATTAGCAATTTGAGGTTCCCTATGTTAACTACGATTTGTTGACATTTTGGCAGTTAATTGCAAAAGATTTGGTGGCTAAAAAACTCATATGCTCAAATGCATCCAATTGTAATGCGTCAAAAGCCGTATCCCGCAAAATGTTTACTTCACTGACTCTTAACTCCGTCAATCAGGGCTGAATGGCGTGAAACTAAACATAAGACCCCAAGTACGCACTGCGGACCTATTTTTAGAGCTGTGTCATGGTGTGGGAGAGAGTTGCCTTGAAAGATTAAAAAATTTTGGTCCTAAGGCAAGCAAATTTTTCTTGGATCCATATTATACACAACGTGCTGTTGTACCTGGAACTTTATGCAGTGTGTCCTTTTATGTCCACTGTCAGGAGCCCATGAGTTGGAGCCAGCAACTCCCATGCTACAGTATCACAGCGTTTTCACGAACCGAGTTATTTTCAATTCAAAGTTCCTGCGAATTCAGATCAATCATATGTGTCGATACTTAATCAGGAACCTCACCGGAAGTTTGTGTTAGCATCAAAGCAAAACCAAAATGGCGGATAGCAGTAAGGATGAATCATGTCAGGGATTACTCCAATAATTTAAGTAAGAGAGGATTAGGTGGAAATCGAACAAGGAAGTGCGGTTTCTCGTCCTTTGTCTGGAAAAAGAAAGAGCAGTTAACCTCGATCTTCAACCAAATCATCCAAACAGAAAAAGAGCCCCGCTGGAAATTCTACTCTTTCGGATGATCAGATCGATGACCTAACGTCTGGGATATTTTCTATTGAACAGGAAGCTGAAGTCAAATCAAAGATTCGTGAAGACCTAATTCAGAACCCACGCAAAAGTGCATTCCCATAGAGGCAACACTTTGTAAAGCACGTGCTGAGCTAGCTGCAGAAAGGAAATTTTCAGCTTCTGATTGTGGGATTTTGTCGGACGTTTTCAATGCTTATGACAGAACATTCCAAGCTACCCGACAAAAAGAACAAGAAAGCTGCATTTTCGGTTGCCTGGATGAAACTACTTGGCAATTTTATTCGCGGAAAATCATCCCAGGAAAACTTAATCATCGAACGATTCTTGGTTGGACAACGGTTGGAGGGCGAATTGGTTCACGCGGTTCTAAGCGTACTTCACGAAATGGTTTATATGGAGGTACTGGTACATCGGAGACATTTGCATCGAGACTCAGCCCAGAGTCGGGGGAAACTCTCTATCCGGTGGTATTGCGGAGCAGCTCTCCACAGAATGATAAGGCTTCGAGCAGAGACCTAGTAACAGAAGAAAGCCCGTGCTAAGGTTGCTGATGAAAAAAGCGACGTTGTTTTGATAATATTCGATCTAATCTAAAGTGTAATTCGCCTATTAACTGACATTCACAGGTATGAACAAGACAGTCTTGAAATATCTAGCAGTGTGTCATAAGTCAGGAATTAAATTACATTGGAAGAGTTTGTGTCCGTATTATATTCCAGGCTTTCAGTTAGTGAGGAGAAGCAAACCGAAATCCTTGCACTGGGTTGCACAGTTGGTACCAGGCTAGCTTGTACATAATGCCTTGTGCTTTCATTTTACAAAGTTCGGTTTCTGTTAATATATACTCTTCGTTGTTAAAACACATTTCATTATTGTACAGGTCTGTATAAAGCAAGCAAGCTACTTTTGATAATACACCTGTTCATCATTAGCATTTATTTGCATGTATATAGTGCATCATTTAGTTAATATTCTTTACTGATCAATATTGTGGCCATTTTGACAGTATTGTATATATCAAAATAATATTGTTATCAAGAATCACATACAATTCAAAGCTGTACAGTCATACACTGTAACTTAAACATCCTCACACTTTGTTTCATATTAACTAAAATCGAAGTCATCTAAAAGTTCTTTACTGAACAATATTTCGCAGTTCTTCTGATTCAGTTTGTTTCTACAAAAGTACATTTTTTCTTCTTGCAGTCTCAGTTTCTAGAATTAGCACCTCTTTGTGAAGCTCCATTATGAATCACATTTAATATTAAATAATATTGATAGTAAAAGCATTGAAGGTATTTTATTATGCTTGCCAAACAGTTCTGTGTAGTCAACTCTCACTTACATTAACCAAAAAATAGTAACCACATCAATTTGAGTGTGATAGCACTGTTTATAATGACACCCCATACCATACACACTCTACTTGCAAACACAAATCATACACTATTCATTGTTACTAATAATGTAAAGTGGCAGCCTGACTGCACTTGCTCATGGAAAGGAGAGTTGACTTACAGACCTGATTATCATGCAGTACTATATTGGACCCAGTTCAGAGTTCCCAAGTTAAGACTAGCATTGTGATTTAGGATTTGTAAAAACTCTAAAATGACTGTCTGGGGATTGCTTGCCATAATGATCATCCCACCACCACTACTGTTGACATGTTGATGGCTATCAATGATAGCACACAGGCCATTGCTCTTTACAAAAAAACCCACAGACCTATCATCTGAAATGATAACACTATAATGATCAGCACTTGATGAATGGATGACTCCAGAGATGTGGTTTACTAAATCACTAAAATCATTTGCAATCCAATTAACTGATCATCAGATTCAATACCAAATATATCCCCCACTGCATCAACAACATCTTCTACATCTAAATAAACAGCAGCATCACAGTACAACTCATCATAAAGTTCATTTCCATCACAGGTGGCAGTCAACCCAAACATTTGGAAGCTGGTCCCAAAGCAAAGGATTAATATGTAGTTTTTGCTGAAAACAGTATGCCCCAAATTTCACTGCAATCAGTGTACATGCATTAATCTTCGGCTTGGGCCGAGCCGATTTGTCCTCAAACTCCCACGGCCTGCTCCCGTCTGGCCTTGTAGCTCAGTCGGTAGAGCAACGGTGATCTAATCCGGAGGTCGTGGGTTTGATTCCCACCCGGGTCAGAGATTTTTCTTTGTCCTTGGGTGTTGCATAAAAAGTTCCTGATGCTGTGGATCACCGAAGGTTCTTCATCCATCACATGCACACAGTAGCGATGGTCTCACTTGAGTTCTTTCCATATATGTATAAAAGAAAGTGTTCCATATGCTCTAGACTTGCTACCTATCAGGTGTTTTTAAGTGTTACTTTAAAAACCCTCTCGTTTAGGTACCGCAAAATGTACCCTGAGCCGATGAAATATTGGCGTGTTTAGTATCAGTACTGGCATCAACGGGGTAAGATTGGCCCATTATATCACTTAAACAAGCACTGTGACTTATCCTTTACATTGTAGTTCTCAAAACAGGGTCAAAAAGGGAGCATTCAGGGAAAGTTTCAAGAAAATCGTTCGACAACTCTTTTTCTCTGAGGAATCACCTTAAATTGCCACACCCTTCAAACCTTCCTCCCCACCCTTCCCTACACAAGGATTATAGCCAATAAGCGTTAACGAATATTCCACGTGAAGTGCATTACTGCTGTTGGCCCATTTGCTGAAATCCACTTATTACGGTAAGTACACAAACAATCTTGAATTTTTTTTCAAATTGTGTTTTTTAATCGTAAGCTGATGTCCACTTAATAATGTTGAATCATTAACACTTTTAAAGTTAAGCTAAAATGAAATCGATGATTGCTCCTGTACAGTTGTGGTGGAGGCCTTAAAAATTATACAAAAAAGTCAAGGAGTCAACGACGTTAAAACTGCTGATACCAACTTGTTTCTGCTAAGACAAGTGAGATGACTACTATTCCCTTGTCGGAACAATCACGATGCAAACTTAAGCTTAAGTTAATACAAACTGAATTACAACTTTCTTTCCACAGCCTTTCTAATCCGACAACTGAGCAATGTGACATCGACTGTCAGAACTTTGAGCAAACGAGTATAAAGACGAGCTTAACCGATCCCCCAATAAAACAAAAAAATATATGGACTAAAGAAAATGATGATGCTGTGACTACCTTAACTGAGCAGTAACTTCAATGTTATTTTGGACAAAACAAGATTGAATGCGTAATGTTCTTGAAAGAAAGCCAAGCCATTGCTTGGCACGTGGTCTGATCTGGTAGAAGTTCCTTTGTCCTAAAATAAGATGCACGTATATTGCGTACAGTTTGTTTATTTGCTTTGTGCCCGACTGACCCACGTGAACCACGTTCACGAGAGGGAAGGCGATGGAAAACAAAACATTTTATGCTTCCCCTTAAAGATGGCTGGAACCAGTTTCACCTCTTTTAAAGAGACCTTCTTATTAGAAGGGTTATAACTACGATACTGTATTACCTAACAGCAATTTTATGGTACCATATGAAACAACAATCATTGCTTAACAAATTATGGCCCCTATTGTGACGTACTAGGTTACCAAGGCAACATGGAAGCTCTCCAAAAAGCACCCTATATTTCCTTTTTACTTGTTTATATCTATCTCAGAAATGAATTCCATGACCCCCATTTTATATTGTAGAATAGTAACTAGCAATATGAAATACATGTAGAGCTATCAGCAAAGTTTAAAAAAATTCATGGGAGTCAATTCAGATACAGTTACATGATACAGTGTCAGAAGGTTGTCTTAGAAGTAGTGAAACTGGTTCCAGCCACCTTGAGACATTTTTATTTTCAACACTGGGATCTTCTCAAGTGATATATATTTTTTTTTATAAGGGGGGAAGGATTGGTGCAGTGGTGAGAGCACTTGTCTTCCACCAGTGTGGCCCGGGTTCCATTCCTGGACTTGGTATCATACGTGGGATGAGTTTGTTGGTGCTCCACTCTACTCCAAGAGGTTTTCCCTCTCATCAAAAACCAATATTTCACCTGAATTGAATTGATTTATTTTGGTTTGTAGGTCAATAATCATTAGTAGAGGACTCGTGCTTGGCAACACAAGGTTGAGACTATAATAATAATAATAATAATAATAATAATAATAATAATAATAATAATAATAATAATAATAATAATAATACAACTACTACTACTACTACTACTACTAATCATAATAATAATAATAGAGCCGTTTTCAAATGAGTGTCGTAAAACCAAAACCAAAGTAATTACTTTGACCAATCAAAAAGGGCGGAGACAATCCAGTAAACCAATCAAAACTCGAAGTAATTAGACGTAGCCGACACAGAGCGCGGAAAAATGTGCACGCGGGAGCTACGATTGGTTTTGGTTTCACTTCTGATTGGTTGAAAAAGTGGCGTGAGAACTTTGAACCAATCACTGAGTGAAGTAATGCAAAACCAAAGTAATTATCTAATTACTTTCGACACTCAATTGAAGACCACTCTAATAACAATAATAATAATAATATTATCATTATTATTATTATTAAGATAAAAAAATGGGTGCTATTTTATGGCAAAGTTCATTACGACTGATATAGTAGACAAAGAACCATGAGTTCAGACACTATTGTAGAGATAATGCCAAATGTACACAAGGCTAGATCATTTGCCCACAAAATGAATTTTAGAGTATGAGATTGTAGACAGATGTGCATACATGTCTAAATTCATTTTTCCACGCAATTAAACAAAATGTTAGTGAAATTGACATACAGTGGTGTTAAATGTATATAATATCAGCAGAGGAAAATCTAGTATTGTAGTGATGAATTTCAGATGCATATTGGAAAGCTGTAGTGAGAGCTGGTGGAGGAGTCCCATCAAAAATGTTGCATATAAAAGTGCTCACAGGCGAATAAACAGCATAATTACTCATAGTTAAAGTTTGGAAGAGGTAAAGAGGGGAATTGTGTAAGATTTGGGCCTTGGTGAGTAGATAACACAAAGAGCATGTTCTTGTAAAATAAGAAATTTGTTTAGATAATTATGACTCAGAGGCCCAATGCAACTATACATGTAGCATAGGATAAATAAATTTTACCTTAAGAACTCAAGGTTGAGTCTCTGGATTCGTCCTTTTGCAAGACAGTAGTCGAAACTGTGGAACAGCTTACCTTTTAATATTCGGAATAGCCATAAGAGAGCCTTTAGAATTAAAATGATGCAGAACTGTCTTTCATGAGTTGCTTAAAATTCAAGACGACTGCCTTTACAAAATCTACTATTATCAATATTCTAGCTACATGTACATGTAGTTTTAAACCATAGCTCTAGGGAGTAATCCTATCCAGTGCTTTACTACTTTAGCAAGGTTTTTCATGTTCTTTATGTTTTCTCTATTTGTAAATCACTGCTGTGAATCTTACTGGAGAGCATTTTAAATACTTTTTTGCTTCTACAAGGGCAGTGTTGTTGTAACTTCTTTTGTCTTTTGGTAAGCTTTGATTACTTGATTACCTTTTGTAAGCACTGTCTGCCTTGAATACCTTCGCTAACTGCAGCCAGTGCCTATTCCTAAGTAATATGGTTTTAGGGTTAGGGTTAGGTAATCACATGATTTCGAGTGCAATTTGGAATAAACAAGCAAGAGTAAATTTTTTCAAAGACGAGCTAAATTGCATGAGCCCATAGGGCAACTGCAATTTGTAGTCTTCGAAAAAATTTATAAGTGATTATTTATTCCAAACTGCACAAGAAAAATCATGTCAATCAGGGCTTGTGATTGCACTCAATTAACTATTTTTGCAATGAATTAACTTTTTTTTTGCACTGTGTTTACAAAAAAACAGCACTGCTCTCAGCCAATCAGAATCAAGTAATTTTGTTATGTACATGTATATTATTAGTAGCAGTATTTGTCCATTAATTTGTGTTAATATAGTTTTTTCTTTAGCATTAAAGTTGCCATTACTGTTGTATATGTACAGAGTGGTGTCAAGTCCTCCTTTTCCTTTTTTTAAGCCTTAGCCAGATTGGCTGTGGAAGCACATGCAGTTTTAATGCTTTGCGTAACAGTAATGATTGTACCCCTTCTGTATTTAAGAGAAGTTGCTAAATCTGGCAGAACTTAACTCTTGTTATTTAGACAGGAACTAAATCAAATCAATCAAATTCAATTGAATGATGGTTTTTGAGGAGAGGGGGTAAACTGGAGTAACCAAGGTAAAATCTCTTGGTGCAGAGTAGCCAACCAAGAAACTCGAAAGCAATATAAAATGTAATTTAGGGTTAGAACCTGGGCCACACTGGGGGAAAGCAAGTGCTCTCACCACTGCACCAACCCTGCTCCCCTTAATTAAAATTAAGGACCAAAGTTAGGGTTGGTTGAACCCAATTTTATACTTCATTTTCATTCCTACTGTGTGGCAAAAAAAAAGTCTCTCAATGAGGAGACAGAAGACGTTACTGGTAACATACATGTAAGTACCCTTACAGTTTTGGCAACAAATATTTAAGTGTACTTTCTTACAACTTCATGTATATGCCATTAAGAAGTTGAAATAAAGCCAGTAACTCACCTACCCTTAAGGTCTTCTGTGCTTTTTCTCTTCAGGCTAGACGGACTGTCCTGTAAGTTGATTTCAAATGAAAACCGATATCAGTAAAGTACATGTATAGCGTTGATCAATGTTACAGTCCACCTCTTTGCTTTGACAAGCATAGCCATGTGACCTATATCGTTGATGTTTGGGGCAAAATCAACTGTCATGCTTGTCTTCAAATTCACAGTCTACATGTTTTGGTAGTAGCTTAAAAGATGATCATGATAATGAAAATAATAATAGTAATTAAGTATCTAATTCAAGAAAAAAAGTGACAAGGAATACTATCCCAGAGGCAGGGGAAGGGTTGTACTGAAAGTGAACTGAAGATTGCTAACAAATTGGACCTATCAACACTCTAGCTGTTCCCAGAGTTAGCTACAGCTTTAATACGGTCACAGGCACTGGCCTAACTCAGTTAGTGTGTGGCTTTCAGAGCAAGAGGTCTCTTCAACATCTGTTTCGACTTTGTTCTGATCCGTGTAGCCACAATACAATACTTTATTTACCCACCCTACATCTAGGAGTGATAAAAACTTGTTAAAACATGTGCATGAAAATACATGTATATACAAAACAAATGAAAAAAATATATATTAAAATTTTGCAGTTCCTAAAACAAGGAATAATCTACAATGACCTACTTAAATGACTTACAATCAAAGAGAAAGACAAAAGAAGATCAGGGTAAAAAATAAGAGTTTGATGAGCGAACAACATTTTTAGTCCATTGCATGACAACCCAAATGACGACAGCAATTATGCACATTGTTTTAAAAGTAGATTGAAAATGTACAAATACTGTGTAGCACTTTTTTTTGCGGGGTTTAATTCTTGAGGATTTTGTGGATGGAACTTGGTCCGAAAACATAAGTAGAAGTAGAAAAAAAAAAAAACACCAGCAAAATGGCTTTTAATCCACTGGAGTTACTAAATATCATACATTGGGGTAAAATAGATCATTTATTTTGATATTTGCATTCAAAAAAAGCAATCAGGGCTTACTACAAACAAAACGAAACGATACAAGGTTAGGTCAATACTCTTCCAGTGTCTGAGGAGGAAGAAGAAACAAACCCAAAGCAGACTGAGTCAATCAAAATTGAAGGTCATGCTAAACTTGCTCGAACGGGTCATCCAAAGGGACACCATTTTCTAAGGGTTACAGGATTGTTTCCTGTTCTCCATGACTGAGGGGCTTTTTACCAAAAAAAGTAATATTGACATTGAAAATAGTCTGGCTGCTTGAAAAGAAAACCACAAATATTAGTCCCCAGTGGAAATTTCAGTTACGCAAACATTTCTTCCCGCAAACCCCAAAAAAATGCCAATCTGCAAAATAAAAGTCCAGCACAAATTTCATGCTACACGGTATGAAGGGTTTCCTTGGCAACGATAAAGTCTTCATTAGAGCAGGAAAAAATGAAGAGAAGATTATAAATAAGTTATTCTTCCCACAATGTTTTGTTTGGTTCAGAGTGCACAATGAAAATTTTCAACTTGCTCAGCAACGAGGTTTCGATTGGTTCAAAGTACAGAGTGGAATGTTTTTAACCTTTATTTTAGCTCATTATACAGTGTGTCATTAGCTAATTTTACTGTATAGAAACTATAGAAACTTGTTTTAGAAACTACTTTTAAAATTTACTATTACAAAGCATCTACTTATGTACAGGGCTTCTGAATACTTGGTTGCTCAGGCGAAAAAAAAATAATTCTAAGGCAACATTGAGGGGGGAGAGGGAGCAGGCATTATTTGTAAGTTAAAATCGAAGTTCGGCTCAAGTGTCCCAACTAATTATGTCTTAGATTGTCTACGTCATTGGGTATGAACAAGTACGAACAGATTTCATTGATAACAGTCGAGAAAGTGCCGGATGGATATTTTTGGGGTCCTGGAAGAAATGAAACATGTACGGATTTATATTATATAAAGCTTTGAGCCATCCTGCGTTTTCGTAAAAAAATATCCTGACGACAACAGAGTGTTCTCCATTGTTCACTTCTCTGTTATGAACGGTGGTTCAACAGCCATGGTGTTTAAAAGTCCAATTGATGGCGTGACAAGGGCCCGTCCGTTTCATTAATGTCGGTTAAAAGGATTCTCCGTTTGAAAAGTGGCCGAAATTTGTAACATCTCAAGGGGAAGTGTTTGTAGGATAGCAAAGGAAAAGCTGTTGAAGAGGTCAATACCCAAAACCATTTTCAAAAGGGGACCCAAATTTAAATTAAGCGAACGGCAACAGAGGCTACTGATAAGAGCTATAAAGGTCCTCAGAAATAGAGGGAAATTTCACATGCAAGAGGCTTATGCAGGAAGCAGGAATCAAGCAAGAAGAAGTCTCGGAAAGAACTGTGTGTCGTTATCTCAATGCACATGGCTACCTTTACCTGCAAAGTAAAAAGAAAGGCCTTATGACGGAAAAAGATATGCAAAACATAGTGAAGTTTGCCAAGAAGATGGGACGAGAGTACAGCGCTGATGTTTGGACAAGACAGATAGGATTTTACCTAGGCGGCGTAGCTTTCGCATACAAACGAAATCCAGTTGATCAAGCTAAAGTACGAGAGGCACGGATATGGAGGAAGAAATCGGAGGGCTGGGAGATTGGATGCGCTTCAAAAGGTAGGAAAGAAGGCACGAGGGAAAAGTAGTGGGATTTATAGTTGCAATTTCATATCACAAGGGAGTAATTTGCTGCGAGCCGTACGAAAGGATGTGTGGACATTTCTTTTCTACCTTCACTAAAATGAATTTTATGCGTTTATTTGTGAAGCCTGGTAAAGGAACCAACCATCTGTGGATTCAAGATGGAGATATCTCGCAAAACTCAGGTATGATGAGATCCGCTATGCGTCATGCCAACAGCACCTTAATCAAGCTTCCACCACGAAGTCCCGAACTAAAATTGTATCGAGAATCTATTCCCAATTGTCCGAAGGATTCTCAAGAAACAAGCATTGGAGGGAGGGGGGGGGGGGGGGGTAAAGCGAGAAAGCTAGCATGCTAGCATAAAGCATGCGTTAAAGCCGCGAATTTGTCCATACCAGTGCGAATCATAAACCATTAATAGGTTCTATGCATAACAGAATGTCATTGCTGATTACAAACAAGGGAAGACGTCTCAATTATTCAGTAACTACACTTTCATTTATGTCATTTGTTTACGATAAGCTTACTACTCCAGTGGCTCACATAAAAGAATTGAGAACTGAACAAATAGAGGAAGTGATAAACTGTGACTAAACGTAATTAACAACTTACTAAACTTCAAAGGCTTTCCGCAAAGCACATATCTTTTAAAAAGTACTGTACATTATATGAATTAGAGTATTAAAATCATAATGAATGTTGTCATTGCTAGGAAAGTATAGTATAAGACCAACAATAGCCAGTAAAGGTACTTTTCCATAACTTCAACTCGGTGCCGATATGTACAATTCACGTGACTGTAATTGAGTTACATGTACTTATTTACTACATGGTGAAGTGAACACAATGGTGATGTATTTTGAAGTAATGAAATCCGCTTTTCACAGTTTCTACACAAACCAAACTAAATTATGTCGCAGAAACTAGAAGATTATGGGAAAGCTAAAGACACTTACTTGTGTTCTTTCCAATTTCTGTGCTTCCGAAGGAAATAAGCGCTGCTTCACCATGGTGAAGTAATAATTATAACAACACCGGAAGTTTTCCTTCAGCATATCACTTCACCATGGTGAAGCAGCGCTTAACTACTCAAAGTCCTTCGATAAAGCCATTTCGAAACTTGTGAAATAACATGTGTGATATTGTTAATAAAATGTTAACGACAAATTATTGTTTAGGCTTTTAGCTATTGAACAGCGAGCACTTTTCCTATGGTGAACTAAATGGTGAAGTGCTTTTGTGCTTCACCATTGTACGACCAAGTGATCTCATTATCACCCTTAAGGTGAAAAGATGAGCTCACTGAAACAACGTGAGCATGCCGGCACGCTAACTTGTTCTTTTTCGGGAATTTGAGAATACAGGGAGCACACAAACCATGGACTCGCAACATTTCTGTCTCCCTTTGATCCAGAACACCACCCCGTACATAAGAAAGCTCGTCTTTGGCAATGCAAAAAATGGGCGTGTCACCTTTAAATGAAATATCTTGTTTGCAATGGGTCTTCCGGGCCGGTAAGTGGACTTACTGACCTTAAAGCAAAAGCAGCAAGTCGTGCCAAGGAATTATCTGTGGTGACCACCTAAAGTCGTTGAGAAACACAAACTGTGTCACTCAACTGTTGATTTCCCGCTCTTTGTTTCTCGTCAAATCCACGTTCATTTGGGCCGCAATAATATTATTATACATTTTTTATTACTAAACCCTAAAGCATTAACATTTGTTCGAAAACCTCTTAGTTTTAATTATAGCGCCAAGAAAACTTTTACAAAGTGACGTTCTACAAGAAGAGATCAGTTTCTCATAATCTCAGTCGCGTAATTTTGGTCGGCTTTCTCACGTATACAATCTAAGACATAATTGTTGGGACAGTGTTCGCTCTTTCCCCCCTCAATGTTGACAAAAGTCGGAACGGTATGAATACTTGGTTGCTCAGGCAAAAAAAAATTAATTCTAAGGCAACATTGAGGGGGGAGAGGGAGCAGGCATTATTCGTCAGTTAAAATCGAAGTTCGGCTCAAGTGTCCCAACTAATTATGTCTTAGATTGTAGCTTCTTACACTTTGTTTTTGTGTGCAGTATTATATTTCTGAACAGATAGAGTGGTTTTCAAATGAGTGTCGTAATTACTTTGGCCAATCAAAAAAGGAGACAATCCCTTAAACCAATCAAAACTCGAAGTAATTACAGAAAGCGCAGGAAAATGTGCACGTGCAAGCCACAGTTGGTTTTGGTTTCACTTCTGATTGGTTGAAAAAATGGTGCGAGAACTTTGAACCAATCACTCAGTGAAGTAACCATAAAGCAAAGCAATTCGCTAATTACTTTCGACACAATAGGCCTTTTTCGAAATATCAAATATTCAGCTTGATAGTGAGACAATAAGGACGAACACAATAGAAACACGTTGGAATGAATGTGAAAAATATTTGCATACCATCCACTTTCCTTTGTCTTTGTCCTCAGAACCTCTCTATCAAGCTGAATTTTAAAGAATCTCACCCACCCAGTTTGCATTGCGCGCCTTTGTTGTTGTTGTTATCCGGGATACCCTTATAACACTCCTATATTTGGTCAAAGATAAGCCAGGACCAGACAAGCGTGAAAGGTCACATTTGTTATGGAAATTGAAGGAGACAGTTAGCGTGATTTGTCAGAAAGTGACCTTTCCGATGAGGAAGCCGAGGTCAACACGTATGGATCGCCGATTAGAACCGTAAACAGGGCTCATCGCCGTAAAACTACCGTTACCGGCGCAGTCACTGCGCCAAGCACCAGCGACGCCAACAGCAATCGCGTGGTAAGAATCCGCTCAAACTAAAAATTTTGTATTAGGGTCGTTTCAGTTAGCTGTTGTTACTGCTGTGACTAACTTCAGTTCTATTCGCTGTAGGTTTGCACTTGTAAAAACACTTGCAGCCGCAAGAAAAGTGCAAGATGCGCAGGCTGTCCATGCCAAAACGCGAACCTAAAATGTTCTACAAATTGCAAGTGTGGTACAAAGAAAGCACCTTGCAAAAACCAGGTCGCGGAAGGTCAGGAGATCGGGAATCCAAGTGCTTTTGCCCGCCACAGGCAAGCTGTAGAGGACTCTCAACGCGAAATAAAGGTTTGTTTACGAGGTTAAACAATTTTATTCAAGTTAGTTTACTTACCTGGATCATGTATGCAAATTATTTCAGACTCGGCGCATCCTCCGTATTATACACATAAACTTAGTTATATTTTAATTTAAGCCTCGCCTTTCTCTTTTCTTTTTGTGGGAGTTTGTGACCACACTATCTTCTGACGATAAAGACCAGCTTCTTATTAGGCTGCTGAGTCAAGGACGCGGTAGCCTTGAATTTGCTAGAAACATGCTAACCGGAAGCGATGACATTGACCCGCTGTCGCCTCAACCAGAGCAAAATATACCTGAAACTTGGTGTACTTGTGGTGTCTGCAGGAGAATGCCGGATGAACAGGAAAACATCTGTTGCAAAAAGAGGACATGTGTAACTTCTTATGTCATGTTTAACACGGTTTGCGGTTTTCGATCGCGAAGTGCTGCAATTAGCTATAAGAGCCAGGTGCGACATCCGCGCGGACGAACCCGATTACTCTACTCAAAGTTACAGGAAGGCTGCTTACCGGCAATACACATTGTGGAAATTTGGTAAACTTGGTAGAGGGAATCGAAAAATATTGCCTTCTTGTGTGGTAATAGTTATTCGTCAAGCATATCCCGCACCAGACAGTAATTACATGGGTTTTCGCCGTTCTTAGCGTTAGAAAAAAGTAATATCTCGCGCCATGAAAGGGAATCCGGATTCCAGAATCCAGAAAATTTTTGATTGTGGAATCAGCAACCTGGGTTTTGGCATCCCACTAATGATTGAGATCCAGATTCCAAGTTCTAATAACAAATGCTGTAATCCATTGTGGATTCACAAATCCCAGACTGTCCTTGATTCCCTTACATGGGGCAAAATACCTTTATTGATACAAATAAGTAGAGAAGTGCAGTTATGTTCTATTTCTTCACTGTTCTTGTTTATTATACATTCAACACTCTCTAAGCTGGACACTTTTGGGACCAGCAATAACTGTTTCTCCATGAGTATTGTGACTCAAGGACCAAGTGCACTACAAATGGAGAAATCCAAACTATGTAAAGAAAGACAACATGTAGTTTTATAGGAATGTTTACTTGTTTATTATTTACTGACAAAGAATGCTTTTAAATTTCTCTTTAGAAAATTTTTTGTGTTGAATCGTAACAACCAGAAATGTCACAACAGCATTTGTAGCCCACTTCTTTCTTTTAATTATACTCAAATTAAATATGATGTAACATGATACAATTCCCAAAGTTGATGTATGGTTCTCTTGTTCAAAACTATATTCATCTAAAATTACTATATTCAAACCCAGTGCTGATAATCTGACTCCTAATGGGAAGCAAGGACAAAGTAGTGATTAGAGCTCTCACATAGGTATGCAGTTATATGGGAGGCTTTGTTCTTTGTTCTTTGTGGATTATCCCTCAAAAATCTACTTCTTTACATTACCAGTTCACCTTGAATATTTTAGATGAAGAACTGTGGGTGAATTTGCAACTACTGACAATAACAATAATTGTTATCATAAATAAATAATGTACCTATTTATTTATTCGAACTGGTTTGAAAACTGAAAAAGAGTTTGTGCAACAAAGGAAGCTGTAGTGTGGGTTTTGTTAAATTTCCCTACATTTCCTTGTAAAATAAAGGGGAATTAAACAGTATTTCAAGAGTACATGTAATCTAGTCTTTTTTCTACACATCACTTTAAAGTAATTTCAAAGATTGCATTTTTACTGATGCAGAGTTCTTTGGCAGCTATTGTGATTTCTTTTCCAATTGAAATCGTGATAATTTGGCTTTGACCAGCTCCTCAGTCGAAGGGGCCCTTTTCATGGCTATTGTTGGAGCCAGATGGACAGGATTTGCAGGGGAAACTTCAATGTGTCTAGTAACAGCTTCTGTGTCTTCACTGCGGCGTCTTAAGATGTCTGCCTGGAGCAGAGACATGTGAGGATATTGCTTTGACTCCTTCACCGGTTCCACCCTCCAGTTACCTGATCTTTTAGAATAAATTTTCTTAAACCGGCCTTCCAGTGTCTTTCGGAAAACATGAAAATTGTGGTCAAGAGCTGCGAGCAATATCCGTCCAGTAAAAACTTCATACCTAAAACATGATATTACAACCCATTCATTAATACTTAAGGAGGGCATAGCATCTGAAAATGTCACCATTTAATATTGTATGGTAAAGCATGCACTGTCTAATTAACAGTGAAATGTACTTACGCAAAGGCAATCCTCTTTGGTGCATACTTTAGAAGCATGGAATTGAAGTTTTCCAAATTGCTTGTATGCCTAAAAAAATGATTTAACTAAGTAAAGACAAGCTGGATTCCCTGTAAATCCTGTCCATCTAGCCCCCACAAAAACTACTAGTTCAAAGTTTGAAAAGAATTCCAACTTGCTTACAATATTTTAGCAAGAGAGGGACATTTGACAAAAGGTCAGAGGTCATATTTGGCCTTTCTTATGCTCCTCTCTAGTAACCAAAAAACCTCTAGGAAGAAAAAGATAAGGGGAACAGGAAAATGGGTAAAAAATTAATTTTTATTACCTCAGTCCAGATAAAGTATTAGTTGTTATAAACAATGTAGCTGGTTGAGGACACAACTGATAGAGTTTCAAGAAAGAGTGATTAAACCCATAGAGATCCTAAAAAATACATACCTGAACCTGACATAATGCTCTAGACTTTTCAGCCACTCCCGGTCTAAAACAATCTTTCGGAGTTCCTTGGCAGCTTTGGAAGTCATAGGGAGGTATTCTTTTCCACCTTCTATTTCTGTGAGTGGTCCATGGGAACACATCCCGCCATCCCACTCATGCTCTCCACAGACATGATGTAGGATTCCCAGCCACATATCCTTAATAAAACATAAAAATTGTTTTGATTTCAAATGTCACCAGGAGCAATCCAGTTTCAAACAGTCAAACAAATAATTGTAAGACTTATTCCTTCAGCTCTTCAACTTCTCCATCACAACTTTTCTGCACAATGCCAGAAATGGTTCCTCACAGGTTCAACCCACTGTAACAGTTGTTCACAGCCCTTAATCTTCCCAGCCTATAAAAAAGGAAGCTCATTGGCAGTCAAGTCTGTTAAAATATTGAGAGATAGGAATACAAAATATAGTTAAGCATAACACAAAATGGACTCAATCAGTTCTGAGGGATTATGTACAAGTAATAAATCAGAATCTACATACAGTGGTTATCTTGGCAGTCAGCTTTATAGATTTATGCCAGATGTCAAGGGAGTGGAAAAGGTTTCCAAGCACTTCACAATTTGCTTCTGCAAAAATGATAATGGACAAATTTAACTGTGAAAAGACACAATAAATTAGTCATGAATTCAGAAACCAGAAAAAAACCATAAGGGAAATCTGTCATTCCACTCTGTAAACTAGCCTTTAAGCAGAGTAAATTTATTAGAAAAAGCAGTTTTACTATTTCATAACTAACAATGGTAGTATTGTATGTTAAAATAGGTTGGTTGATTTGAATTTGGTATTAAAACATCCAACTAGTTACATAAAAAAAGATGCCCCGGGAAAAATTAAAAATAAAAACTTTAAAATACCTTTAAGTTCCCTGACCATTTTCATGATGACTCGTGATGCATCCGTCACAACCTCTCCAAGCTTGAGGCTATTCATCATCTTCTCCATTAAAGAGGACGTACCACCTGCTTCTCGTTTGTCAACCACCTCAAGATCCACAATGACATTAAGGTAGTGCTCCATCATTGTATACACACAGTACTTAGCACTAAACCCAGGAGAATCCATCCTTCCATCACCACAAACCACAAGAACATCATTCTCAAAAACCTTCCAAACCACTTCCTTCATTTTATCCCACATTTCCCTGATGCTGGGTACAGCATATAAACTCTGAACCCTTGAGAATGTGGAAGACGAAACAAAATTCAAATTCATGCTCTTTGCTAGCAGAGCAACTTTCTCAAAGTTGTTTCCTGACACAAGAACTGATGAGGCCAACAACACAGATGACACATACATTTTTTGGCCACGTCTTTCACCCAAAATATATGAAGAACTCCACACACCACCATGACCATTACTACACTTGTGTGTAATCAGCAACACACCACCCTCCAATTTTTTACTTATGACCTTCCGTTGACCTGTACACCCAATTTCTGAACAATTTCCTTCCAGCAACTGTACAATCTTTTCCACCTCCACAATAACCCTGTCTGCCTTCAACAACTCAAGATACCTACTCAGGTGTTCCCCGGGTACTGCCAGTCCTTCAATTGCAGGCTTTATCCTGGATTTCATATCCTCGATGGTCTCATCAAAAGTCTTTGGGCCAAAGACAGGAAGGATTGGTGATGACTCACTGCATGTTTCACCTTCTGTCTGCACCTCTGCTGGACCTGTGGGCTCACCCTCTGTCTGGGCCTGCGCTCCTACTGCTTCGGGGCACTTTCCATTTCAAGATCAATGTCCAGAGCTCTCAATGTGGCGCTGTCAAGTTCGCACAAAAAGCTGTAAAAATAACAGAAACATAAAATTAATATATCATCATAAATTCAACATTCCAACCTGATAAACATTTAAAAAATCTTTTCAAAATACTAAAATTTGGTTTAGTTGTTTATAAGTACTCTTTTCCAAATTGCCATGGCAAAATAAACAAGTACATGTCATTCCTTACCTTGTTTGATCGACTTCCATATTTTCAAAAGTTACTTCTTCTTCACTCCTATTGCCATCATCAGACTCACTGAACTGATCACTATTGTCCCAGCTATCTGCAGTCACGGAGTCACTAGCATCAGAAGCATGATCACCAGACCTGAAATGACAACTTCACCATTATTACCATCTATCCATCATGTAATGTTTCATGTGATGTGTCTTTCTGTCTTTGTTGTTGCTTTTAATCATCGAATGTAGCTTCTTTGTTGTTCTTAAACTCTGGGACCACTGTAATAATTACTGGCTTATTGGTGTTGTGGATTCTTTGCCTAATAATGAATGCTTACTTATTAAGCTGTGTCTTTCTCGCTGTGTATCATGTAATAGGTGAAGCTAATAAAATAAAATATTGCTGATGCACTGAACAGTACAAAAGAACTCTCTGTGATAAAAAATTGTAATAGTAACAGGATGTGAAAATGCTGATCCAAGTAACTGCTGTAAAGTAAGGTCACTACACTGCAAAATTCCAAAACGCAAAGAGGGTCTTAGGATCACAAATATATTCAGAAAATAGTTTTGCCCATCCCTAACATTACTATAATATCTGATTGCCCGTCCCCTTTTCAGAATACAGACATTGGTATAGTCTATCTTAAAAAACTATAGTGGTAGCAAGGGCGAAAGCAGACGTTAAGCAGCTTAACTAAGAACTGATATAAGAGTGGGAGTATTTATCTTAGCAAAAAAAATTGTCTCAAGAAATGCAAAGTGAAATAGAAACACTTACTCCAATTCACTCATAGTCTCTGCCTCTGAATGAGGATTGCCCTCTAGAGAGGAAAACAGGGGATTCCAATTAGAAAACTCATCCAAAAGAGTCCTGTGCCTAGTCAGTTGGTCTTTCTCTAGCTCATCAACTTCAATCCTAAATGCAAGAAAACATGAACGAAGCCATGAAGAAACTCATTATTGTCGTATGATATTAGTACAAGGTTTCCAAACCTATCCTTTCTACACAACATACCGATTGTAGATTCTAGGCTAAATTAAAAGTACTCACTTGCTCAAACTTGAGTTTTCTGCAGCACCAGCAAAGGATAAAGGGGAAATTGTGATATTCTCAGTCCTGATTTCTTTACCCATCGGGGTCGACTGGAGGAATAGCTGCCTTCTTTCTACCAAAAAATACGAAAGGATGCGCAATGTATGAAAAAATGGCAAAATACTACAACTGCTATGATGGCATAATAAAGAGAGAGTTTTTTAAAAAATTATTCAATATTTTACCTTGATGCACTTGAGGTGAAGTATTTATCTTGATGAGCGTGAGGAGATCGATCACGCTCTCGTGTAAGTTCCTGGTGAAGAAGGATCTCCGCAAAATCATTATTCGTGATTCCGTGTAGCCCAAGGGCCTCCTTCCGTTCAATCCACAGATTGTATGTGGATTCCCTGAGTTTTAAGCGTTTGATGCCTTCTGGCCTTCTTGGACGGCCCCTAGTAGGACGGCTGTCCGCCATATTGGCCGACGTTTCTACGAACCGCGACAGAAAACCAACTACCCAGTGCCCTTGGAAAGAATTTTCTTCCACGAATGCGAATCACAAAGATAGTTCAGAAACTATAAAAATAATTCCAGAGGAAACAGGACCTAAATAACGCCTATAAATTGTCGAAATAAAGGAGGGAATATCAAGGTGATAAATCTTGGATTTTCGGGGGCCCTGAAAATGGCGAATGAAGAGCGTAAGTTGAGCGTGAGCGCGCAATGCAAACTGGGTGGGTGAGATTCTTTAATTTATCGAACAAGACGCCTCCAAAGGCGTATCCGTGGAATGTGCAAACAGTTAACACAAATTGTCCACTTACAGTGAACTTCAAGTACAGTTAAACTTCGGAAAATGGCGAGAGATTACCAGAAAGATACATCTGTAATATAACTTGAAGTTGTCTGTTGTAAAAACTCATTATTAATGTTACTAAATTTGCAAATGCAAACAAGGAAGCCCTATTAGCGGGTTCTCGGGATACGGGATCTTTCATTTATTTATTTTTTGGAATGAGACTTTATTTAAATCCTACAGTTTTACTTCCTTCCTTAACTCCGTTCATCCAAAAATTACAAGATCAGCCTTAAATCATCCGAAAAACTTATTACAGATCACAGTTCAACTACTTATCATCCTGGGCCAGTTGTTCAAAAGCCGATTAATGCTAATCTCAGGTTAAAAATGAAGAAACGAGTTTTATTCTCTACTCCCAAATGCTGTTCAAGGCTGATATTCCGTGAAACTTTACATTAGAAGAAGTCAATAAGCAAAGGACTTTCACCAAAAAGTTGAAAACATGAAACAAAAGTTTACGCTAATCCTGGATTAAGGTAATCGGCTTTCGAACAACCGGGCCATGTATTCGAATTCCGGTCCCGTAATCCTGGTTTAGTTTCTTGCAAACTGTTTAAATCTGCCGTGGCGAAGACAAGAAGACAACATGTGTACTCCATTTCTCAGAATGCTCAAAAATGTAAAATTCAGTAATTGCGCGTTCTATAGTTCAGTCCAAAGTTCTAGTTTTACAATTCCATAATCTTGATTTCAGTATTAGAGTAACTTGGTACCAAACGTTTCACAATAACTTGAAATCTCGTCAAGAAAAAAGCTTAAATCCAGTAGTCCAGTCTGGGTTGAAATCGCCAAAAACTCTTTCTATTATCGATTCAAAACTCAACAAAAGCTACAAGTAGTAAATAGTTCTCACAAACTACAAAAGTTCGTCATGATTCTACACTCGAGCTGAACAAAAAACTATCAAACACGAAAACAAAAAACCCTAGTGATCGCTTCTCGAGAAAACACTGTCGTTACTGCACTACCACACGTACGCAATGCGTATCTCCTCAGTTCCCCCCCCCCCCTACCCCCCCAGCCAAAAATCCCATATCCCCACAATTTTTTTACCTAAGTTTTCCCATGTCCTGATCGCTTTTCAGCCTTTTGGCTAAGATTAGTTTCTCGGCCAAAGACAAACAACCGAAACTGTTCTGGCACAGAGGGTAGGGAAATGTCCGTGGTTTACCAGGGAGGATGTTGAAGATTCAGTTTGATCAACACATAACTAACAACTGCGCTGCGCTTGTTTCTTCAGTGGATTGAAGTTGTCCTTTCGTAATATGTGGTACACAATATTGTTTTGGTATTGTAAATCATTACAGTGTCATGGTAGATATCTTTGGTAGATACTTCGTGAGAAGACATGTGGTTCAGTAAAGTACTTAACCCAGAACGATGGAAAAAAATAAAAGCAAATCGAGAAACATTTAGCTTCAAGGCTGACAAGTTGATCATTTACAACTTCTTTTTCATCACAACCTTCAGCGCGTACTCTAAGCTTCTGACAGCTTTCCAAGACCAATTTGCGTTGAAGTTAAGCCCTTTCCGGCAGGGTTAGTAACTGGATGGGAGACGTCAAAAGATGCAACTTGCTGTCAGGAACATACCACCAAAAATTCTATTTTAATGCCCAAAAATGCGAACAAAGCAAGGCACAGATTTTGTTAGCCTGCCTTACATGTATGCAAAACAAATATTGATATGTAGCTTTTAAGGAGAGCAGAAGGAACTTTTAGGAAGTGTCGATCGAGAATAAGGCAATTTGCGAGATGAAGACATCATAAATTTTGTGCCACGAATATAATACAAGTTACCATCAGCGAAAAACATTTCGGGAGATTTTTGTACATTCAATCTGAGTTCAATTTTTCTATCGTACTTTTGGTCGTACAAGTAAAATCACAAAATCGAAGGTGACATCGATTTTAGCGGCCGCCTGTGATCAAGTTACCTTGCGTGTTTAATACTGACAACTCACGAAACAAAGGATGCATCTGTGACAAAATGACGGCAAGACACCAGGTTTTTGTTAGTTTACTTTTTTTCTTTCAAGTTTTAATAAAGTTCGACAAGATACATGTGCGAATTTAACACAAAGATCTCAATCGTTGATGTTAGCCCAGGTGTCAGCTGAAGTTAAGCTCCTCCGAATGAGGTTAGTACTTGGATGGGGGACCGCTGCGAAGTCCCCGTGACGGACATCAGTAATTCGTTTTTTTTAAAACTTGATTTCATTTTTTATTTTGTTTGGACGTTGAAAGCTATTTTCTTATTTTCTTTCTACGTCAAAACGGCTGAACAAACCGGTTCCCAAGAAATATTGGAGTATTCGTGCTATGCAAAATACTTCTAATGAAGTATTCGTTCTGTGCAAAATACCGTAATGTTCACAGCGGAACACACAAGTATAAGTACAAAGCAAGATCTAGAAATAACGTAGAAAATTCTTCTTACCTTTAAAGCTTGCCATTCTCAAAGAAAAAACATCTGTCCACTTTATTGAATATTTTAATACTGTGTCAATCATGGCCGGCGGAAAGATTCCACAATAAATAATTGCTTTCCTCGCTGCAACAGAACGGTGTCGCGGTGGCCGAGTGGTCTAACGCGCGCACATGATCGCGATACGCAGGGAAAGTATATGGTTTCTAATTGGGGCAGGGAAGTTCGGATATACTGAAGGGTATAAATAAAGGTAGATTCACCCGATCGGAGCTTAAATTCAATATCCGTGGGGTATGCACATTTGTGACTACCAACAAAAAAAATAAAATTTGACACCAGCCCAGTTTTAAAACGTGGTATGCCTTCGGCATTCCACGTAAAAAGGCCTATTGAAAACCGCTCTAAAGGGCGTGTTTGTGTTACACCAATTGAATGAGACTCGTACCAGGCCCCCCACATGCAAAATAACGCCTTGAACTTCAAATATTTACGAAATTGAAGGGAACAAAGGCTTTTTAGCCATTTTCCAAGGTAAATCGTCATAAAAATGGCGTATTTATGCAGGGACTCCTAAGAAACTTGTTGATTTATGAATTTTGTGCGTTCTTTTGTGAATTGTGCGATCGGATACGATTTGAGGTCGATTGCACGAAAAACACACAATCGCGTAATATCAGAAGGCCTGTATGTATAAGCTATGTACATATAAAATTAAACTCTATAACTACTGCATTTAAAAGACATGCTTATTATTTTAGAAGACATTTAAATATGAGAATATCCTTAGTGCTTTGAACATACTGTAAGGGCTGGGGTGAAGAAATCCAAATCTTAGCGGCCAGAAACGAAAATGAGCTAAATGGTGCCATTCTAAGTTAAAATCTGGTAGCCATCCAATTTGACCCTCTGCCTCCTCCCCTGCAAGTAATTCCTCATCAAGTACAATGATCCGTAAAGCCATAAGCTCTGAGTTTTGCAAGCAAAAATTTACCCTTAAAACAAAGCACTGACAGAGGGAGGGGAGGGGGGGTTAAAGGGTGCACTGCCAGCTTCCATTGATACCAGCCTCATACATGTAGCTGAGGGACCTAAGGACATTAAATAATGTGACTTTACCTTTAACTTTTTTGTAATTTAAAAAAAATAAATGTAAACTGGAGAATGGACATGAAGAGAATTTATCTTTCCAAACTCAGAGCTTATGGCTTTACGTCTCACTATTAAATAAGAAACTTGTACTTAACAGCCCAATGGGACTAACGATAGATACTTGGGTAACTCTGGGAATGTCAAATAGCACCTACCTGTAGTATGGATGAAACATGAGAGGAAAACGAAACTGTATTCCATCTGAAAAGAGATAGGGAAATTTAAATTATAAGTTGATAAAGAAGATGATAAACAATGATGATTAAGATGCGTTCTGACTTGTGACAAAGTAATTAATAATCTTTTACTTTTTTCAGAATGGAAGTAGCGATGATGATGATTATGATGATGAAGAGTACCAACCTGGCAACAGTGAATCATCAGATGATGGAGATGATGGGGATGACAGTTCAGACAAGGTTAGTTTTTACATGTCCTTCGCTTGTAGCAAATTAACTGGGCTTGGTTATTGAGGCATTCATTTCGTA
This sequence comes from Montipora capitata, assembly GCA_949126865.1. Lineage (NCBI taxonomy): Eukaryota > Metazoa > Cnidaria > Anthozoa > Scleractinia > Acroporidae > Montipora > Montipora capitata. The sequence continues at coordinate 25,982,743 of OX421451.1, read as the reverse complement.
CAACCTAAGTACACAATGCAAAATGTCATTGGTTCATGCTGGATTGCCAAGAATAACAGGACTTAAAAATCTTGAAAAAACCAAAGACCACTTTAATTAGGCTTATTGATCCTTACAACACCCTATGTACTTATTGACTGAATGGGAGGGCCAGATGGGAAAATAATTATTTGGCCTGAGGTCACTGTGTAAGCTGAATTCAATTTTTATCAAGTTCTTCTTATGAAAGGCAGACCAGACAGGGACCCCAACTTCCAACTTGCTACGTACCATTGAAACATAAAGTTAGTTAATTGCATGTGGGTGATTCCATGTCCCAGACATTACCTTGACAGACAAAAGATTAATTTGAATTTGAAACTCGTGCCAAGCCTTTAAGCAGCTAACTGAGGTGCTCAAACTTATCTATTGAGTACCTTTAGTGACCTTTTAAATGTTCTCCAAAAACGTTTTAAAATAATGAATGCTCTCGATGCCTTTGAGTGATAAATTTAAGAAAGGGTGTTTCGGACATTACAGCATAAAACAACCACAAGCTCTGATGACTTCCCTAAGATGAAATTTCCTTTATACTTAAAGCCTTGAGAAAAAGGTGATTGTGGTTTGAATATTTCATTAAATGACAAAATTTTTCAATTTCTGTGAAAAAGAGCCACATAACCTACTTTTGTTTATTCTATAAACAAACATTTGTGTTGCAGACATTACATTTTGGGAACATATTTCAAATCATGATTATCTGAGTATGTCACTGACTGTAGGCATTTGTATATGTTTGAAAGTGCCTTATTTTGAAACAAAAGCTCTCGATAACTTCCTTTTGCATTAATAAAATTTAATAATAATAATAATAACTTTATTTAAGCCTCAAGGTTATTCAGCCAAGCATGTGTGCTCTACTAATTGTGGCGACTACAAGTCAACCCGTTAATGATGACACATCAAATCAAATGTTGGTTTTTTAGAAGAGGGGAAAACTGGAGTACCTGGGGAAAAACCTCCCTGAGCAAAGAACCAACACAGTCAACCCACATATGGCATCAAATCCGGGAATTGATCCTGGGCCACAATGGTGGCCACATGGCCCATGGTGGAAGGCAAGTGCTCTCACCACTGTGCAAGCCCTGCTCCCAAAGAATCTCCCTTCAGCTGGCATTTAGCAATTATTGAATGAGGCTGAGTAGGATATGAAGAATTCTGCAGGTCGAGGAGGGTGTTATCACCAAGTCCGAAGGCCGAGGTGGATAACATCCTCTGAGATCTGCAGAATTCTTCATATTCTACGAAAGCTGACTTCAATAATTGCTTTATTATTCATTCAAAATATTTTCTTCGCTCAAACTTCTAAACCTACTCGCACCCATTTTTCTGCTCAACAAAAATAACACAATCTCGTCCCCAGCTTTTTTCGGTCAACGGTTCAATAATTTGCAGCGGGCTGCACTTTTGACGTCATTGATTCAATATGACGAAGTTTCTTTCCAAATTTGGTGAACAGCAGCTGGTTATGGTGAATTATGCGTGTGCTTTTAACCAATCAGAAACGGGGAAATATTTTGAATGAATAATAATACATATCACTGCATTTCAGGCATGACATGTTTCTAAAATCAAATTTAATTTAAATTTGGAAAGTTACTAAGGACAATGACTTGGGGCATTCATTTGTGTGTCAGAATCAAAGGACAGAAAATCAATTTTATGGTTGGTAGCGGGTACAAGGACGGTTCAATGGTGAGAGTGCTCACCTCTCATTAAGTGTGGCTCGGGTTCAATCTCATACTTGACGTCATAATATGGTTGACTTTGTTGTTGGTTCTTGTTCTTGCTCTGAGAGGTTTTTCGGCACTCTGGTTGCAAGTCACATGTTATCGTTTTTCTCAAATTATACTAAAAAATCCTCTAACGTGATTAGCACCCCCACTCCCCCTTGAATAAAGTCCATTTCATGAGCAAGTTCTGTACCTACAGTTGACTCCTGATAACTCGAACCTCGCGCTAAACTTGAACCAAAATCGATTTACCCTGCATTTTTGTCATTCATTTAATTACTGTAGTTTTACCCTTGGTAACTCGAACCCTAGGTGACTGGAACCTCCCGCTAACTCGAAGCAACGTCTGTCAATAAGTGACAAATCAAAGCAAACAGTGTACTGCAGTCCAAAACATTCAATTTATTTTGAAGCAGCCGTGTAATTTTTGTCCTTTTTTGCATTACTCAAAACCTGTCAGTCGCAGTTCTGGTTTCGTTAGTTTAGGGTACAGTTAACTTTAGTGTCAGTATCTTCCTAAAGAGTTGCTGCTTAATTATTAACTCCTTAACTCCCGACAACTCAAACCTGTTTCTATTTCCCTTGAACGGTCGAGTCAACTGTATTTCCAAAGAACATGCAGTCTCCATTTTGAGCCGAATGATAGCTAGCCAGTCTGAAGGGTCGCCATTACTTACCTACTCTCATTCATAAAGTGAATAATTATGTCTATATACTGTATAAGTCTAAAATCTAATTGTCTAACAACCTCGTTTAAGTTTTCGTATTAGTGGTAAAAACGTAACATTGAAGGCAACAGAACATAGTTTCAATTTAGGTTTAAAAACCCCTTACCTGAAATGTGATAAACTTGGCTCTTAAATATAGGATTTTCTCGTCCGTTCCTCACAGATCTCCAGAACATTGCTATAATCTCGCAAAAAGTGATAATTTTCTTAAGACTTCGAGCCGGCATGTGACTGACTTAAGTTCCTAAACCCCGTTGCATGTTTTGTAACCTGCGACATCGGAAAATCACAACAAGTGATACAGTGTACATCTTTACGAACTCGTAGGCGGAATCTCAACTGTTTCCTGATTGGCCATTGAAGAAACCCGAGAGTCTTCAAGACCCGATCCTAAAGGTCCCATAAACACTGCTATTTCAGAAGTGAGTACTATTGGTGGTAAGCAGCGTGCTAAGCCTAAACATCCATTTTAAACAGCGTTTGTCAACAGTATTTCAGAGCCAACTTCGGTAAATATCAAGAATCCCTGGTCACTCGTCAAATTTCGAATTTCTTTATATTTTGCCTAAATAACATTTATAGTGAGTTATTTTCGAAAAATAGTATCCAAAGATCTCAAAGCGCTTAATTTTTTCTGAAAACGAGGGAAGTTCCAAAAACGCCATTTTAGCACCATGTCACTTCCGGAAAGGTTGTCTAGACAACGAAGACCTAAGACCTAAGACCCGAAGACCTAGAAAACAAAAACCTACTAGACAACGAATTGAGTTTATAAATAGCTGATGGTTTACCTTCAAATTTTTTATGTGGTGTCGGCTTTTGTGCGACAAATTGTCCTGATGCGCCGCACACTAGCCGACAAGCTGAAATCTAGCACTGCCAGATATCGCCCGACAAGGCCCGATCTTGTCGTAGCCTTGTTTGAATTCACCGCACACTAGCCCACAAGTGGAGACTTTGGTCGGCCGACAAAAAATCGCCAAGCTGATGGCCCGACAAATTTTTACCCGATTTGACCCCGATAAAAAATCGGCTAGTGTGCGGCGGCCTCAAATGAAACGAAATAGTAGTTTGCGAAGTGGTACATGTACTTTTAAAATAACAACAACAACAACGAAATTGGCTGGCTTGAGAGGACTAACAAATTGGTACATTGCAGAATGTTTGTTTGCGAGGCATTGCGTGACGAATGCTACTGTTAATGTTGTTTTATCCATTGAGTTTTCCTACATTTATAGACAAAAAGGAGGTCTGGTTCTTTTAATGAAGGTAGACCATAACCTACCCGGCGGGGGTATTTATTAACCCGATTCGTTTAGGGGGTCTTCGTTTTTAGGTCTTCGTTTTCTAGACAACCCTTCCGGAAATAAAGTAAAATGGTGCATTTTGTTATAGCTCGTGTACATAAACGCGATCACAGCTATCAATGCAATTTGGGCGTATCGTAGCAAATTTCTTGGTCGTTTCAAAGCATACATTTATTTTGGAAAAGCTGCTAGTAAATATCTGTTTTTGGCTGTTAGAAATACCCAACTACAAACGGTTGAGCGAATGAGTCAATTTATCTAAATTGCACACCCCCCAAAAGCCCACTGGTACACTGTACATGTAATTTGATGTTGAAAGTAGTACTTCGTTAACTTGAAGTGCATTCTTTGTGTTATGCTGTGTTAAAATTTCTTCCACGGCAAAAGTGTCCCGTCGAGAGACAGAAATGTGAAGTCAATTTTTGCATCGCGAGCATTCATGGAACTTGCTTTTAAGTTCTCCGAACCACGGCCTCGTCAAGAACCAAAACTCTGCCAACGAAAATACTTTTTTCGTTATTCTGAACGCCCAAAGATTACTGTACTATGATAAGATTGCTAGAGAGTGATAACCTTCAACTTAAGTTTTGGCACTCAAAAATTGTGGGAAGATAGCCAAGGAAAATCATCTTTAAATTTGATAGGTAACTGATAACGGGAGTGATGAATTTTCCCTGGGGCGGACTCGAATATGAAAGGGGTGGGGATGCTCTAAAAGAGACCAGTCCGGGTGTGGTCCAAGCTTTTTAGGTACATGTATATAGTAAATAGATGTTGACGTAATATTCAAAATATTTAGCTCCTCAACTTATAACTTATAACTACAGCATATTTAATGAGCGCCAAACATGGCTGCTGTTTTATCGAGTCCGCTTTTATTTATCACTTTCTTTGGTTTAATTGTTTCATTTGAGCAACAACTGAAGTTTGGAAATCATGTTAACTCATTCAAGGATAGGATTGGACTTAAATTTGAGTCAGTTTTTACAGCTTAATCATAAATGTCGCTTGCTGAAATCAATTGCTGCTCCAACTCGCCCAATCGGTGTTTGGTTGAAGCGGGGACACAATTGCATCTATCTTCTGGATTCAAGAGATATTGCTATCTGCATGGATGTCGAATGTAATCCAGGACCGGTGGATTTGAAATACCATCATCAGATGCGAATTTGTACCACCCAAATGGATCTACAACACAGCTCAGAAAGAAATATAAACTCATCGATTAACAACTCAGTGAACCGTTTCCTTGCGAACAGTGTTTACTTGCAGTCTCAACCGAAATTATTGTATTATATTCACACCGATTACTGTCTTTATTCTGCAAGTTTTTCAGGCAGACCTAGAAGGCATATTCGAGGAAAGAGGGCCAGTAAAAGAGTGAAAGAGAAAACTTATAAAATCAACACCATTATTGGAAGAAACCGATTTAGCGGGAAAGATTCAATGAAGAGTTCATGGTATTTGCATAAAGTCAACACGCGGAAGTCAATTGGTCAGTTCTAACATTGTGCCAAATATTGCCTACAATACACACGCAATCACGCAAAAGTCGGAGTCAATGCGTCTTGGTTTATTTAATGTGCAATCAATAAATAACAAGGCGTTGTTTCTGAAGGATTTATTTGTGGACCAAAAGCTTGAGTTGATGGCACTCACTGAGACATGGATAAAATCGGATTCGTTGAAATCCATTGGCGAACTTTGTCCACGGGGTTATGGATTCTTTCATGTGCCCAGGAGTGGTAGACAAGGTGGTGGTGTAGGACTTGTTTGCAGCAAGAGTCTCAGTATTTGAAAACAAAAGAACTCAAAATTCACATCATTTGAGTCAATGGAGGTTCTATTACAGTCACCGAAATATTGTGTGAGGGTCATTGTTATTTACAGACTCCATCCTAAGAAGAAGTTAAATGTCAGTATGTCGATGTTTTTTGACAAGTTCTCTCAGTTGGTTGGTTATTTGACGGTTTCATCAGGGAAATTACTATTACTTGGTGACTTTAACTTCCATGTGGATGAACCTGAGAAAGATCCCCATGCTGCACGTTTTTTGGAACTGCTTGATTTACACAACTTATCTCAGCATGTTACTCGTCCTAATCATAGAAGCAGCCACACCCTTGATCTCGTCATAACTCGGAAAGATGAAAACATTATTGCTGATTGCAATGTTTACGATCCATGCCTTTCCGACCACTATTTTGTGATCTGTAATCTGAATCTTGACAGACCGCGTCCCGTGAGAGTTGTGAAGACGTACCGTAAACTCCGTTCTGTTGATATGGAGGCTTTTCGTTCTGACTTATCATCATCCAAGCTATTCCTGTCACCTGCTGACTCTGTTGGTGAGCTGTGTGATCAGTATCATTCACAGCTGTCTCAATTGGTCGAAGCCTATGCACCTCTCCGGATATGGGTGTTGACGTCACATCCCTCTGCTCCTTGGTACTCGATCGAGATTGCATCTGAAAAGACCAAGCGACGTAAATTTGAGAGATCACAGCTTCATATCGATCGCCAGTTATTTGAAGATCAATGCGAATTGGTTAGGAATATGGTAAAGAATGCGAAACAGAGTTATTACTCTTCCATCATTTCAGAAAATGCCTGAGACCAAAAAGCTTTATGTAACACTGTCGATCGATTACTGTACCGTAAGACTGACAAGCAGTATCCATCATGTAAGTCTTCTCTAGAGCTATGCAATAACTTTTCACATTTCTTTGTGAACAAGATCACTAAAATACGGACAGAGCTTCCAACTTTTTCGACTGATGACATTGTATTGCCCTTCACTGAACAGCTGGACAGCGGGGACACTGTAAATTGAAATTAACAAATTAACGCAAATCAAATCAAATTTTGGTTTTTGATGTGATGGGAATTAAAACTGTAGGAGATCGAGTAAAACTGAGAGCATTTTGCAAAGGAGAAGAAAATGTTTCCAAGGAAGACAAAAGAGCGGACCTGAAGAGGAAATTCTCGAGACATCGAAAAGTCGA
>OX421451.1:25965931-25968431 GCA_949126865.1 Montipora capitata | reverse complement strand
GATCACTTGATTTCATATCTGCAGTTCATATATGATCCATTTCATGTATCATTTCATCATTGATTCATTCCTCACGGGAACATTGGAACCCACAAATGACCAGCAGCTTCATAGCTCAGTTGGTTAGAGTGTCACACCGGTATCGCAAGGTCACGGGTTTAAACCCCGTTGAAGTCCTGAATTTTTCAGGCTTCTTTATGCAATTGCAAAAATTGCGTCCATAACTGCGAGGATCATAGCTTTACTTGATACTATAATAATGGTACCAAATGAATGCCCAAACCTTGGGAAACAAGTTACAAACATTTTCTTGACATAATCGGTTACCGTAGCAACAGTACAATATGTTAAAAACACCCCTAATCTTAGCTTTAAATGTCTATAACTAAAAAACGAGCCTGGTGACCCCCATTTTTTATTACAGAAATGCAATCAGTATGCTAAGATGTAACTCTTTGCGCAGTTTAAAAAAAATTGTACGGGCAGATTCACAGCCACCTTAACTGTTTGAAATGTTAACTTGTTTACCAATGTTTGGGCATTCATTTGGTACCATTATTATAGTATCAACTGATTAAGTGTGGTAGTATTGATCCATCAAAGTATATGGGCTGCAAAGTGCAACAGTTTTGTGCTTAGTGACAAACCATACTGCTTTTTAAATGTAAATGCAAAACAAGTTGGCACAGGAACAGTATGATCTACATATGAAAAACCATGAGGTTTGTATCAAAACAAAGTCACCCTCAGCCTCACTTTCCCTTAAAGGCCAGGTTACTAAGTCCACAACTGTGGAGTGGACTATTGTTAAACAGTTACCTTCAATGCGTTACCCAGGGAGGGAGATTATTCACTCTTGAGTAGCTTCATGCTACAAATATTGTTGTATCAAGCAGGAACAAGTGCCACAAATGGACTACCTGAAAGGCCCTGATCAAATAGTGTTTATCCTCTTCCTCTTAGATTAATTGCAAACGCAACAAAACAGTCATTTCATTTGAAATATACTTAGGCTTACAGCTCGAGTGTTACCATTTACATGCTAAAAAATACAGAAATACCATCAAGCAATCTTAATTTAACTGGTGCCTCAGTTCTGAAAGTCTTAGGTTCTCCTTTCCCATGAGATCCAACCCAAGATGGTCATCACCCTACTTCTGCCTATCTTCTTCCATGAGAATTCCTTACTTTAAAGAAAATAAAGTATCAGGTACAGAATTATTCCATGCACTTGGGTGGTTCTTCTCAGACCTTGAAATATGGGAAAAACTCATGACTTGGTTTGGATAAGGAAATGACCCTTTACATCAAGCTCTCAATATGAAAAAGAAGTTCATTGTAAAGAACAGATGCTTCCATGGGGGTTCCTGGCATTTGCAGATTGTTTTTTTCCATGACCATTTCTGCAATCTCTGCAAATGTCATAAGAGGTAGAAATGGGATTACACCAACACATATCCTTACCCACCAAAATAGCATCTTCATCTATGGTGTGGAGGTAACTAATTGTTTCTTGCAACTCTGGTAAGAAGAACGAGACATCTGGGAGTCCTGGAGGAGATTCTTGATTTAAGGATGGCCTGATCCTGTGAAGATTCCAGTGTTGAGCAATGCGGTTGAGCTCTTCCTGTATCAATGGCATAAACCGCAGACATTCTTCATGTAAAGGATCATTGTCGCAGTATAAGGCAACATCCCTTAAATCTTTAAAATAATTGATCCACCAATCAGTAGCGTTCTTGCATAAAAAAGACCACCAGGCCTCGATCTGTTGGTTAGAGACTAAGCACCCAAATAGAAAGCTTTTCTCTCCAGCCATCGAGTCTCTCCCATTTCTTCTACAAAAGTGTTACAATGCACAAATGTTAACGTGTTCAGTTCCTCTGTCACTCCGTACACGTCGTGGAACACCACCAACTTGCTTCACACAATCTAGGAAAGGATCATTATTTGATTTTCCGACCTCAAACCATAATATACGTCGGCTATAGCCATCTATAGATCCGTGAATACATAGTCCAAACGGTTTCAACTTGTCATAACCATCCAAATGCCAGATAAAGTTTGGACCTTTGGCTGAATATGATCTCCATTTTAACTTGTGCTGTGATCTCCTCTCAACCCCGCTAGGATCAAGTGTTTTCAAAGTAAGCCGAGCTGTTTCTTTGCTGACCACTAAGCCATAGTCAATCTGAAGCCTTTGATGCATTTGCCAGTACCCAATCAAGCTACCAGACCCCTCGAGCTCTTGTTCAACGCAGCAATAATATCTCGTAGTTCGCTGTGATTTCTTCTCTGACTTAACCCTTTTGAACTGACGAAGTCTGATTCGTATTCCATGGACAAGAAGAAGGAAACTTAGTATTTCTGAGTAGCTTGATCCAAGACTGAAGTAGCATTCAATCAAAGAATTGCGGTCAGAGCTACCTGACGTCACAGGAATGTATGAAGGCATTAAAGCTGAGGTACCTGGAAGGAATATCCATATCAAAATGAGACG
>OX421451.1:25953431-25960931 GCA_949126865.1 Montipora capitata | reverse complement strand
GTAATATGCCAAAGTTTCAGCTTCAACGACTTTTTATTTAGCCGAGTAATGGATATCAGCCCCTCAGGGGTCCCCAGAGGCTGATTTTCAGTGCAATTTTGGCCACTTTTAAATCTCTCTTTTAGCAACATGAAATTAATTTCAGGCAAAAACAAAACCATCTTTGTAAAGCCCTATCCTTACGCCTTTATGGGTGAGAACATTACCTCATGGAAATTTTTCGCTAGCCTGTGGCTGTTATCACAACTTGGTCATATTTGAAGCATATTGGAAGCAACCGGAAATGGCCTGTTTTTCAGACCAAATATTTTCCATGCCCATCTTTTATATCTTGAGGTCTTAGTATCCCTGCAAAGTTCAGCCCTTAGTTTAGTAATATCAAGAAAAAAATACTAAGGTTGATGCTTTTTATTAAGAAAAAAACTTATGAGAAGATGGCTAACCAGGCCACTTCCGGTTAAAGTTTCAACAGAGCGTGTCTGCAAAAATCAGCCATTTAATTTCGATTATCTTTTTCCCTTCAAAGTTATGATTAAAAGACACTCTGAAGTTAATTGTCACCGAAAAGACTTGCCGTTAATAAGAAATTTTTATGTGATTGTTTTAGGACCGATCAGATAGTGGTCTGACAGCGGTTATAAATTTCTTGGAAGAAGTCTTGAAAATTACAGACAATAGAGCCGCTGCAAAAACTCTTTATTTACTTAACAACACATCTCTTACCGGTAAATCACAATGCAAAATTGCATCTTTTTCGTCCAAACTGCAATGTTAAGTTTATCTCCTTTGTTCAACTCGTTCAACGTATCACATCTGTGGCCCGTAGTAATCAAGCGCTAATTAAATCAGGATATAAGCAAGCTTTGTAGTTCCATTCAGTAGTACTATAACCCACCTGTTTGGGCTTTAATATTTTCTGAAGAAAAAAGAACTTATCGGTCTCTTTAAATGCAACCACAACGTCTGTCGTGACACTACTTGAGAATCGTTTTGAACCTTTAAGAAATTTCGAATATAATTAAAACTAATCGTCTAACACAAATTGCAGTCACTCTTCCAGTCTGTTTGCAAAGTGTCTGGATAAAGTCACTTACAAAAAACGCTTACCTGGCTTCACTTTTACAGACATGCCCCTTTCCTACAATCCCTTAAAAGTGAGGTAACATTAGAACCTTTAGCCCCAGCAATAAATCGGTCGCAAGTGCGTCATTGCGAGTTAGACATACACAGGTCGATTAATACTGTACATGACGAGGTCATTGTAGTTTGCTGGCTATGACTGACTTGGAATTCAGTTGTTTTCTGGTGCAGATTCGTCTCCTTGATATTGCAGAGAATGATTATGATAGAACTTGTATGAGAACCTCAATGGCATGATTTGTTTACTGAATATTTATTCATACCCAGTGTAAATGGCTCACGTATGTTGTAAATGATTGATAAGGATGTCCAACATGGTCCGTTTTCGCCGCCAATCCGCTGAATTGCTAGAAGATTACTCACGGGCACTCTTTCCCTTTCTCTATCAGTATTTTCCTTTTGTTGCTTTCTCAAACAGCACAGATCCATGGTGGCATCCATACTGCATATATATCCAAAGATAGGACAGGGATGGAGTGGGTTATCCTTCCGGCAAAGACTACTGTTTTGGCAACTTGGGAAATAAAATATTTCAGCTTTCTTGGAGCCCTTAAGGACTTGGGGGTTTTTTATGGCACCCATAGCTGTAGATCACATGAAAAAGTAAGTCTTTATGGACTCACACTGAATTGCTGGCCCTTAACTCTGGTTTCGGTAATAAGAAGCAACCTAGGCGGTTATTGCCTTGGAGGGTGATAAGGTAAGTCGTCACAAGGCCTAGTGCCCGCTCGTACCTGCTGGAGCTTAAATTGGTTACTGCTCTTCTTTCCTGGACAGGATAATAATCACTGATGCCCATTTATACATCTGGGTGGAGAGAGGCACTGTAAAGAAAATATCCTTCCCAAGACGACATGTCAACGCCCTAGTAACCAGGACCACCCGATCCAGAGTCTAGCCCGCTAATGCGCTATGCCAGTTCCTTTTTGTGAAGAATCCGAATGTAATGTGGACTTTAATCTGTCCTAAGTCAACAAAATGCATTGGGGAAGAAATAAATGGCCAGCACTTTCAAAAGAAAGTGGACACCTTGCCGGCTGCTTTGTTTATTTGCGAGAAAAGAAACTATCTGCGATCTATTAATTAAACTAATTAAATCTATTCAGTCTGTAAGCGAATTTGTTTCATTTGAGTCCATTTGAGTGCTTTGAAAGGCAGAGTAGCGAAAGGCTGGATTTCACAATTTAGTCTCTTGGAAAATCAAAACCATGAGTATACGGGGCACCTTTTGGAAAGAAGTTGACATATGTGGGGCACGAGATAACAAGCCGTCAGAGCCTGCTGTGACTCTCCCATTAGCGACATTAGATCGAGATGTTACGCACCTGATAGTCAAAGTGGGCGCTGCTGGTAATAAACTGACTGTGTCATTCCTGAATGGAAGTTAATTTTTAACCAAGCTGGCTTGTCTGGCATCACAAAAGATGAATTAAAGACGATTGTGATATGTCCACGTCACCGCCGAAAATTCACCCGTTTGCATGACAAAAGTGGGCCATGTGAACACCCTTTTCACCAAGGCGAAACAAGGAAATTGAAAAAACCGAAGAAGGTCACCGCTGACGTGTCAGACAGTATATTTAAGGAGTTCGGGATAGTGATACCCATTGCATCCCGTAAGTATCCTAGGGGAGAGTGAATTGATGCATGTTCATCAGGCATAAATTTATTTTGCACTTTCAAAGATTTTTTTTACACGCTTCAATATCTCAACTTATTCATAATTATGTTTTATTTCATTTTAAAAGCCATATGTAAAGCCTGCTTTGACCAAAACAAACCTGAAGTGGCCAGCGCAATGACCTTTGCCAGTGAAACTTACAACAGTTCTGAGGTAATGTAAATATTCTGAACAGTCGCAATATATTTTTAACCCAAGAGCGTGTTGTAAATAATATCTTTTTTTCTGGTTGTACTTCGAGCATATTAAGCTAATATATTTCAGTTATTCGTATTTGTTAGAGAAAATGATTCCTCTTTTCATTGAAATTGAATTTTTAATGACGAAGGTAATAGAAGTAAATTTGTAGCGAGTTGTATTGTGCTACTTAGCTGATCATAAAATTATAAAAGTTGACTGTCAAAAGGGGAAAACACAACCACAGATCAAACTATTGTAGCTATGAAAACTAGTATCTGTATTGTTCAAAACTCAATAAAAACGCTGTGTTTTCAAATTTTTTTTTTGGACACATTAAAAAACAAACACTTGGCGTCTGATAGCATCTGATAGCTTCATCATGGGAAAAGTGTCTGTGCCAATTAAAAAAATTCTTAATATTAAAGTAAACGTGATCTGAACCTAAGTTTAAGTTTTCCTTACAGATTAAGATTGCTGTTTCAAAACGATTCGCCCTGTAAAAGCTAGAAACCTTTTTAAGTAGGTCTGAAACAAAAACAAATTATCTATTCCTGGCTTGCACTGTCATGCAATCAAAAATAAAAATCGTAACCACGCAATAAATTAACTCAAGAATCTGAGATATGATAGGTGATTGTTATATAAACAACCTCGCTAAGACTGAGTATGTATTAATATTTATGAGCTCATTGTTTTCCCTAGACTGCCAGCAGTCTCTCTTTTCCTCGAAAATCCTTTGGAAAAGAACACAAAACAAGTTAATGTGCGAGCGTGACTGTAAGCGTGACGTGCGAGCGGTGATGCCGCGAGCCCCTAGTAGCGTGGGCGTTGGGAGACGAGCAAAAAGAGAAACCAGGGCAGTCTCTCTCGTCACGGTCACAGTCACGTTCCCATGCTTGGTTTGCGTTTTCCCACAGTTTTTGAGGAAAAGAGAGACTGCTCACAGTCTATGTTTTCCCAAATTGGTTAGGGAGGACAACACGGGGACATGAGTATATTTGCTCTAGTTTAAGTGCGTATTGAAACCTAAAATACTATGATAAAATGTATTGATATATTAAACAGAACATTATGCTTGATTTTTTATAGGGCAGCCCAGTTTTAGGTAGTGAGGTCCATGACAGTGAAGTAGAACTGAAGGAAGTTTTTCATGATGAAACCTCTTTGTTAGATGCTTCACTGGCCACATCCCTAGAGAAAAGCTTTGAGGACCGTCTATACGTTGATGAAGAGGAAGAATTGAAGAGAAAACGCAAAGTACTCAGTGATGCGATTGTTGAAATATCAGATAGTAGGATTAGCCCAATCCAGTGCACATCAAGGTTGTCGTGGTCTGAACTAGGGGAGCGCCAACAGGGCTATTTTGTACGTAAGGCAAGGGAAGTTATTGAAACAACTTTAAATTGCATTGCACCTGGATGAGAAGCCGATTTGTGGTTTGCCACAATGCAGTCCTTGCCAGCTGATCAATCTAAGCATTCTGATGTAATGGAGACCCTAGCAGAAGCTTATAATCAAGAACAGGGAGAGACGTTTGCAAATACTGTCATTGTTTGTGAACAAGTTTAGCAAAAGTCAATTACAGGAAATTATTCCAGGTCTTTCAAAGCTGCAAGTTGATGATGCCCGTACACATGCTGACTTACGAGGGCCCGGGAAGCATGTCAATCCTCCAGAAATCCATCGAATGCGACTTGAGACAACAAAAACTGATCACTTTTTGGAATTCATTTCGACATCCTCCCTTTTGCAGAATGTGGCATATGGTACAAAGACAATTAAGCTGGGTAGTGGAGAGAAACTGCTTGTACCAGCAGCAATAAGAACATTAATTCCTTCCCGAATAATCAAGCAATACCAAAGCTATTCTGATAGCGTTGACTTTAAGCCATACAGTGAGCGAACTCTCTTCCGCATTTTAGAAACCTGCTCAGCATCGAAACAGATCTCGTTACAGGGGCTCGATTACATCGCTATGGAAGGAAATGAGGCGTTTGAGAAGATAAAACACATTGTGCCCTTGCTGGGAGACAATGGCGTTGAAATCACTTGGGCAGACAAAGTCACAAAAGATCTGAAGACAGACTACAAGACGCCCATCAGTAGTGAAGAGAGATGTAAAGACCACTGCCCCACATTTTCTCTCAGTGACCCAAGCAATACAGAGTTCTCTGAGTCCTGTAATCACAACCATGACCTTTCCTGCCATGAATGCTCAAGGTTTACCAATGTCATTGAAGAAGTAACCGCGAAGTTAACTGATGATTTAAGAGCACGTCTACTCCACGAGCAGAACCAGGCAACAAAATGCATTCATTCTTGGAAATCACGTCTCCTGCGTACAATTGTTCAGGACAATGCTAAGCAAGACATTCTTGCTAATCTAGACCGTGGAAGTATGCTGATGATCATGGACTGGGCAATGAAGTTCCAGCCAATGAAGTTCCGTGAACAGATGGATGACTTCTTTGGCAAGCGTGGCCGAAGCTGGCATGTGACCTGTGTGATTAAGAGAGGAGACGATAGTGGAGATCAGAGAGTTGAGGTAGAAACATTTGTTCACCTCCTTGATGCATGCGTCCAGGACTGGTTTAGTATTGCTTCCATTATTGAGCACACGCTCAAAGTTGTCAAGATGGAAGATCCCCAAATTACCAATGTGTACTTACGTTCAGACAACGCAGGATGCTATCACAACACCGAGCTACTGTTGAGTCTCCAAGCTTTGTCAGCCAGACATGGAATAGTAGTTGTGCGTTATGATTTCCTGATCCGCAATCAGGGAAAGATGTCTGTGACCGTACGATTGCGTCGATGAAAACCCACATCCAACGTGGGTTAATGAAGGTCATGACGTAACAAATGCTGAAGAAATGAAGGTGGCTCTAGAGTCCCACGGTGGTGTCCGAGGCTGCCGCTTTGCTGTGGTTGAAATCAACAAAACAAAGATGAATGCCGAAGTGTGTAAGATTCCTGGAATAAGTTTTCTTAACAACTTCCACTTTATTGAAGATGGTGTTCGGTGCTGGAAAGTGTACCAGATTGGGAAGGGTCATTTTTATTCGTATGCTTCAGTTATAACAAGAGCTCAAGAAGACACAGGATTAAAGGTTCTTGTGCCGTTTTCCTCACAACCTGGTTGTCTTTGCGCAATAGCCGTGCATCCTTCAGCCGAGTCCCATAAAGCAGATGGCCTGTTTTCCTGTCTGGAACAGGGATGTGTCAAGATGTTCTCCACATTTGACAACCTTCAGCAACATCTAGATGCCGAGCGTCATGTTTTCATGGAAGAGCAAGATACAGCATATGACGTCATTAAGAAGAAGTGGGCCAGCATTTTGTCTAGTGTTAGCTTGCAAAAGCACGGTTCAGTACCACCTGTTGAAAAACTTTGCGATTTTACCGCTGCATTTGGAGAAACTCAGCAAACAGTGAAAGGGTGGGCCCTTAAGACAATCACGAGATGAAGCAGGATGACTGAGAACATTAAGAGTTACTTGACCCAAATGTTCAATCGTGGAGCAAAGGAAGGTAACAAAGCGGATGCAAAGCAGGTGGAACATGGCATGAAGCACGCGAGCGATGCCACAGGGGAATTGCTGTTCCAGCCAAATGAGTGGCGGACCTCTAAACAGATCGCAAGTTTTTTCTCCAACCTTTCCAAGTCACAATGTAAAGCAGGCGTTAAGGCAGGCAGGCCAATTCCTGAATGTTTGGAGAGTGATGACGAAGTGCCAATCTATCAGGATGTAAACCTTAAAGCGTTACAGTAGCTTGTTGATCACCCAATTATGTTTCTGGGACACAACCTTTGTAGGTTATGTAAGCAGGGAAAACTTCAAGAGCTTCGTTTAAACGTTCTCAAGAAAGTTTGCATGGAGTTTAAAGTGGAAGTTAAGGGACCCAAGACAAGGAAGGACTCCTTCTCTGGACCACTGCAAGAATTCCTCCTTATTCAGAGCTCAAAAGGATGCAATTATTGCCACTATGTGTAATACAGTGTATGTAATAGGAACGTTTGAAGCATAATGCATGATCCTTGTCCAGTATTTCTGCCTGTAGCTTGCTGCAGCCAAATAGGATGTTCTTCATGGGTACTGGCTAGAGCTAACCTAATAAAAAGTGTAATAATAGTTGTAATAATGATGATAATAACAATAACAATAACAATAACAATAACAAAAAATAATGGATTGGATACCTGTAATTGAATACCCACGCGATTCACACATCAATTACGCACGCTTTCATGGCTTCCTTCACGCAGTGTTTCCTACAAATTTCAAAACGTATGAAAAGCGTTACAGACGTTTTGGCCCAAAAGAAGTTCTCAAAAGACATTTTTAAAAGTCCGGAATTTGTTATAGATACGATTAATAAGTAATTGGAACTTGTGTTGTACAACTCAGGGAGTAATCATGCTTGTAATTTCAAATTGGCCACGCGCTTTGTAGTTGTCTGATTTTGAAATTACTCGCACAATTACTCTCTGAAGCAAA
>OX421451.1:25935931-25945931 GCA_949126865.1 Montipora capitata | reverse complement strand
ATCACAATGTTTGACATACTATCTGGACATAGCTTTGGCTGTCATGCTCAAAGGTCATTTCCTTTCATGTGCAAACAAGGTCTGGAGTCCCATTTCGCCAATCACATGCTAGCCTTCATGCACGTTGTGTTGCCATAGTGATCCCGCCGGTTTTTCTTGGCATGTGCTACAAAGCTTAGTTTTCGTGTGTAGCCTGCTACGAAAATTCTCATTCGCTTTTCAAGCTTGACTGATCTGGTTGTCAAACTTTTTCAAGGTACGTTTAATCACGTAGCATATAGCATGACCGGCTATTTTCCCAATGTTGTTATTCTTGGTGATTTGTTTGTCAAGCGATTACATCGTGACCTACAGTCAGGTTTTGACCACAGAGCTTAGCTCGATTTTAATCTTGCCTATTCAGCCGTCGTTCATTTGCACGGTTTTGGCGGCTGCACCGTTTCATAACTGAAAGGAAAATATCTTTTTTGTTATTTCCCGCCATGTTCCTACCCTTGTTATATTAGAAATAGGCACTAATGATATTTTCTCAGCTCGTCCTGAAGTTATTGGAGCGACGATCGCTGATTTGGTTGTTTTTTATCCACGATCATTTTCAAGTGTCAGTTGTCCGAGTCTGCGAGGTTATCCCTTGTCAGCTTCCAAGTTCTGACTTTCCCAATATGAAATTCAACGGGGAAGCTGCTTTGTTAAATCGTTATGTCTCAGTCGTGCTAAGCGAATTCTCCTGGAACCCTTCTGGGCAGGATGCTTTATACCTTAGTTATAGAGGTGCCATTCTGTGTGGCCTTCGCATGCTTTGACTAATTTTCCCTTCACTTCGCTCATTTTGTGATAGTCTTTTCAGTCATTTTTCATGGCCTTTTTTACTTCTTTTATTTAAATTCAAGTAATCCCGTAATTAGCTGGTTTGCTCTCCAGTTTCTTTGATGATGTTCCGACAGTACAACTTGTGTGATTGATATTGTATTTTATAATTGTTATCACTATTTATTACACCATTGGCTGTTGCCTATTGTGCCAGTCTTAATGGCATTTTTCTCCTCCTCCTATTGGAGTTGCCATGTGCAGTCATGAACACTTGTGTGTTGTTGCAGTGCCAACCACAAGTTGTTTTCAATATGTCTGCCATTTATCATATTTTAGCAGCATAGGGGTATTGCAACTTTTGTGGCAACAATGTGTGTCTTGTCTGCCATGCTCACCCCGCTGCGCTCCTGTTTTTCTGTGTTATGTGTTTGTGTTGGTTGTCTGGTCTGGTGTTTATGTCCTGAGTTGTATTCACAACCAGGCTTTTGGATACAATTTTCCCAGTGTCTTTTCAGTTCTTCTTTGTTCATATTCTGATGCCGCCCAAGCGTAAGCGTTCTGAGCAGCAGGGGCCATGTCACAACACCAGACTACGTCCACCACCTATTGAATTCGTTCCGGGTGCCTTCCTTGCCTGTTGCCACAGAGGCCTTCCCAGACTCCCTACCACCAATCACAGAACCTGATGTACCAGCCTCCACTTCAGCCACTGCCATCGCAATCTGGCCTTGCCCACCATACCTGCCACGCTTGTTACCCAGCTGCCTTCACAAGTCTCTCGTGCAATCACAGTTCAATTTTAGCGTCTGTTCAGTTTACTCCTGTCTCCTGGATCGTCATCACTTAACCAACCTGTGTCAGATACAAGTTCATCTTTGGGAGGGACTTCTGCTCTCATTGCCCCTCCATGTGCAACTTCTAGTACTAGTACCGTGGCAGATGCAGCAGTACTGGGGTCTGTTGGGTCTGCCCTTCGTGCTATTACAGTTCTTGTTTCTTCTTGCTTGTGATGCACCCAAGTGTTGGCGTGCTCCACCTCAGCTGTCACCTTTCAACACCAGACCATGTCCGGCGTCCATTGAGTTTGTTCCAGATGCCATGTCTTTATCACCATCAGTCCTTCAGGCCTTCAGCACTATTATTGCATTCAGGTGGCAACACATGGATCCCGTGTGATATTTCCTTTCTTTTTTTGCTCCTTTGCTGATCGTATTTTCTTTCAATTTGCACGGCTTTTTTACCAGTGAATGTTTCTTTTATGATGCTTTTGACCTTTCAATTTTATATCATTGATATTTATTTCATTCCTACAGTTGTATGTGTTTTGGCATTATTACTGTAATATTATTGTCCTGTGTTATATTTCCCTTTATTTTCGCTCATTTGTCAACAGTATTGTCTTCGATGATACATGTACCTTTTGCCATATCAATTTTATATCATTGATATTTGTTTTGTTCCTCTGTGTTTCTGCATGAATACTGTAACAATTCATATTATTCCATGTTATATTTCCATTCATTTTCCCTCATTTGTCAACAGTATTTTCTTCGATGTTTTGACAGTGCAATTTTATATCATTGATCTTTGTTTTGTTTCTTTGAGTTTCTGCATTATTATTATAATTATTATCCTGTGTGATAATTATGCCCCTTTGTTTTCCCTCATTTGTCGGGTGTATTTTTCTTTCAATTTGCATTGCTTGTTTACTAGTTCCTTTGTTGATGCTTTTCCACTGAGTACCATTTTATATCATTGATCTTTGTTTGTTTCCAATGTGTTTCTGCATTAAAATCATTGTCATTGTTGATTTACACCATCGGCTGTAGCATTGCCAGTCATGGTGGTTTTCTCTCCTCTTATGAGAGTTATGTGTGGTCAGGAGTACTTGTGTGTTGTTGCAACGCCAGCCACAGGTTGTTTTCAATATGTCTGCCACTTAACATATATATTTTGCAGCATAGGGGTATTGCAATTTGTTGCGGTGACAATGTGTGTACTGTCTGCCATGCTTACCCCACTGCGCTCGTGTTTTTCTGTCTTGTGTTGGTATTTGCCTGTCGGGTCTTGTGTCTACAGTATTGTACATTGTTCTAAATTTTCTTCACAACAAGACTTTGGCTTCAGATACTAACATTTTTGCCAGTGTCTTTCAGTTCTTATTTCCTCTTGCTTCTGATGCCATCCAAGCGTTTCTATCATACCAAGATGTTATCACCTGAATCTACCTCGAATTACGAAGGTTTTCGCCTACGCAAGGATACGCAAGCTTAGTTAATATTACCAATAATATTATTCTTACCAATATGCAGGTCACAGCTATAGAATAGGTGCAGCTACCACTGCTGCGTCCGTGGGCCTTCCCCCCTGGTTACTTAAGACCTTAGGGCGCTGGACTTCTGCTTGCTATGAGAGATACATTCGATGCCCCGCTTCCCTTCTGTCAGAAGTCTCTACTAGACTTGTACAGGACACAGTTAATTAGGTTCTATACTACACACCATCTCGCAACTATTTCCAGGGAGTTCTAGTTTAGTTAACAGACTTTCGAATTGTATATTTTTTCTGCCCTTGTGATCTGTATGTGGATTCTCATTACTGACTGTCATCATATCCCTAAAGATTTGATTGTGGATTGTTTCTCACAACCCCCTACTCAATGGTTTCCTTCATTTTATCTTTCTGCTATACATATTTTCCCTTTGTTCTAAAAGAGAAATAGCATATTGATCACTCTTGGCAGTACAAGAATCGATGGGTTAAATATTTATCTTGTTTGTGGCTCGTCTTGGGGAATACACTGTGTGTATTTTTGGGGATAAAGTGCTCCCATACAGGTCACCCTTTGCCCCATAGACTCACTTATTTCTTCTATTCCGGGGTACTGGGCCCCAGTGCAGCTTTATAACATTGTTACCATAGCAACTAGGTGAAAATCTTTTAGGATAAGGACCTCTTTCACTGGGGATCTTGACCCCTCTCTGGAGAGGATTGACTTCTCCTTCAGCTAACTAGGATAGGATATAAGGACCTCTCTAGCGGGGATTACGACCCCCGGAGAGGGTTGGGGGAGTATGGCCCCCTCTCTGAGAGGATTTTCCTCTCCTTCAGCCTTAGCACCCTTACTTGGATAGGGTTAGTTTGTAGACTTGACCTGTGCGAGTAGTTATTTTTTCTGGAGCACTTTGTCCCCAACCCTGCCTCTGTGTAATTTTTTGCTGTTCTTGGGTTGGGAACATTAATTGCTCGATAAATGTTCTTGGTAGTAGTACACCACGAATCATGCACGTGCTGAACAAATGAGAAGCACGCTGATTGGCCAAAACTATCACAAACTGTGCACGTGCTGAACAGATTCTGCTGAACAGATTGGCTAAAAACATCATAAGTTGTGTTGTCACGATCTACATTACTCTACACTTTGAAGCGTTTCTGAGATTTTTTTTGAACCTACATATCTTCTTGCGGCTCTATAATCTGCCGCCTTGTCAGGCCTTATGAATTACTGACCAAAATGTCTTATAAAATTTAATAGGAATGCCGTCATTACCAGGAGTCTTATTATTCTCAAAGCTAACTAGGAGACAAAAGCATTCTTCTGCTGAAATGTTGCCTTAACAAAATTTTTTCTGGTCTTCAGAAAGTGCGGGTACATTTAAATTGTTTAGGAAAGAATCAATTTTTAATGCAAGATCTGGATCTGTGACCAGTATCATGCTAGTTTACAGCATACATCTTTGATTCATTGACACCTGTCAAATCAAGGTATCCGCTGACCAGTATCACGTGACCATATCGCGGGCTCAAGCTTAGAGCTCACCGAGGTCAGCTGTTTTTTGACCACTGACCAGGTACTGGTTTGCGATTGGATTGCAGTCTCAACCCAGGTTAACTTTTCAAGTGCTTTCTGTGGCTCGACACAGCTACAGTACACGGCCATACTATATAACAACGAAAGTTCTTACACAGTTTTTTGTTGTTCAGGTGGAAAACGGTTTGGAAGATGTTTTCTTTCTGCATTTTTTGATGGTTTCAATCCAGTTTGACATATCATGATGTCTGTGGTCCACACTGGTGGCTATGCAGTTATTCAAGTCAAGCACCGGCAGGATGTAAACTTAAAGCTGCTTTTTTCTCTGTATTGGCGTATCTTTAGAAGCTCTGATGAGGTTACATGATTCCTGGAGGACCTATCTCTAGAACAGAAACGAAAGGACTGAGCGAAAGAGAACGACAACGACAACGACAAAAACACTAGTAAGAGCTCATTCTTAGCACACAAATTCTTTCCTTGGGCACTAAAATAAACAAGCTTGGGCACTGGTTTAATCGGTTGTTCCTTTGTTCAGGAATGAAAATCGAATTTTTATTGTCCACTGGAATTAAATAACAATTATCTGTACTCTTTTGGAAATAAAGAAAAAGTTGATTTGTTTGTTTGTTTTCCTCTAAAAAGCGAGCAAACAAGTGCTTTTTAATCCGTTTGCCCAACTGGTTTTCGTTGTGCCTCGACAGTGACAAGAAAATTTTGCCATTATGTTATAAACACATATTCGCAATGAATTCTCGTAATAGTAGTGGGAAATCTCACTAGCTTGTGTTTTCATGAGTTTGTTTAAAGCACCCAAAGGTTACTTAAGTGTTGGAGTAGATCGTGTTTGAAGGTCGTGCTTTCTTGGTTGCATAGCCGTAGTTTGCCGATTCTTGTACCAAGCCAACCTGCTGTGTTTCAATGAAATACATCAAAATGTGAAAGATCTTGTTTTCAGAGATAAAGTGGAATAAAGTACATCCGTAAAACTCTTCTTTGACCTTGAACTGACAAAGTTGTTTTTATGGCTTCTAATTTGAGCATGATTCCTATTCGCTGGCTATTGACAGTTGACTCTGTTTTCTTTTAAAACTCATTCGGTTCAAGAAAAAATTATTGCCAAACTGGTGAATTGCAAAGTAAATTTCACTGGAAAAACTGACGTCACACTGATCGCTTTGTTATTCATGTGATGTCGGTTTTTAGCGTAAAATTTACCGTGGAATTCACTAGTTAGGCAATGAATTTTTCTATAGAAGAAAGCAAAGAAAATTATTTAATTATTAAAGAAGCAACCGGAGACGACAATTTGAAACCTTTTATTTTCACAAACCCTACAGGCAGTAAGAATAAATAACCAGGGAGCTCCGCTTTTAGGCTTGGCTAAATCTATACATTACCTCCACAAAATAAACTCATCAAAACGTACGCTTGTCAATGCAGCCTACGCGTCAATCAGTTTTCTTGTACTTACCGGGAGAGCTCCATTGTCTGAAGGTCCATGAACATGACTGAGAAGTTGACCCGAAAGCTGCCAAGTGATAAAACAACATTTCCAGAGCGTCAGGCGCCCTCTTATTTGTCCTCGACAAATGTCTGGAGTTTGGGAAAACGCAGACCTTATAACATTACAATTTCCTGAATATTTCCACCGAATATTTTTCCATATATTTTTTCGCTGCATGACAGTCAAAACGATCAAACAGTATCGCTCTCGAGAGCTTGTTCGATGACCCTTTCACCCATCGATATTGATAATCGTTTGAAAAAATAGAAGGTCGCGAAAATTGCAGGACCTAGGCGCCAATATAGACCGGTATCAGAATGACTTCTAGATGACCCTAGACTATAAGGACATTCAGATATAAAGAATAGCAACGAAAAATGGTCAGAAAGGAAATAATAGTAAACGTGTCTTAGGGCACGTTTACATGGAAAGAGGATGATCCTAGTGCTAGGATCATTCGAGCGTGGTATGTTTTCAGCTTTCAGTTTACATGTGAAGGGTTGTATTTGGCCCCAGTGCTAGGATCATCCGATCTGAGAGGAAGGATGATCCTACCTCCATGTACACGGCCTCAGGAGGCCCAGGTTGCCCACCCAACATCTTGAAACCAGAGATGGCCCTGGGGACGAGTTGTGAGAAGCAACATGGTGGGATCTTTGCACTTATCAACTAAAAGCTCAAAAGGCTGACATTTTCGAATATCTCTTCCCATCAAAGAAGACGACGATACTTAAGATGTGCAACATGCAGGGCCAATGTTGTTTTCAAAATACTGGACACAAAGTACAGAGTCAGTGGGAAGTAGTGGCTTTTCGAGTCTTTCTTTGAGCGGTGTGCAAACAGGCCAGAATGTGTTGGATGATTCTCAAGAAGATGAGCTTAATGGTAACCAGCCTCGCCCAAAAAAGAGAAAACAGACTTATACAGTCACTCAAAAAAAATGGAACTGGAAAGATGAGTTTGTTGAAGCCCTTAATATAATAGCAAATTGATGCTGAAAGGCAGTTATCAATGCCAGTAACACTCTAAAAGTCGGTTTCTTTAAATTAAGAATCAGTTACTTAAATTAAGAAACATGACAATTGTTTAAAGGAGAAAATATTTAATTTATAATATATAGATTAGCCAAGCCTAAAAGCGGAGCTCCCAGCTTGTTTATTTTTACTGGCTGTAGGATTAGTGAAAATAAAAGGCTTTGGAACTGTCGGCCTTTTGGTTTTCCCGGATATTGCTTAATTATGTAACATTTCCTTCGCTGTCTAACTAGTGAATTCCACAGTTAATTTCACCTGAAAAACCAACTGATCGCATGAATCACGTAGGGATGAGTGTGATATCGGTTTTCCAGCGCAATCTACTGTCAAATTCACCAGTTAGGCAATTAATTTTTCTTGAATCGCAAGAGTTTTTAAAGAAAACAAGCAAATCCTCAGCAAGCGAACGGAAAAAAAAAGAAGCCATTTGAGAGTCGACTATCAAACGCCACCGGATAGGAATTACGCTAACATTAGAAATCACAGACGTACTATAGCTCGTGATGTGACAGATCGTCTTTGTCGGTTCAAGGTCAAACAAGGAGTTTTATTGATGTACTTTATTTATTCCACTTTATCTCTGAAAACGAGATCATTTACAATTAGATGTATTTCACTGAAACACGCCAGCTTGGCTTAGAACCAGAATCGGCTAGAAAGGACAAACTTCAAACAAGATCTCCAACAAATTACCTGTACGTGCTCTCCTTATACTTTTACGAGAACTCATTGCAATTACATGTTTAGAACATAAGTGCAAAATTCTTGTCACTGTCGAGGCACATCAAAGGAGTAAAAATACTTCAGTCTTGTTCGCTCGCATTTTAAGGCCAAACAAACCAGCAACAGATCGATTATTTCTGTCCAAAAAGAGTGCAGATGATTGTTATTTAATTCCAGTTAACAATAAAAATTCGAGTTTCATTCCTGAACAAGGGAAAAAACGACTAAACCACGTTTTAGAAATATGCATCCACTTGAAATAAGTCATCCATAGAAATAACAAACAGTTTAGTGTCCAAGAAAAGAATGTGTGGAGTAACTTCTTCCACCAACTTTAAGCTATTACTGGTGTACCGTTTTGTCGTTCTTGTTCTCGTTCTCTCTTCTTTCGTCTCTGTTCTTCTGACATAGGCCGTCCAGGCATCTTGCAACCTCAGTAGATTCGAAATTAAAAATCTTAAGACATACCAAAAACTGCAATTCACAGCAAAAAGAAATTAAAAATAAACACTCAGCTTTAAGTTTATATCCCTCCAATGCTTGACTTGAATAACTACAGCTATGTTATGTTAAACCTGGATTGAAACCAGCGAAAAATGCAAGAAAAATATATTTTCCAAACTGTACGTGAACACGAAAAGCATCGACTGTCAAGAGCTTTGCTGAGGTAGCATGGCTGTGTAGCCGCATCGAGCCACAGAAAGAGAGCGAAAAATTAAGCCTCGTTCAGGTGTGAGTGTGACCTGCCTTGAGCCTGTGATCCAATCAACAACCAGTCCCGGGTCAGCGGTCAACTTCAAAAAAACAGCTGACCTCGATAAGGTCTAACTTGAGCCCACGATATGGTGATGTGATACTGGTCAGCGGATATCTTGTTTTGATAGGTGTCAATTGACCATAACATTGATGTCCAATATCAAAGATATATGCTGTAAACTAGCTATAGTGTAAACTGGAGTATTGCCTCCTCGATGAGCTCTAAACTTGAGCCCGTGATATGGTTATGTGATACTGGTCACATTGGCATACATGAAGGGGCGGACGGACGGACGTACGAACGTTCATAACGTCATGGCTTTAAAAGCAAATTTTCTCACATCAATGGGTTACCATATTTTCTTAGCTATGGTGCTCCGCGCACGCGCCAAAGATGCAGAAAATGGTCTTACTTTAAGAATACACTCCTCGTTTTCATTTTTGTTTTAAGGGCTGGAGGTATTATTTCCCAACAAAAACAGAAAATCAGTTCAACACTACATATTAAAGAATGGCCTGGCCATTCAAATTGAAATTTTATTCTGCCCCTTTCAAACGCACTAACGCAGCTATATGATTATTATGCTACTTGTAGACACTGAAAGTATGCCAATCCCAAGCTTACATATCTAAAGTAGTTTATAGAACGTTGAATTTTACTTTAATACTCAACAAAATTATAATCCCGCAAACAATTTTCTGAATATCTTCCAGACTTGAGTGACCCTGGCTCGTTCTTTTTCAACTCTGTGAGTCCATTAGAAATAGAAAATGAATTAATGAACACTCCATTAAACAAAGCACATGGCTTATACTCCTTTCCAAGTCGAATATTAAGATCGGCAAAGCATATTATAAGCCAGCCTCTGTCGGTTCTTATTAATAGATCGATTGAAAATGGACAATATCCCTCTAAATTAAAACTTGCTAAAGTTATCCCACTATATAAATGTAATGATGAATCTGACCCGTCAACTATAGAGCCATATAGTTACTCTCAATTTTCAATCGAATTTTCGAAAAAATGATGTATTATCGTCTAAAATCGGATTTCGAAAGATAGAATATCCTTGACAACTCACAGTATGGATCTCGTGAGAAAAGATCTACCGAGCATGCTATTTTGAACATAATCAATCAAATTCAAACCAATATGGATAAAAAGCTGTACACATACAGTATATTTATTGATCTCCAAAAGGCCTTTGACACCATAAACCACTCAATATTAGTGCAGAAATTGAGTCACTATGGGATATGAGGCATTGTAAATGATTGGTTTACCTCATATCTTGTGGGACGTAAGCAGATTACTGAAATTGGACCCAGAAATAAATACTACTATCTGGAGTCCCACAA
>OX421451.1:25925931-25930931 GCA_949126865.1 Montipora capitata | reverse complement strand
GGGTCTACTGAAGGTTCCTCTGTCCAATACTAAGTATGGCGACATATCATTTTCCGTTGGTGCACCGACACTTTGGAATAGCCTACCTGATCATTTGAGACTTGCAACTGACCTCTGTTCTTTTAAGCATGATCTTAAGACTTACTTGTTCCGCGAGTCTTTTTATTAGGGTTAGGTTAGGATTCTTTTTAGGATAATATTTTAGTTGCTTTCTCTTTTAGTGGATCTTGTAAACTTGATGTGCAGCGCCTTAGAACTTTAGGATCGTGTGCGCTA
Organism: Montipora capitata; assembly: GCA_949126865.1. NCBI lineage: Eukaryota > Metazoa > Cnidaria > Anthozoa > Scleractinia > Acroporidae > Montipora > Montipora capitata. The sequence goes on along the minus strand of OX421451.1, from coordinate 25,930,655 downwards.
TATTAAGATTATTATTATTATTATTATTATTATTATTATTATTATTATTATTATTATTATTATTATTATTATTATTATTATTATTATGATCAGTGCAGGGATGGCACAGTGGTGAGAGCACTCCCATCAATGTGGCCCAGGTTCGATTCCCAGGCTCGGCATCATATGTGGCTTGAGTTTGTTGGCTCTCTACTTTACACCTAGAGGTTTTTCTCTGGGTACTCTGGTTTTCCCCTCTCCTCAAAAAGTAACATTTGACTTGATTTCAGTTTACAGTGTCCCCAATTAGTGCTTGAGTGCTAGAACGACTAGACACTTAAATAAATCTCCTTTCCTTTTCTTTCCCTTAAATCATTAAATTTGTTGGCTTGCACTAATATTATGGGATGACATTGATGTTGCTGCAGGTGTGCACGTTTCTTGAAGAAAGAGGGTTGGGAAATGACATTATAAAACTTTTTAGAGACGACAAGGTATTTTTACTGACATGTATGGGACACAAAGTACTACCATAAGTCCCTGAGCTCTAGATCTGTGTAAGCAAACTGCTAAGAGAAAATTGCAACAGTTTGTATGAAAGAGATCCAGTTGGCCATTTTCAATATGGACACACATTATTATCTTTCAAAATGCAACAATCCTGTGGTTTTATCTTGGCAGCTTGCCAGACATTCTGGGCTTGGGAAGTTTGTGTCTTGGGTTTCGCTTTTTCCTATTTACACAGATCAAGAGCCTGGGGAGCCTGTGACACTACACGTACCCTAAGCTCTAGTTTTGTAACAGGATGTACTGCATGGGAATTTAGAAGATACGCCTTTTTTGTTCAGAAATATTCAAGCAACAGTTTGTAAACCTTGGTTTTTTCAGCTGGTTTGGCTTTTTTTAGGCTGGGTATTTTCCATATAAAGTTGTGTATTCTAAATTTTCATAAATTCTCTGAAAAACTATAGTGTAGGTTGCCCGTGTAAACAGTGAATCGATTTCATACTGACTTTTGAATTATTTCATGGCTTAAGGGCCAGTAATCTAGCACGTAGCCAGGTTTTTATTTCAGTCACGGCAATTGTAACAACATAGGGAGTACTCACAAGAGTGCAAATGTTAGATACCTGAAACGTTTTATCCATTAACTGTATTTTTCTTTTACTTAAATATCACTGTTTAGTGCTAAACAGTATTTGATGGGTTTAATTAATAGCTGCACTGTAATTTCAAATTAATGCAAGAGCTTGCCGTAACCATGTCTGCATTTGTGTTACAGCAGCAAATGCAGCACCTTATCCTGATTGCTTTTACTATTGCTTATTTATCAAAGATGGATGCCACTGCTATTCAAGTAGCAAGTGATGATATTTTGAAGAATGAATATCTCATAAACCCCAGAGGAGATCTTTATCCTGTGAAGAAAGGGAAGATGAGAAAAAGAAACTGAATAATGATAACATAAAAAAGGAACTTTTGACACGCTTTTAAGAGGAAGGAAAGAAAAGAAAATCGCTGGAAAGGAAAAATTCCAAAATAACGTAAAGGAATTAACTAGCACAAGTGATACTGATATCACCAAAAAAACAAGGAAGATTTCGCTTGGATGGCTGAATTACGATGAGAAGATTAAAAACTACAAACATGTAAGAGAAATTCAAAAAGGGGGGTTAAGACCAATTTCAGTTCCCTCTAGCTTTACAAAAGAAGACGTACTACAGGAAGCCATCAAAGTGTATTTATGTAAAGAAGAGCTAAATATGGAGGTTGAACTAGGAAATTTTAAGCAGCAACAATAAAAGGAGATGACCTGGGAGTACTTTTTACTGTTGAGAATTATTATAAAACCTACAAGTTGTTACATGCTAGGCTTTACTTGATGACGAAGCCTAAGGTAGTCGCAGTTTATGATGATGAGTCACTGATGAAAAGCCCATTGGGTAGCAATGAAGGCTCCTCATCTGGTTTATTGGATACCAGTGAGGAATGTGTTGCCCTACGAGCAGAGCATGCGAAGAATCACTAGAAGCTGATTGCTAGAAGGAGGAACACAAAGGACAAAAGTTGGAGAAGAAGAAAGAACATCCTGACTTGGAAGACAACCAGAATATTGAACGTCTGAGGGAAGCGAGGAAGTCAAGAACACCTTCAGAGCATGGAAAGAGAGAGGCCCACTTTACTATTGCTGTCCGACATCCACGTTTTGGCACATTTCGAAGGCGGTTTCGAATAGATGCTGTTATGTCTTCTGTGTATAACTAGTAGGGTTCTCTTCAAACTGAACCTCCATACTTCATGTTAAAATTCGTATAGGCCCATCTTCACCTGTTTCAGTTGCTGCAATGTAATAGTCATGGACGTCTGTGAAAAGCTGACGATCCAGAGGTCAGTTTTCTTGCACTCGGTCCAGAAAAAGAGGGGCTATCTGCAAATGATGACACTCCGTTACACAGTGTTTCTGAGCTGGATTACATCCCAGAAGCTGACGAGCTGCCGCAGCAGATATTTGACAATGAAGAGAGTGTGCGTGAGGAGGTGTGACTACATGAAATATGAATTCAGAAAACTATTTGATATTAAATAGTAACAATTATTTTATCCAATCCAATAGTGCCGAAAATGTCGGACTAATGAACAAATATATATTTTTTTTCTGTCTATCGCATATTGCACATGTCTTTACGAGTTCTAGGGATTTCTTCAAATTGTAGCATTGAGTGCCATTGTAATGTATACCTTTTTAACAGGAAAGGAAATGAAAGGAAGGGAAAGGAAAATGAGGTGTCCACAGAAAAATGAAATTGTCGCCCCGCTATTTTTGTATATGGTCAAACTATATATCATATTAAATCTAATAGATTGAATTATTTGAATAAAGTTCTAGTTTTTTGGTATTTAATATTGCCTTTTAGTTTTGAGGCCTAAAACTCAGAACAATCGAGTCTGCTGCAGAAGCTCCTGCCCCGTCAGTTTATTACGCAAATAACCGCACTTTGTTGCATCTTAGTCACAGATGAATGCACTCCAATACTGTGTGAGGCATTTTTGATATGTTACGCATTGAAGTTGAAAGTGACTTTTCATACTTAATTTGGGCAGAAAAAGTGCCATAAAATCAGTCTCGGAAGACCAACGAAAAATTCCTCACGCAGCATTTGGGGTAGTACAATCATCTATTAGAACTGAAAAGTTGGAAGCGATATCTTAAAACCCGTCGGGGCAAGAGGTCCGAGAACTTGTAATTTTGACGTCAAAATGAACCACAAGATAATCGAGCTCAAGTTTCTCATGCAGTTCATGATGTGCTGCATAACTCCGCCCCCTACTTGAAAGCCAATTATGCTAAGCCAATCAGCGTTTGGGCTAAGGTAGCAGATCGCACGTGAAGGCTGTCAATTGACACCCAATCCTTTCAAGTGTGATTATGTGATACGTTAATCATTTTTCGCATGCAGATTATGGCGGGAAACAAAGAGAAGCGATTTTAGCGGTTTTAAAATTAAATTTGCAGAATTTTTTTTCCAGAAAATATACTTCACAGCCCACTGATTCAACATTTTCACAAACAAATTTGAGCCAGATGCCCAAGTTGTAGTGTGTAGTTGTTCTACCGCTGGAGCACTAATTGAGGACACTATAAACTGAAATTAACAATGAAAGTAAATGTTGGTTTTTGAGGAGAGGGGAAAACCGGAGTTCTCGCTCCAGTAAGTTATCAGTTACAATCATAAAAATGTAATAGATGGTGGCTACATGATACATGTGTGGGCAAAACTTAACTTAATAAAATGGAAGAGGCCTTTTGCATGCATCTTAGGGACGCAGCTCATGAGCCGTTTTTTTTTTTGCAGCTCACCAGGACGCTCTGGGTCCCACAGGACGTTTTGCAGGACAATTATCCCATCGCAATTATCGGTTACCTCTCTGCTGTCCAGCTGCGAACGAGTCTAGACACTATAGACTAAAGGCAAATCTAGAGGGTTGTAAGGACTAACGCTTTCATTCGACCAGAATATACGCAATTTTTAAGTACCTTAGCAGAATTTTGTGACTGTAAGTTTTGTGCTTACACCCCAGAAAGGGGTACGCGTCAGCCAACTCTTCTGGCCCAGTTGCTTGAAACTTAATTAGCCCTAATCAGCTTTAAATACCATGGAAACCTGTAGGTTTTGATACTTCTTAACCAACGGTTAGCAATAACCAGGCTTTGAACAACCGGCCCCACTGGTGGCTAAAATTAGTTTGAGGACTATCACAAAGGCCCATGGGATTGAAATGCGGGAAATTTTCGCAAGCAAAGCCTTAGGATATAGGAAGGATCAGAAACACTTAGTCGATTTAGAATTTTTTATTTACTGCAGGTGACTGGATTTCTCACCGGCCAAACTAAAAATGTTCAAGGTCCAGAGAACTCTCCAAAGCTTAGGCACGAAATTCAAAGTTAATATTTTTAAAATTTTATATTTTTGGTCCAAAAATGTTCGAAGTTTGGTAATATGTCTCAAAGTAAACAATAAAAATACTCCAAGCAATGCCATGAAGAAACTGCTTTAATGTAAAAACGAATAAAACTACATGTGATGGCGTGCTTAACACTTACGACACATGCGCAAGGTAAAATAAGGAGTGGAACGGACATTACATTTCTCCCCTATTTTCGGAAAAGTCGCTTCCTAGAACACTTACAAACTTGTGAAATAAAATGCAAATATTCATAAACTGACAGCCGATGAAAATAAAAA
>OX421451.1:25918431-25920931 GCA_949126865.1 Montipora capitata | reverse complement strand
TCCCTTTATGGACAATTGCAAGTTACTCCTAGCATGCATTTGCATTCTCATCTTGTAAATTGTGTGTTGGATTATGGACCTGTGAACAACGTTTGGCTTTTCTCATTTAAATGTTTTAATGGTGTTCTTGGAGATTTCAAGACAAATTAAAGAGCAGTGGAGCTGCAGCTTATGAGGACGTTTCTTAGAGATCAGGACATCAGGGACCTGCCATTTCGAAATTTATATTGTGAAGAGTTTTTCCCTACATTTAATCAAATGAACAACACCAGTATGGATCCTCTTCAGGACATCAGTTCCACTGTGGACCTCTTAGCTCTTGCAGATGGGCCACTAACCAAATCAGACCTTGGTTAGAGACTAAATCCTGCATTTGTTTCCCCCCTCACAAAATAGATTACCTGGATGATGATGAACTAAATTATTTAATGTGTTCCTATTCAGCTTTCCTTGAAGGGGTCGACATTGCATCTGGAACTGTCATATTTGATCATTGTGCCGGTGTGGAGTTTTGTGGTGATCAGTATGACTCAAGAAGTGAGCGTTCATCCTACATAATTGCATTTTGGGTCGGTATTGATGGGAGCATTGATCCAGCCACAATAGTACACTGCTACTTAAAGCAGAATATCATTATTCGTGGAGAACTAAAATCTGTTGTGATGGCCCGTGTCTTGCATGGTATCACCATGGATTTATTTATTGATAAATAAGTACACAAAGCACAAGTTAACGATAATAAGATGCCAAAGCCAGAGGCTTATACGGCGTAGGTCAGAGAGTTACATTGTGCTACTAAGTTACAATGAGAATAAAAATTAATAAGTACAAAATTTACAGAGAAAAGGCAAACTATAAAAAGAATTATTACTGCACGTAAAGCAAAATAAACATAACAATAATGATAGTGTGCAAAAAGTGATAAAAAAAAGTGTTTGAAGGGAGAAAAAAGAATTTGCGTTCAACTTAGTTTAAAGTAAGTGAATTGCAAAGAGAGAGAGGAATGTCATTTTAAATTTGAGGACCCTGTACCCGAAGAGAAAAAGAGTATTTGTGAGTATGAAGATGTAAGTTGTTTTTTTGCGAGATATTGATGACAATCAGAGTTAAGAACGAAAAGAGATGAAAGAGGAGAGGGCAAGAGCTGCTGCTTGTGGAGGAAAACAAAGCAAGAAACTTGAATTTGTTAAAGAGTGGGTAAGTATGTGCACGTGGTGGAGAGTGAGTAATGATTCTTAAAGCTTTCTTCTGGAAACGGAAAAGGGGTTGTCAATGAGAAGAGTAAGTGGATGCCCAAATAATAAGACAGTATTGAAGATATGGGAGTATTAAAGAGTTGTATAATGTGCAAAGAGTATTAGAAAAGAAAAACTGTCCTGATTTGATAATAATCCCAGTGGATTTGGCAATTTTGGAAGAAATCGCTTTTATATGAGCCTGCCATGAGAGGTTTTGATGGATGATAACACCTAAGAATTTTGTGTGTTCTACTCTATTAATACTATTCTTATCGATGCTAATAGAAAGACCATCAAGATTTATTTTCTTTCTGGGAGGGTGAAATAAAATAAATTTAGTCTTGTCGGGATGCAAAGTTAGCTTGTTAGCTTTGAACCAGGTAGCCACAAAAGAAAGTTCATGGTTCACAATTTTAGTTAGTTCAGAGATATTTTTGTGTTGAAAGAAAATATTAGTGTCGTCTGCAAAAAGGATAAATGAGAGATAATTAGAGCATAATAAAATGTCATTAATGTCTACAAGAAATAAAAGTGGCCCTAACACAGAACCCTGAGGAACACCACATTTAATTGGAAGCAGTGGAGATTTCCAGGAATCAATTTGAACATATTGAGAACGAGAGAGGAGATAGCTATGCATCCAGTTAAAAGGTGTGCCTCGAATACCATAGAAGTTTAATTTATCTAAGAGGATGGAGTGATTAACGGTATCAAATGCCTTCTTTAGATCAATGAATATGCCAATTGTGAGTTCGTTCTTCTCAAATGAATCAAATATTTTATTAGTAAGTTCCAGTATTGCTATAAAAGTAGAATGTTTCTTTTTAATCCCATACTGATGATTATTGAGTATGCTATGTTTGGTGAGATAGTCCATTAGACAATGATGCATAGCACTCTCAAGGATTTTAGAGAAGCAAGGTAAGATTGAGATAGGCCTATAATTAGTGAAGTTTGTGCTATCTTCACTTTTGAATATGGGTAGTACTTTGCTGATTTTAAGCTTATCAGGCACAATGCCAGTTGAGAAGGAGATATTGCACATTTGAGAGAGGGAAGATGCCAAGAGATCAATAGATGCTTTAATCACATTAACATTAATACCATCCACTCCCTCACTGTTACTACTCTTCAGAGAGGAAGCTTTGTTAGCTGGTGTAGGATTATTACAATATTGTTTATAGAGAGCGTACTTCCTACGACAGGAGTTTTGGAGCCCTGAGGTAAACCAAGGTTTGGCTTTTGAATTTTCTTTTACAGTG
>OX421451.1:25903431-25910931 GCA_949126865.1 Montipora capitata | reverse complement strand
TTCCTGCACGTTCTTGGTAGCTCCCCCCCGAAAAAAAAGCAATCCTACAAAAATATATTGTCACCCCTCCTCCAGTTTCTAATGATGTACCCCTTATGTTCGAAACTCGATCTTCACTTGACTTGCACACTAGCTCGGCTGCAAACAGCGCTAGACTAGCCGCGGATGCTTAGCTTCCTATGTAAACCAGAAATGCACTAAAAATAATATTCGGAGCTCAAAACTGCGCACTATTGTAGGTGTGCCTGTATGGTGTTCGCTGCATCACTGGAGTTGCATTTGCTGCCACAAAATCGAATCATGGGCATTTGTAGTGTTGAAATTACATGTATATCGTTCGTGTATTCAATCCGAATAACTGAATGGGTACCTATTTCTTCCGCCGTCCAAACCAGATTATCCTCGTCCGAATTTTGAAGTGATGTTCTTAAAAGGTTCAGGTCTTCCCAGAAAGGCCACTTTATTTCAATATCTTCTTCCTCCTTCTGCTTTTGCAAGTATCGCAACACTGAGCTCCTCAAACTGTGCCATTTTGCCTTCATTTTGCCTTTTCAAACCGCGCGATGAGTGGCGCCATTGCTTTCTTTGTCTTTGTTTTGTTGCCATTTTCTTTCAATCGCTTGTCCCATAATATAGGATTTTCCTTGTAATATGAAATCAGCATTCGTGTCGTGGATGCACTCCATACCGAGCTGCCGATATTTCAGCAACTTCTTCCTCTTCCCTTTCCTGCTCTCCACTCTCCGCCATAGCTCAGCCAGGTCATATCTTGACTGTCTTCGTTTAAAATGTTGTTTCCGTATTTATTGCATTCCAAAACAATGTAATTATCCATCTATTTTCGTCCAGTTGTGTGTTTATCGCAAGTACTTAAGCATGAAAGTATTGTATTGCCGTTTCTTTGCTGTCTGTGATTGGTTAAATCTGTAGTAAAGCTGCAGAAGCACGCTCCCGAGCTGTTCACACGATAAAAATCGTCCTTTTTGCAACATTCGTTGCTGCAACATGCCGCATGAAGTTCCACCAAATGAACTTTGGCGGGACATGTTGCAGTGACAAAACATAGGTGTGAAATCATGTGGCACCAAGAACTCAGACAATGCGACACCTTGTGGCTACATTTCCCTGGGACACGCAATAACTGCAGTTGTGACTGTGTGTGCGTAAATACGTTTTGTGCCTGCTACATTTTCTCTCGTATGTATGAAACAGGATTTGACTGCGGCTTCATGTCCCCAGGACATGTAATGGCTGCATTTGCGAATGTATGTGCGCAATTCGATGTTGTCCCTGCAGCGCGCGTCAGATACAGACGCCCGCTACAGCCCTCCTCATGTGAACGAAACAGTAATTTACCGCTGCTACAAGTCTCTGGGACGTGTTCCCGCTATTGGGCTTAATTGTCTGTGTTGATTGTGATTTTGTACCCACTGCATGTCCCCGGTACACATGCATGTAAAATGCCCCTAGTGTGTGAGTAAAATGAATAGATTTCCCAAGGACATGCTTATGGCACAGTTTGTTCTGTGTGTACACGTTGTGATTTGGTGGGTGCTTCGTGTCCCCACTGTAGATTCCCGCTCTATGCCGCATCATATGTATGGAATATGATTTTAAAACTGCTGCATGTTCCAGGGTCATGTAGCTGGGTCATGTAAATGACCCCTAGTGTGCGAGCACCTTTAAGGATATTGATGTTAAAGTCACCAAAAAGGAAACATAATTTATTCTCAAAGCCAATTTTAGCAAGGACTTGTATGGTGGCAGAGAACTGCCAATCACATATTTTTTGTGGAACAAATGTTAGTTTTACTGAGGTATAAATCAAAACAAAATAAAACATAACATAAAATGAAATGAAATTTAAAAGTACAGTGATTTTTAAAAACAAAGCTACTTTACTTTTAAGTTGAACTAAAATGAAAATACAGTTCAAAGTGAAATATAAAGTCAATTGCAAGTGAAAAGTGAATTTCACCGTGGCCGAGCGCTGCCACTACCATCATGCTACGTGCTTATAAGCTCTGCGCCTGTGATTTTAATAGCCAATATGGCGGATAACCGTGAGGCTACCTGGACTGATGACGAAAATCTAAAGGAAGTTTTAACTAAATATGTCCAGCAAGGCTTGCAAAGATCGGAAGCGCTGGCTTTTCTGAGACGTTAATTTCCAGAATATGCGTGGAGTATTCGTTCCCTTGACGGAAGGCTTCATCACTTTAACATATTCTACAATGACAGGAGTGTCGAAGTTCAGGACATGAAAGAAGCGGTGGACGAAGAGGTTAAAGGTCCTGGTAAGCTGCTAGGATACAGAGCCCTGCACAAGAAAATCAGATTGGAGCACGGGCTAGATGTTACTAGAGACCAGGTTTACGATGTGATGTCTGAACTGGACCCACAAGGTCTGGAAGCCCGTGGTAACGTCGGAGCCAAGAGACAGAGAAAGAAAGGAAACTTCACGACACGTGGGTCTAACTGGGTATATTCACTTGATGGTCATGACAAGCTAATGATTATCAAAACTCGACATTTCCATTAGCAGTGTATGGGTGCATGGACGCGGCTATGGTTGAAAGTCTGGGTTTCCAATCATGTTCCCAAATTAATTGGAAGATGGTACCTTGAACATTTAATTGAAACAAAGATCATATCTGTGATGTTAAGAGTAGATAAGGGAACCGAAACAGGGACCATGGCCACAATGCATGCTTTCCTTCGCAGACACCACAATGGATCCACACGAAACAGTCATACATGGCCCTTCTACCTCAAATCAGGTATGGAAATGCTCTGTTTATTTCCTAAGCAAATTGAATTGGTGGAGATTGAGTTGGGAACAGGATGTTTTTCTAAAATAGAGGGGGGGGGAATAGGCAATAGAGGGTCAAAACCTCCCATTCCCGTCTGCGTCCTGTACGCGTCCAACCCCATCCACCCTCTACACAAAACTAACCTGACAAATAGTGCGTATTGCATTTAAAACTTAATATGCATAATGGATTCAGCTGACTACAGCTATCACTATAATATATAGCCCAGTTTTTGTTTCCAAAAATTATGGCAAAAATGTTGATGAAATTCCCCACTATTGTGTCAATATTTTGAATTTCTGTTAAGGAAAAAAAGGGAAAAAAGTGGTAGTAGTGAGGTAAGTAAAAATAGTTTTATACTGCTATTTTGTAGATTGAAAGATGGTGGAAGGAATTGCATGAGAGGATGGAGAGGTATTTTTAGGATGGTTTGCGTTGGCTAAAAGATCAAGGTCATTATGACCCACACAATGACTCTCTTAGGTATGTGCAGTAATTTGGATCTGAAGCAGTTATCTTTGGAACCAGCTTTTTATACCTCTTAACTTCACTGTATATCATTGAAAGGTCAGGTCAGCAGTCATGGTGGACGGACGTTCAATTTGTAGCTCTGATGCAGGTGCTGTTCATGTTTTAGAAACCGAGTTCTCCTCGCTCAATCCAGAGTCTTGTGAGCTTGAGTGTCTTCATCTTAATGATGGAAAGTTGGTGTGGATGAATGACTTGGAATCTCTAAAGAAATTCGTGGAAAGTGTTTTAAAATTGCAAGGAAAGTGGCTAACGCCTGGCGGGAATACAAAGCAATTTAAATGTTCAAACGGCAATGTTATCATCAATTGGTACAGCAAGAAACAAACTCTGAATTTTCAAGGCCACGATGGTCCGGCTTTAAAGGATAAGCTGATGGAATTAATTCACAAGAAACTGAGAAATATAGCTGAAACGCAAGATGCCAATTCTCTGAGCTCCACCGAACAATCTTTTCAAGCATCTACACTATTGCAGGAGACCGACAGCGGCAAGAGTAATTTTCAAACGTCGACTGATGGCGAGAGTCTGCTAAATGGTTCTGAAAAGCGACCAAATTCAGAAATCATTGCCGATATTGAGGGATTGAAACTCGATTTATTGATCCTTCAAAAACAGGTTCAAAAAATATTCAAAAACAAGATGGAAATGCTTTAGGTGTCGAGCTCATCGACTGCAAAAAGAAGTGTGAAAAGTTATTATCCACCATATCCAAAAAAGACAATGCAATTAATGAATTGGAAGAAAAATGTTTGTTCCTTGAAAGCCGAGTTCTGTCATTACAGCAAGAAAATGATTCTCTAAAGTTAGCTCTAACCATCATTACGCGAGAAAAAGTGAAGTTGAAACCAATCAACTACAATCAAGTGATCGTTGGTCCGTGGCAAAGCCGCACCCGAGAAGTACAAATGCAAAACATAGCCAGAAAACAATGCCCACTAATATAATTCAAACCCGTAACGGATTTGAGCCTCTTCAAGTTCAAATTGAAGATCAAATCGAAAGAAATGTAAGCAATCAAAATGGGAATAGCGCTGTCACAGGACACAGAACATCTCCGTCGTCCTCAGAGATTAGAATGTGAAACACTAACTTAATCAATTCGTCAGATCAATTTGATCATTCACAGCCCAACAGTCAGAAGAAAGTCATTATAGCGGGTGATTCTACTCTCAAATACCTACAAAGCCATAAAATGTCGAAGAATTCACAAGTTAAGATAGCCACTTTTCCGGGATGCACAACGCAAGACATGAAGGATCATATCAAGCCACTACTATGCAGAAACCCGGACGAGTTAATTATCCATGTGGGAACCAATAGTTTACGATCCTCCTATACTCCTCATGAATGTGCAGTAGAACTGATTGATCTAGCCGAAGCAATCAGCTCTGAATCTTCAGCTATGATATCTATATCCGGTCTCATCAATAGATCTGATGACGAAGCTCTTGCACGTAAAGTACCTGACGTGAACAAAGTTCTTAAGGAATGCTGCCAGCAAAAGAACTGGGGTTTTGTTGACCACTGTAACATTTCAAGAACTAGCCACTTAAATCGAAATGGTCTTCATTTAAACAAGAAAGGCACCATGCGCCTAGCTCAAAATTTCATTAACCATTTACGTGTAGATTAGGATATTGCCGTCTGGGAATCCGACTCGGCTGATGTCCCTAAGGATACCAACTGTGGTAAGTCCATCTGTCCCACAATCTTTGGTCGAGGTTTAGCCATAGCGTCCCTTAAAATTAATAGTCTGTTGTCTCATATTGACGAACTTAGAGTTTTTATGTCCTGTTGTAAAGTTGATATTTTACATATCAACGAATCAAAATTAGACTCTACAGTACGTGATAACGAAGTATACATACCTGGCTTTGAAATAGTCAGAAAAGATCGTAAAATTAACGGAAGAAATGGTGGTGGAGTATGTACATACGTTCGCACTAATCTGAACTATCGAATACGCAATGATTTAAATATAGATCTTTTGGACTGTCTTTTCGTTGAAATCAGTAAGCCACGAAGTACACCATTTCTGGTCGGTGCTTGGTATCGACCCCCAAGTTCTCCACCCAATTTATTTAGCGAATTTGAGAATGTTATTGCAAAAATTGACACGGAAAATAAGGAATTATATTTACTTGGTGATATCAACTGCAATTTGTTGCCTGAAGCAATTGCAGTTAATTCTTCCCATCTGATAAACATTTTCGATATATATGGTCTTAGTCAGTTAATCACTGAACCAACACGTGTCACCCCGGACTCAAAAACATTAATTGATTTATGCATAACGAACTCCCCAGAGAAGGTTACAAATTCCGGTGTCATTCACCTTGGCATAAGTGATCATTCTCTTGTTTTTTTGTCACGTAAGACTCAATACTGCCGTACTGGCCCTCGCGTGATTGAAACACGGCAATTTAAACAGTTTAACAGAGGAAAATTTTTAAGTGACCTCAATCAACTACCTTGGGCCAATGTTGATTTGTATTCTGATCCCAATGAAATGTGGCGTATATGGAAAGAAATGTTTCTTGGTTGCGTCGATAAAGACGCACCACTTAAATCCAAAAGAATTCAAAAAAAACGATCTCCATGGATTACTAGAGAGTTACTGAACAAAATCCGAAAACGAGATTTTCTTAAAAAGAAGGCAATCTCCTCCAACAACCCGGCTACATGGGATCAATTTAGGTGTGCAAGAAACCAGGCAAATAACGCAATTAAACTCGCAAAAAAACTCTATGTTTCTGACAACTTGGAAGACAGCAAAGGTAATTTACGCAAAACATGGAATGTCATCAACGAGCTAACTTCACGTAACAGTGGTAAGTCAACGAATATTTTGGAGATCAAGGTAGATAATAAAATAGCAAGTAACCCTATGGACATTGCGGAAGCTATTAACGATCACTTTACTAATGTTGCGCAAATATTAGCACAAGATATTCCTGTTGTCGACGCTAATCCCGAGTCTTATTTAGAGCCCACTGACCATTCGTTTTCTCTGCAAATTCCGAGTGTTGATATTGTTTCTAACATTTTGTCGAAAATTGATGAAAAGAAAGCCACCGGTCTTGATATGATTCCGAGTAAATTGTTGAAAATGGCTGCTAATATCATCGCACCCTCTCTTACCTCAATATTCTCAAAGTTTATTCTAACTGGGATATATCCAAACGATTGGAAAACGGCCAAAGTGAATCCACTTTTTAAAAAGGGCATTAAATCTGACCCTAACAACTGCAGGCCAATATCTGTAATCCCTATAATTTCGAAAGTTTTCGAAAGAATTGTTTATAATCAACTTTTCCATTATCTAGATGATAATAAATTGCTACTGGGTTGCCAATCAGGGTTCCGATCTCTACATAGTACGCTCACGGCTTTGCTTGAGGCAACAAATGCTTGGTCAGTAAACATCGACAATGGCCTTTTAAATGGCGTTGTCTTTATTGATCTTACTAAGGCATTCGATACCATTGATCATGAGATCATCTTGCGTAAGATGTCATATTTGGGTGTCGATCAGGCGGCCATAAAATGGTTCTTGTTTTACTTAAGTGGCCGAACCCAAAGATGTAATGTCAGTGGCAAACTATCATCTGCTCGTACCCTCAGTTGCGGCGTGCCGCTGGGTAGCATATTGGGTCCTTTGCTATTTTTAATTTACATTAATGATCTTCCCAACTCCCTGCGGGGCGCCGTACCAAGAATGTTTGCCGATGACACCAACCTTACGTTATCTGCTAAAACGTTAACAGAACTTAAGCTAGCTCTAACCCCTGAATTAAATAACCTTAGCAGTTGGCTGAAAGCCAACAAGCTCAGTCTAAATGTTGCTAAAACTGAGCTAATGATTATTGGATCAAGACAAAGGCTATCTGCCCAATGTGACGATGTAGTAATCAGAATTGATGACCAAATTATCAAGAGGGTCGTTCATACCAAATCCTTAGGTCTTACCATAGATGCTCACCTCTCTTGGGGTAAACACGTTGAAGAGATTTGCAAGAAAGTCTCTTCAGCTATAGGCGCCCTAAAACGTGTGCGGCCGTTTATATCCAAAGAAACTGCAATTCTAATTTATAACACCTTAATTATGCCTCATTTTGATTACTGCAGCCCCGTCTGGGACTGTTTGAGTGGTTAC
>OX421451.1:25865931-25885931 GCA_949126865.1 Montipora capitata | reverse complement strand
AGCTCGTGATGTGACAGATCGTCTTTGTCGGTTCAAGGTCAAACAAGGAGTTTTATTGATGTACTTTATTTATTCCACTTTATCTCTGAAAACGAGATCATTTACAATTAGATGTATTTCATTGAAACATGCCGGCTTGGCTTAGAACCAGAATCTGCTAGAAAGGACAAACTTCAAACAAGATCTCCAACAAATTACCTGTACATGCTCTAAACAAACTTCTGAAAACAGAAGCTGGTGATATTTCTCCTTGTACTTTAACGAGAACTCATTGTGATTACATGTTTAGAACATAAGTGCAAAATTCTTGTCACTGTCGAGGCACATCGAAAAACAGTTAGGCAAGCGGAGTAAAAAAACTTCTTGTTCGCTCACATTTTAAGGCCAAACAAACCAGCAACAGATCGATTATTTCTGTTCAAAAAGAGTACAGATGATTGTTATTTAATTCCAGTTAACAATAAAAATTCGAGTTTCATTCCTGAACAAAGGAAAAAACGACTAAACCACGTTTTAGAAATATGCATCCACTTGAACTAACTCATCTGTAGAAATAGCAAACGGTTTAGTGTCCAAGAAAAGAATTTGTGGAGTAACTTCTTCCACCAGCTTTAAGCTATTACTGGTGTACCGTTTTGTCGTTCTTGTTCTCTTTCTCTCTTTTTCTGACATAGGCCATCCAGGCATCTTGCAACCTTAGTAGATTCGAAATTAAAAATATCTTAAGACATACCAAAAACTGCATATCAGAGCAAAAAGCACCCTAAACAAATTAAAAATAAACACTCAGCTTTAAGTTTATATCCCTCCAATGCTTGACTTGAATAACTACAGCTATATTATGTTAAACCTGGAATGAAACCAGCGAAAAATGCAAGAAAAATATATTTTCCAAACCATACCTGAACACGAAATGCATCGAGAGCTTTAAGAGCTTTGCTAACGTAGCATAGCTGTGTAGACGCGTTGAGCCACAGAAAGAGCGCGAAAAATTAAGCCTCGTTCAGGTGTGAGTGTGAGTGTGAGTGTGAGTGTCTGACCTGGCTTGAGCCTGCGATCCAATCAACAACCAGTCCCGGGTCAGCAGTCAACTTAAAAAAACCAGCTGACCTCGATAAGGTCACGTGATACTGATCAGCAGATACCTTGTTTTGACAGGTGTCAATTGACCATAACATTGATGTCCAATATCAAAGATGTATGCTGTAACCTGGAGTATTGCCTCCTCTATGAGCTCTAAACTTGAGCCCGTGATATGGTTATGTGATACTGGTCACATTGGCATACATGAAGGGGCGTACGGACGTTCATGACGTCATGGCTATAAAACCAAATTTTCTCACATCGATGGGTTACCATATTTTCTTAGCTATGGTGCTCCTCGCGCACACGCCTTTGGCTCCGCTATTAATTTAGCATCACACTTCTTCTAATTTTATCTCTGCTTCCATCCCAAGAAGAAGATGTATTCTATTGAGGACCTTGTACTGTCCAATATAAGCGTGATATCATCAGCATACTGGCTTATTTTACATTCATTGTCCGAAGTTTGAATGCCACGAATTAATGAATCTCGTCTTACTGCTGCCCCCAGGATTTCAGCGCATAAAATTAAAAGGTAAGGGGACAGGGGACAGCCTTGATGCACACCTCTACTTAAGTTAAAGAAATCTGATGACCAGCCATTGTTTTGTATACTACTGCTAATGTCGGTATAAAAAAAATTTATCCAGAGTATAAGAGAATCTCCAAAGTTATAATATTTCAAAGTTTTTTCAATAAAGGATCATTCAAGAGTGTCAATTGCCTTTTCAAAATCGATGAAAAGGAGAAGTCCTGGAATTTTTTCAATGTCTGTATAACTTAAGATACTATTTAACAACATTATATTCTATCTCGTCATCACTGCCCCAGGGATCCCATGAGATAGCTACACGCATGCGCAGATGCATGCGCATAACCAGTGCTTTTCACGCGCAAATCAGTTTTTAGCACGGTGATTAATTATGCGGAGAAAATCTTCTATTTCTACCTTCAAGTTTCTTAATATTGGGTCTGCAATAAGTTCACTGGGTAGGAAAACACCTAGAATGACTACACCAGGTTTGGAACCCGATGTTCAGAGGTCGCACGGTGCTGTAGACCAATCCTCACAGATCTTAACGACACTTTGGCACAATTGACCAAAGCCTCAGAAACGCAGACAGCGACGCTCGCCAGTCTTAAAGAAGACATCTTCATTCGTCCTGACTCAGACGAGGAGGCAGACGAGGACGAATCGAACACAAGCAATACACTACTAAATGTTTCTGCCATGTTAAATAATGTGCTTGACCCGAGCGACTCTGTCATGGCAAAGAAATCTGCTTGCTCTGACTCAGACATTTGTACAGACCAAGGATAAATCAGCTGCTATAACAGAGAAGGTTGCCAGTCTAATTGATAATATGGCTTCTGGAGGTCTGTCGCCAGAAACAGTGAAGGAAAGGGTTGATAAATACCCTCCACCAGAAAATTGTAAGTTCCTGTGTACTACAACAATTAACAAAGAAGTTTGGGATTTGCTTCCCAGGAGGAGCAGGACAGTTGACTTTGCTTTTCAGAAGATACATGTATTTCTTGTTCAGGGTTTATCATCCCTGTCTATTTTGGGGGACCAGTTGGTGAAAGACCTTCAAACTGGCAAACCCACTAATGTCTGTCCTGATCCTGGACCAGGTCATGGACAGCATTGCCCTTGTGGCTAATGCCAATTATAAACTTAATATGAAACGTCGAGAGCTAATCAAGGTTATGCAAAGAGCCCATCAAGCCCTCTACAAAGCTATTTGGGGATGAGTTATCAAAACATCTAAAGGATACGACCGAAGCAAAGAAGGCAGGCAGGCAGATGCAGAGAAATTCTGACACTCGCACATCTAGCCATAACTACCTAAAGGCTGGAAGGCAGAAATTTCGACGCTCGAATTTCAAACCATATGATCGGACATCTACTGGCCAGAAAACATCTCACCCACACCCTTTTTTAGGGTACAGCCGGGCACAAAAGAGTGCCCCGAAAAACCCCAGCCAATCCAACAACAAAGGTTAATTGATAACGAGGACTATTTGTATCAACTGGTCCTCAATTTTTCAGCAGGACAGCTGAAGGACCTAAACAAATCCACTTCTCACCCGGTGAAGGGGAGATAATAACTGAAGAGATAGATATCTAAGCTTCGCCATAAAGGGGTTTTGGAAAAAACTGAATATGCAGTAGGGGACTTCCTCTCAACTATATTTGTGCGGCCTAAAAAGGATGGTAGCTACAGAATGATTTTAAATCTCAAACCCCTTAATTGATTTGTTTCATATCGCCATTTTAAAATGGACACTATTCAAACAGCTCTTAAACTCATGCGTCCGGGGTGCTTTATGGCCTTGGTTGATCTGAAGGACGCATATTATTCTGTCCCTGTTGCTAAGGAGGACAGGAAATATTTAAAATTTGAGTGGCAAGGAAGTTACTATGAATACACGTGCCTACCCAATGGCCTTGCTTGTGCCCCTAGACTGTTCATAAAAATCTTAAAACCTGTTTACTCCCATATCAGATCAATGGGCGAAATTTGCATGGGGCACATAGACTCTTCCTTGTTAGGATATGAGTACAGTGCTTGTAAGAGGAATGTCCAGGACACGGTGGACGCATTCCAAAAGCTGGGATTTGTAATTCATCCAGTGAAATCCGTTTTTATTCCTACACAAGAAATATAATTTCTTGGGTTTTTACTGAACAGTATTCTTATGACAATTGGACTTCCTCCTACCAAAGCTGCACATGTCCGTAGAACTTGTCAGACTTTGTTACTCAAAACTGAGATGACAATCAGAGAAACTGCCCAAGTCATTGGCTTCATAGTCTCAAGTCTACCTTCAGTGCAGTTTGGAGAATTATATTACAGGAATCTAGAAAAGAATAAGGTTCTTGCACTGCAGGCTAGCAAGGGATATTATGATGCACCATTATACTTGTCCAAGGATGTCAAAGCAGACTTGTCTTGGTGGATAAATAATGTGGACACTTCTTTTAAGAAGATTGTTCAGCCTACTCCTGACATGACCCTGACAACAGATGCCTCAACTAAGGGCTGGGGGGCAGTTTATGGGGAACAGAAAACTGGTGGCCCTTGGAGTTTGGAGGAGCAAGGGTTTCACATTAGCTATCTGGAGCTAAAAGCAATTTGGTTAGGTCTCAAATCTCTGTGTAACAATTTGAGACAAAAACACATTAGGATTCAATCTGATAATACCACTGCAGTGGCTTATATCAATGCAATGGGAGGTATCAAATCTGCAGATTACAACAACATGGCGAGGGAAATTTGGCTCAGTGCCTGCCACATACCAGGCTCCATGAATATGGAAGCTGACTCTGAGTCTAGAGTATTCAGCACTTCCACTGAATGGTCTCTACATCCAGAAGTGTTTGATCACATTAATGAAATGTGGAGCCCCTTTGAAATAGACCTTTTTGCCTCCCGACTCAATTTTAGAATCCCTACGTATGTGTCATGGAAACCAGACACTGACGCGAAATACTAAGCCATACAAACGGGTGTCCAGAGAGACTCTTTCCAGGTGGGTTTGCACTGTTATGACTTCCGCTGGGGTAGACACAACAATATTTAAGCCACACAGTACACGCACTGCAGCTACTTCAAGGGCTAAATCAGCCTCTGTTCCAATCCAAGAAATCTTGAAAACTGCTGGGTGGTCATCATCAAGATGTTTTGACAAGTTTTATGACAAACCTGCGGAACCCCCCACATTTGCTTCGGCTATTCTCAAGATTGGTTAGTCCTGCAATTGGACTTGTTGGCAAATGTCTGTTTGTGCTGCTAAGCCTTAACGAAATATTTATAGAAAGAGACTTTACATTATATGTTTCTTAACATTCCTTGTGTGTTATGTTTACTTGATACATAGCTTGTAGTAACTGAAAAATTAAACGTCACTTACCTGTAAGTTGAAGTTTGATTGGAATTCTATCGAGTCATCAAACTGCACCAAGGGATCACATGCCCACCCTAGAGTTATCCGTTATACTGGCATTTCGTTTTAGCCACACATTTATTTGTGGTGCTGTTGATATTACAGTTCTTATACAATCTATTTTACTTTATGGTGACGAGACTGTCACATTCGGCTGTAAATACTGTGCTTTATCTTTCTTTGGAATTAACGTTAACAATCCTCTCCTCTGTGATATGGAGAGAAGGCCTTTAGCATGAAAAACGTCTATAGAGGCGAGAAAAAAGGGGTTAATGTCATTCCAAAAGACTTTATAAAATTCAACTGGAATTCCGTCTGTTCCAGGTATTTTATTTGATTCCATATTTTTTAAACTTTCCAGACATTCTCTAGCCGTTAGCAGACATTCACAAAGTTTCCTTTCATCATCACTTATTGTACATTGATTCCCTTGTTATTGTACATCGATTCCTTCTTGGTTCGTTTTTGTTTTCCATATTTAATCAAGCTCGCTCTTATCTGCATTTACATCACATCCCATATCGCGTCTACTGACTTATCCTCTTTGTAATCATTTGACACTTTATTATGGTTTCTTTGATAAGGTTGACATATTCAAGATCCTTTAGAAAGTGACTGTTCAACTTCCAGAAACCTGGTCCTCTGGGGTTTGTTTTTGGCCAAGGGTCCAGAAGTTGCCTTCTCCGAACCACGGCCTCGTCAAGAACAGAAACCCTGCCAACGAAAATACTTTTTTTGCTATTTTGAACGCCCAAAGATCACTGTACTATGGTTGCTGGAGAGTAATAACCTTCAACTTAAGTTTTGGCAAGGTTAAAGTAGGTGATAAAGTATTGTGTGTTGTGTAACTCTATGCAGATTGGTACGTATCTGCAAAAAGTCACTATCGCTTTATAGCAATAGTAAAACCGTGAAATGCTATAGTGGGAAGAAAGCTTTCCGACCTTTGCATCGGAATTTGGTAAATCTTAGGGCATACAACCCAAATGTTACTGTGAAAAAACTTCTTCAATAGTCTGGTCTCAGTCTCCAAACTGCAAGTTACCGTACCTACGCACATTGTTTAAATGAACTTGGCTTTGGATTCAGGCAAACGCGAAGGAAAGGACTTTTACGTGAGTTAGACTGAAAACTTCACTTACAATTTGCCAAGGAAGTTAACCAAAGTGAGAACAGTTGTACTGGGCTTTGGATGCATGGTGTTAGTTTTGTTTTTAAAAGCAACCCTTTAAGCGGTGCTATGGCACCAAAAGCACGTGTGGAGAAGAAAAGGGGAAGGACTGACCATCACTGCAAAGGGCTAGAAAGACATAGCCAGCGGAAAGCAGTTGCATGTGATAGTTGCCCTAGCGTACAACAAGGGGGTTATTCTTTGCAAGCCATATGATGAAATAAATGGCAAGTTTTTTGCGTCTTTCGTACGCCAACATTTCAATCTGCGTTTCGGGAGAGCAGGGCTGAAGAGAGATGGAAAACGTTTATTTGTTATGGACAACCATCCATCTCAAATATCTAAGGTGGCAGAGAACGTGTTAAAGGATATTGAGTGCGAACTGCTTCGAATACCGCCCTGTTCACCAGACATAAATCCCATCGAGAATATTTTCCATATAGTGAAAAACCTTTTGAAGAGTAAAGCTGTTCGAGAACATGTAACGTGTCAAACATTAAAGCAATTTGAAACGCAAGTATTAAGAACAATCAAGAGTGTAGATCCTACCATTATAGATAAGGCCATAGAAAGGTTGATTATGAAAGGCAAGGGTTACAAAATGCTTCGAGTTTCCTGAGTATATTAACAGTTCCTTAGAGTCTGACATCAAGAGAAGCAAAGTATAAAATGTAATCAAAACGAACAAGTAGTATTGCATGTGTACGTCATGCAGCATATAAGATTACATCTTGTTAAGGTGGCTCAAAGCAGTTTCCAGCACTTTCCAAGACGTAGTTTTTGGTGGGTCATAATTACTACTCTTTATCAATTCATGCTACAATTATGGTATCAAAATACTGCCCAGTCACTAGCGAACACGTTGGTATTATTTTTGTGACACAATAGGTTACCATAGCAATACTATGACCTGCTAAAGACACCCGTAATTTCAGCTTTAAGCGCTTATATTTTCTATTAAAGAATTTTGATTAGCAGGATAAGATGTAACTTTTGGCAAAGTTTAAAAAAATTCTGTACATGGGGTTCAGAGCGGTCTTAATTTTTCGAAAATTTTAAGTGGCTCTGAACCCCCATGTAACCCTAACCCTAGACTCTAACCCTAAAGTTACATCTTATCCTGCTAATCAAAATTCTGTTATAAGAAAAAATTTCACCGTGTGGTTTTTGAAATATAAGAGCTTAAAGCTGAAATTAAGGGTGTTTTTAGCAGGTCATAGTATTGCTATGGTAACCTCTTGTGTCACAAAAATAATACCAACGTGTTCGCTAGTGATTGGGCAGTATTTTGATACCATGATTGTAGCATCAACTGATGAAGAGTGGCTATAATGACACATCAAAATCTAAGTCTTGGAATGTGTTGGAAACTGTTTTGAGCCACCTTAATTCACTGTCTTATGTAAATAGATGAATACGCAACGGTGTTCCACACAGTACTCCACAAGTATATGGGAATTTTCAAGGGCAGTGCAGTACATTTCGATACTGCAAAGTAACCGATTATGAATTTGTCCCCTGTAATAGGGAAATTCCTCCATTTTCACCAGTAATCCCTTCTATTGCAGGAACTTAAAGATTAATTGAATAATGAAGTTCTCATTTATATTCATTTGATGGAGTACTGTTGAAAATAGTCTTTAAACCAAACTTTACAGTCTTCAATCCTACACACAGCTGTCAATTCTTGTTCGCTAAGATAAATGTAGTAAAGCATGGACTACAGGGAATGAGCTGCTGTTGTTCAACTGGGGGAATTTGCCTCCAGAAATGAAAAAAGCGCCATCTGACATTCATCATTTCAATATTTTCACGATCAATGCCACCGCCTTTTATGAGAACCATGGGTGCATCAGCAGTTGGGAACACAGGGGTATCCTTGGATAGTTCAATATCACGCTTACAAAAGTTCGTTGGGGTTGGCAAATGCATTACGTCACCTAATAGCTGAAGCATAACAGACCATGCTATTATGGAGGGTTTCCAACAAAAATCATTCTGCTCTGTATATTTCCTTTAGGGGCGACAAAATGAATGTCTTGCCGCAGTTGGCTGGACCGTGGATAAATATGTTTCTATATTTTCCCCTACCACATTGAAGCAAACTGTAAACTGCTTTGCAAAATACCTGTATGTCTATTTCATTTCGCTGCAGTAAGTCCGATTTACACTTCCCTTCCCATTCATCTGCACAATTGCCCCCTTTCATTTCTTCCAAAATCTGAATTCTGCTCTTCTTCGTCCTTGCAAATTTCTCTTCAGCAGTGGCAAGACACTAATCAATGACTTTACTTCCCCTCTTGCAAATGAATTCTGCTAGATCCGTTTTCCCTTCTCTGTTTTGAGAAGATGCAAGGGCCATTAACTGCAAACGTGATGTTATTTTCTTCGGCTGTATTAACTGTGCGACATCATATACTGACAGTCCGCGTTTCCCTCCCTTACCTGTTGCGCTGGTGTGGTTTGGTCTACGGCCTGCTTGACGCTTATTTCCAGCGATAGGGTTTTCTGTTCTGGGAGGTTTTGCCTGGCGCAGATCAGGGTGGCCATCAGATATTGCGCGTTTGTCATCTTCTTTGATGGTATACATGTATGCACTATAGTAGGTGTTGTGTCTGCTGCTAATGTTGACCTTAACACCATATCGCTCGTCCAGAAGATTGCGAACACTTAACCTGCTTGCCCGCTTCTCAAGTTTAAGTGCCATGTGATAGTGGAAGATGCTAGCAGACGTACTGTCAGTAGTGTTGGCGTGCATTTCATGAGGAAGTACCCATTTCTTAACTGTAGCATTCGTTGTTTCAGCGAATGCTTGACATAGTTTTGATAAAGGTTTGCCTCGTTGGAATTTTCTCTAAATCTGCTCTGCTGTATGTAATAAGGTAGACAATGTGTTGCTCTCGTACCTGAACTTCGTTCTCGCCTTCAGACGTAGTGAAAATCTCACTCGATGTTGTGGCATCAGGTTCAGGCCGTGTATAAACAAGAATCACCCTCCCCCCCCCCCCCCCCCATTTCCGAAGCGTACAAAACCCTAAGGGTTCAATATGAAAGGCAACTTTTGACCTATCCTAGCAAAACCTATCACGTATTTATGGCAAATATTGCATATCTAACAACAGCAAATGGAGATATGGTACGGCTCACCACAAATTATTCTTAGTCATTTCGTATATGTTACAGGTCAAATTTGATTTCAGGTTATTTTTTATTTAACCTAGGTCAACTTTTTTAACCTAGGTTATTTATAACATACTGTTATATAGTCATGCAGTAAGCCATGCTACTGGTACATTGATATGTTTGTACTAAATCCAAGGTAAGGCTAGCCACTCATATAAGCATTGACAATACTGATTAGGGTTAAGCACTGACCATACTGATTAGGGTTAGGGTTAGTCATTATATTTCTCATAAATTTTATCATCTCCAATATTATCAGTTCTTTTTAAATTTTGAAATATTAAATCAGAGTGAATAAAACCAGAACCAATACTGATACAATTTGGAATAAAAATTTCTTTTAAATCACAATGTAACCCTTCATCTATTTTTTGATCAAAATAATCTTTGAATAATACGTTTTCCAAAATAATTTTTTTAAATTTATCTACTATATATATCTTTATATCAGAAAAAAATGTATATTATTATTATTTTTTTATTTTTGTTTCTTTTCAAAACTCGGGTATATGCCAAACAACAATTATTTAACAAGCCAATTAATTGTTTTATATTTTATATTTTGTATTTTACGAACAAATGAAACATAATTTTTGTATGTATCATACATATTTTTATCGTAAGTGGCATCTTTTTTGTGAACTAATTTGATTTCATAATTAATACCATCAAGACAAATTCTTGAAAAGTACTGATTTATTTTTCCCATGTTTTTTTATTATCAAATCAAATATTTTATTCAAACTGGATTCATCTTTTGTATAATTACAAGGCTGATGTTCTTTATCACTAGTATGGCAAGATCCTGAATCATATTCATAACGTTCTTTATTGTTTTTGGCTATAGTTTTATCATTTTCCGGATTATAATCAGGATCTTCATGAGAATTATAATTTGAAAAATCTTGAAAGAACTAACTCATTTATATTATTATATTAAGATAACATTGTTTCTTAAATCCGTCAAATCCTTTATTGGTATCCAACTGTTGAAGTCATCGCTATATCCTTTCCATTTTATAATCTCTTCGAATGACTTTATCAATGCTAATACATCTTGTTTAGCTTTTATTTCCTCATCCTTGAGATCCTTTAGGATTAGTGTATTGGATTTTATCGATTATAAACACTTCTTCTGTCCAGTTTGGACAATTTTTAAATGTTGGTTTCTGTTTTGCTGTTTCCACATCACCATATAGATTAAAGTAAACAACTCTTTCATTTTTCTTTTTACTAGCTTCTGTAGGTGTCAATTTTTTTAACTGTGTTTAGTGTTGTTATACTGTTTTAATATTTTGGGTAGCATGTCTAAATATTGTGTATTGCCTTGTATAGTGAACTGCTTCCACATTTCCACTACTGATGATTTCTCTTGTTTTTCTGTTGCATAGAGTGTTATTTTATTCTTATGTAAGAGGTCTTTCACATGTTTGTTATAAAACTCTCTTCCTTTATCAGTCCACAAGTATTCTGGTTTTCTACCATCTTTAAAGATGCTTTGGAATGCTTCTCTAACGGTCTCTCCTTGTTTATTTTTCAATGGTACAATCCATCCATATTTACTGAAAACATCTATTACCATAAGAAGATATTGATAACCTTTATTCCATATGCTAAATTGTTGCATTTCAACTAAGTCTGCAGCCCATATTTCATCGATATGATTTACAATAACATGCCATCGAGTAAAATTCCTTTTTATCGGTTTGTGCAGGTCATCTGCCAACTGTTGCTGCCAATTTATTTTTATTTTTTTACGTTTTTTGATTTAACACCAAGACCTAGTAATTTTTATTTTGCATAGTATACTTTACAGGTGTTGAAAACCATGGTCTTTGACAAAAAGGAATATCTCCTATTTGTTTTATCATGACATTATCAGCCTCTCTGGCTTTGCTGCATGCTATATCATGGCTTTGACAAATGCTATCTAACCTGTTTATAGGTTCATGAATCGATGGATCATTACTGTTCAATCTCTCTTCTAGTTTTGTACCAGGTCCACAGTAATTGTACTTTTTACCAGTCGGCATTCTCAAATGCAGTGCTCCAAGCTTGGCTAACTGTTTTTGAATATCAATAGCACCACCATCAAGGTCTTTCCTGTTTGTTTTATATTTTTTCTTTGGTCTGATCTTTGGCGACAATTGATTCAAAGCTTGTGATCCAACGTTTTTAATTGCAATTTTGGATCTCGTAACATTTCTGATGTATAATAGCGTCCCATTTCGACTGCTTTTTTACCGAGATAAAGGATGCCTTTGGTTAAAAATAGTTCAGCAGCTGTATTACCAATATCACTGATGATGCCCGCCCCGGCGTGCGGGCTGATTACTTTCCCTGTTTTTTAAGGAATCAGGTCTTTTTTATACAGCATCCTGCACAAGTACAAAAGAACATAAGTCTTTCAGTTTGTTTTTTGTGTTTTACGCAATATGATTTCATTTACATATTTTTAAAATACTGTTCAATAAATTTTTCATTGTAAATTGTATCATGTATGTCAAGTACTTTCAACAGATATTCATTTCATTTAAAAAGTACTCAACAAAAATAACGACATGTATTTGATTGTTTTGGTGTAATAATGTTAGGTTTTCTTTTCTTGCATGGTTTACAATCTCCTGAAATGGTGGTCGCAACTCAATGACTTCCACCCATATGTGATGGTTGGAGATTGTATATGAATAAGGTTTGTTTGTGTTTATGAGATACAGTTTCATTTCTTGATATATTCAAATATTCACACCATTTTATCAAATCATGATTGCTTAATGGGATATTTTTATGGAATTTTGGTTTTTGAATATTGCTCCTAAAATTGGAAAATTGTTGAAAGGACTTTTTGGACCTAATAGCAAGTCTTTGCCTTTTTTTTCTTACACCTTGACCGGCTACATATGGTGGATAGCTATAAAATGGAGGAGGAAATTTTGGTAAACCTATTTGTGGAGCTCATCCTCATTTATTTTTGAATGTTTTTTGTCCAATTCTCGGTGCTCCTTTACCTGTTAACTTTTTTATGGCCTCAACAGCGAGTGGAATACCAAGGCTAGCTAACAGAGTATCAAAAAAGCCGCCTCTTTGTGTCTTTGTTGGTTGTTTTGGAAAGACTTTTTCTATTTGTAGAGCATGAAGCAGGTAATTTTTTTGTTTCATATTTAACAGAGCCTTATGTGGAAGTAACTGATGCATTCTGTTTTGTGGCACAATAGAACCACCTGTCTTAATTCCTTTGCCAGTAATAGACTTTAAGTAATGGTCCGGCCAAGAAGCAGGCAGCCCAGCGGCAAAAGTACTTAGAAGCTGCGAAATATTAATTTTTAACTTCACTCCAATCGAGGCATCTGATTGGCTAATATCGGAAAATGTCGAAAAAAGATGAGAAAAAAATGAAAAAAAAGCCTTTTTTGGATTTCTTCTTCCCCATGCCCTTGATCTCTGTCTCTCGGCCAAATTTGGGCATTGTTCTATGCGCCAATCAGAAGTTAGAGACGAAAACGTGATGTATCACGCGCGACGCCATTGTGGATTGCGATCGAAGAGTTTCTTCCCTGGACATCTGAAGCAAAATTCTTCACCGTATGTTTATGTAATCTATATGTTACAGTCTATCGGAGTTTTTTCATTATACATAGTTCAATTTTATGGTATTAAATCGTCGGTAAATTATCTTAAATGCCTTTCAAGAAGCTTTGTTGTTGTCCGTATCACGCGGAATGGGGTCACGGAGATACGAGCATCAAGGAGCTGTTTCAAACAACTTACGCCGAGGAAAACTTCTGTGCTAAAGGAAGGTTTAGTATCTCTGGGCACAAAGAACGAAAAAGGAAGATTTGTAGTTTCTGCCGGGACAGAATTAAGCTTCAAAGAAAATGCGAAACACTCGAGGTAAGCTGTAGTGAATTTTTAGAAATTCGCACCTATTGTTTTTCCAAATCTTAACCATGCCTAAAGTTTCTCCTGACTGTGAAAGACCAGTGTTTTCAGAATACTAAAGCTCGAAATATTTCATTGTTAGGCTGAGAGGGATGCACGAGAAGAGGAATCGCAGTTCTTTAACGATGATCCATATCAAAACGAGGATCAAAATCTCTTTGATGTTGATGTGGAGGCAGCATCGAACGAATTGCCAGCTTTGGACACTATAGCACTTCCTCAAGACAAAGCATGTCAGTGTCCTGAACAGACAAATCTTCGATTCAGCTACGAAGTACTTCAAGAACGGCGAAAACGAGACCTACGAAATGAAATCTTAGATAAAATAGAGAATCTTGTGGCAGACTACACTTCTCTCGGTGAGGTTGGAACTCATGCTATAATGAGAGACATTATTCAGTGTAAAAAGTTCCAGACCAATTATAAAGATTTGTTCCAAAGGCCTCCTCAAACTGGAAATGACGATAAATTTTTGAGATCATTAGCAAAAGATTACGTGGAATCCAAAGACCAGGAAACCAGCAAGCTAATTCGTGCCCAGAGAGCAAAAGTTTCTCAGAAGTTGTTGATTGGCAGGAGTATGAAAGAAAGCAACTTGGAAGTAAATGGGGCAGACATTCAAGGAAAAAAGAGTAGGACGGAGATGGCGAAAGTTATTGGAAGAGTAAGCAAGTGCAGTGATGAACGTCGAAGACCTCTTTCAATTGTGGCATGGGACTTCAGCCAATCAGTACTGCAATCATATTTCCATTGCTCAAAAAGCACCATCACAGCTGCCAGAGTACATGCCATATTGTTTGGCAGGGGTGGTGTCCCTCAAGGTGGACTGAAGTTTACCAGGCAAGCTGTGAGTCCTGAAATAATTCAGGAATTTCAGGAGTTCCTTCATCAAGATGATATCTCCCGACCATCATCGTGCAGAAGTGTTCTTGTGGATGGAAAAGAGACAGGTGTTCGCTACTGGCAGTGTGACATCAAAGATGTCATTCAGCAATACCAGCTGAAATTTCCAAATGGTGTAAAGCGAAGTTACATTTATGCACATGTTCCAAAGAACTTTCGTTCAAACTCAATGCTTGCTGGTCTTTGTAACTTATGTGACGATTTTGGTCATTCTAACTTTGACTCTCTCCTGTGTCTCCTTGATGAGCTAAAGAATGAAGGAGTACTGGCTGATTCACACCCACAGCTTGTAAAAGTCTGCAGAGAATATCAAAAGTTTCTCAAAGTGAAATTTAGTAAGCAGGTACAAGTGCAATGTTTGCTACGTGTATGTTTGTAAATAATCACATACAACCTGTAGAGCTTATAAATGTAGCCTTGTAGGCTACAAATACCATTTTTCCGATAAATTCGCAGTGGCTTTGTTTTATCCTTTTTGGACTGAAAAATTTGTATTGATGTTCTTTGGTTCTCAGTACAGGATTGTACAGGGATGTGATTTTTGTAAGATGTAAATTAGGGCAAGTCAAGTGCAAAGTTCATTTTTACGATGAATACAGAAATTCTTGCACGCTCGTTGGCTAATTTTTATTGTCAATGAGCAGACAGACACGTGAATCTATAACTTATATGTTGTGCCAATGAATGAGAGCGGACAATTTGACAATTTGTTATCGGAAAAATGGAAATTGATGTCAGTTTTTAATGTAGCTGCCCTGTTATTGACAATGAATCTCATCATAACATTGTCAAAGTATTCTACGGATCCACTCACCTATTGCCTTGTGGATCCACAGCTACTTTGACAATGTTATGACAAAATTCATGCTCAATAACAGGACAGATGCATAAAAAACTGACGTTAATTTGTGATGTGATGTCGCACCAAGTTTTTCTTGTGATTTGCAGCCCTGTACACATTACTGAAAAACAAAGCAAAGTTGCACATTATTTCTTGAACAATGTCCCATATCTATTAAGGAAAGCTACAGTGTATGATCTTGTGTATACAGTATGTTGGGAAAAAATCCCTAAATCTGTTCTTATGCTTTCTAAATAATCAGAAACGTTACACATACAGTACATGGTCAGTAATTATGTACCTTTGGTACCTTTATTTGTAGAATATACATTTAAGAAGTGGTCCATGAAGTACTAACAGATTTGCCTAATGTCGCTTCACTCCAATACTTATTTTGATTGTAGGTTGAGAGGCATTCCAGTTGTGCCGAACTGTGCCTTGACTATGCTCTTGGGGATTGTCAGTCACAACATGATCACCTTTCGCCAGCATTAGAAAAGTTCCATGAGTTGAGGCAACAAGTCACCGAGGGAGTGGAGAGGATTAATGATCAGCAGAAGAGGGACATACTTTTGAAGAACTGGAAGGAGGTCTCAACAAATCACAAAGAGTACCTTGCACATTTGATTCGCACCAAACATCAAGGGGGATACTACCAATATATCCTTGAAACCTTGCACCAGGAGAAATTGTGGTCATAATCGATTACAAAATGAAAGTTGAACTTGGAATGAGAGTAAGAGAGAATCAGCGAGAATGGTACGGTAAAAGAGGAATCTCCCTTCATGGATTCTTTGTCATTGCTCAGGTAAACAATTTATCCATACCCATTTTGTTTCTTGATTCATTTATAAGCCATAACATTTTAGCATTGATTATCATTAGAAACAAATAGATTAGGCATTGGTCTGTAGAGACTTTAGTAAGCTAAATGACTACATGTACTTTCTGGACAGATGTGACAACACAGAGTACTTTGACTCTACATTGTATAGTTTGATAGGCTCAGTTTATTCATGATTAGGGACCATTGGCTGTACTTTGTTTATTTTCTTCATGACGAGACCTGTCTAATCATGTACAGGCTCTGTCAGTAGGTAGTAACCTAATTTGTGCATGTCAACTTGTTCAAGGATTGATACTTTTAATTTTAGTATACACTGTACCAGTATTCCTCAAATGCGGTGTCGGGTTTATTGCTGGACTCATTTTGAGTGAATAACTGTAAGTAAGCATTAGTCATTCTTCTTTTCCACACATGTGCATGTAGGTAGGAGAGGGTCTGCGAAATATTGAGGTTATTGACTTGTGGTCTGATGACACCAAACAAGATGCTTGGTTCACACAAAGTGCCCTGGACATTGGTTTCAAGTGGCTGGAATCAGTTTATCCAGGCTTTTCTGTATACCTGTTTTCAGGTAAGGGAAATAAAGTTTATTTTGTATGGAAATTAGCTTCTAGTGTGTTTTCTTAACAGGAAAACATGTGTCGTACACTTTTCATTTGTGAAGTTAAAATTGTCTAAAGTGGCATCATTCTTAAAATTGATCATAGAAATGATCCATTCCATTCAAAAAATTTCAACTTACATTTATGTACTTTGCTTTTGTTTTAGACAATGGTCCCCATTACCATAACAGTGGAGTTCTGTGCTACCTTGCTGAAGTCAACAGTGTTTTCAATTTTACACTCAAGGAGTACAACAATTTTGAGGCAGGAGAGGGCAAGTCTAGGCTGGATTCCCATTTTGCCCACATCAGCCATAAAATTGTACGATGGGTGCGTTTAGGAAATGATTTGGAACGTGGGGAACAAGTTGCAGATTTGATTAAGGTAATTGTTTGAATCTCAGTGAATTAAAGGAATGGGGAAAAGCCTACAAGTAACTTTTATCTAATTGGATTTTGTACTTAAAACATAAAATAAATGGATGACATGGTTGTTCAAAGGCACCTTTAACAGGTGATGTTTATAACAAACTTTCCATTGTCAGAAATATGAAATGCATTTATCAAAAACTATGAAATGCAATTACGGTAACAATGTTTTAGATTTTTCTGTTTGTTGTGCAAGTGTATATAACCTCTTGCAAGTCTGTAAGATGTTTAGTATGAAGCCTTTTTATACACCTAATCTATGTACTTTTTACACTTGAAATCTACGTAGTCTTAAATGCATTTTAGAGTAGACTTTTTAAAAATTTATTTGAATATTTATTGAAAATTTACTGAATCAGTAGCCGTTAAATTTTATCTTTATAGTTTTTAGTCAGGGAAGTTGTTTTTAGACAGGGTTAACCACATGATTCCCCTCTTCAGAGTGTTTTTGTATTTGTGTGGTAACTTCCTGAATAAATTGTTATGATACATTATGTTATGCTATGTTATGTTATGTTATGTTATGTTATGTTAGGTTATGGTATGGTATGTTAGGTAAGGTTTGATTAAGTTAGGTTAGGTTAGGTGTTTAGACTATTTTTATACTCTCACAATATCCTAAATATCCTTGAGAAAATAAACTTCATTATAATTTTTTTCTTGCAGACGATGAAGAATGCATCCTGTAAGAAGTTGACGATTGATAGGTCTAAGGCTAAGAAAGTTGGGACACTGAAAGACATTTCCCTGTTTGGCAATTTCACATTTCCGGTCGAAGGTTCATTAAGTGATGGTATAATCTTAAGATCCTTGGCTGGCATGGGGCAGACAATAAGCAAGACAAAGGTTCAGCTTTCGCAAATCTCTGGACGTCAAGTTCCAATTGCAGGTGCAACTGTAGCCACAGTGGCAGATGATCACCCAGCACCTGAACCAAACTGTCCATCTCCTTTCTCAGGCTCCAGTCAAGAGACCTATGCTGTACGATTCATACAACATGCAGTGGAACCACCAGCAGCTGCTACTCTAATTCCACTGGAGGTTGACCAGCACTCCTCGCAGCGACCAGAAATGGGGTATGCCTTAAAGCATAGTACAGGAAAAAGAACCACATTTAGCCAAGCCCAGAAAGATATAATGATTGAATTTTATAATAGACAAGCAGTAAACTGCCTTAGAGCTGAACCAAAAGATGTGATAAAAGCAATGGAAGAAGCAGGCTTAGAAGTTCTCTCGGCCACCCAGATCAAGTCATGGTGGAGCAGCTACCACCGCAAGAACAAACAAACCACTGCTCAGGCTGGATTACTCTCTTCTGCTGCAACACCAAGTGTTCCAACTGCTGCACAATCAAGTATGGCTAGTGTTAGGACACCAGCTAGAGTGTCACCTGTTACAGTAACATTACCCACAGCGTCGCCTAATGTACAACTAGTCACATCATCTTCCAATGTAGCGCATGCTACTCCATCAGCCAGTGTACCAAGTGCCACACAATCAGCTAGTGTACCAAGTGCCACACAATCAGCTAGTGTACCAAGTGCCACACAATCTGCCAGTGTGCTACCATCCACTTCCCTGGCCAGTGTACCACCTACTATACAGCCTGCCAGTATTTGTGGTCATCTCTCAGAATTCAACAAAGTGGTGACAGAGTGGTCATTTCCTGAAGACTTCAGCCAGTCAACAATTGGTGGCAGGAATGGGAGTAATGCCTGTGCATTCATTTGTTTGTATTTTGGCCAAGTGGCATCAAAAGGTCTTCTGGTCCCAAAGCAAGGTTTGACATTGTCCAATGTTTGGAGAGAGGTCTTTGAGTGGGCAATAACATCTGGCAATGAATTACATGATGAGTTGTTTGACCATGAAGGCATAAATGTGAATGTAGACGAGGCTGTGGAAATTGCGGGAGAAGAATGTGGTGTGGCATACTTGGGACAACAAAAAGGAATTACTTGCCGAACACTTAAATTCATTAGCACTTGGAGCTCAGAGAAGTTGCCATTTATTTTTCTCTTCTGAAAGGACAATGTTCCTTATGTGTGACAGTGGAACCTTGTACTTTGTGGACTCCCATTCCCATAAAGACAGTGGAGCCTTGATTGCAAGTGTGTCACCTGGAAATGGAGAGGCATTTGCAGAGTGGATTGACAAGATGATGAATTTTCATTGGCACTGCCCTCTCACCATTGGCTCAATGACTGAGGTTATCTACAACTGATGAAGCTACTGCCATGCAATAAGATATATTTTAGTTGTATTTATGCCTAGCATGATTGCCTGAGGTGGGAAAAAAGGGGGAGGTAGAAAATTATGCATTGTAAACAAAACATGCAACTGCTAGATTCACTTGCATTATTATTTTTGACTTGCAACCATAATATTTGTCAGTATTGAAATACTTGAAATAGTTAGGTAAATTTTGTACAGTTCATTAATTATGCATAGTTAATGAATCATGCAAAGTGACTGAAATCATTTTTCTGATTTATTTTTTATTGTTTGAACTCTGAACAAAGGATATTTATTTTCACATAAGTAATAATTCTTTTCTTTTTTTTAAACTTAAAGGGCCCTAGTCCGCCACAACTTTGTTTCTGTTTACATGCGAGAGTTTGGCTAGTACATTTTTTTCAGAGGATGTCAAAAGAAAGGAAACCACTGTGGAACTTCAACAGATAATCACACACTTTCTGGAACACAACTTACAGTAAAGCAATAAGAATTCGCTTGACCATGCAAGATCAATAATTTCGATGGCGTCGAAAATGGAGGAGGCTGACTGGGGTCCTTTAACTGCCATGGAATAGTTTAGTCTTTGTTATGAAATGCTTGAATATGGGTGTAAATACATAATTTTTTTAGAATTTACAAAGTTGTTGGAAAAGGCAACAATTTCTTCAAACAATTTTGTCACCTTGGAGATGAAATCCCTCAGTCTTGGAATATTGTAATTTTCTTCGTCAATCAAAGGTGAAACGTTTCGCACAGTTAACTGCATCTTACATGAAATTGATGTTGCGATTTTCAGAGAAAAACATCAGTACATTAT
>OX421451.1:25845931-25860931 GCA_949126865.1 Montipora capitata | reverse complement strand
ATAGCACTGTCAACAAATCCGATAAATTTCCATCTCTTCTCAAGTTTTTACAGAACCAGTGCGGAGCAATTGAATATGATAACGCCTCACTGAGAGTGCCATTAGTACCATCGAAGGCCGTAATTCATCATACCATAGCCAAGGATGAAACCGATTTGAAGAGTCAAAGAACGACGCAGAGGAGATGCTTGATCCATGATGATGCAAAACATTCAACAGAAGATTGCAGAGTCTACTTATCAAAACCCATAAGCGATAAAATAGCACTCCTAAGAGAGAAGGGAGCCTGCTGGTCTTGTTTAAAATCGGGTCATCGAATGCAAAGTTGCAAAACTAAGAAAACATGCAACATCGGTAACTGCTCGTCACAACACCACAAATCTTTACACGAAGATGAACGAAGAACATCACCTACACCCGCAAATATAGCCAGCGCCTCCGGACCAGCCAGCATATGTAGTAACATCGAAGACACATGCCTCCTTCAAATACAAAGAATCAGAACGAAAAGAGGATGGGCCAACGTTATGTGGGACTCCGCGGCATCTTTATGCTTTATCACTAACAATAAGGCCAAAGAAGAACGCCTTAAAGGGACAGCTGTGAATTTGTCGATCGTAAAAATTGGTGGTCAGTACAAAACGATCAGAACAGTCAAGTACAAACTTTCCTTGCTTGACAAACAAGGGAAAATCGTGGAATTTGAAGTATATGGTATAGACAAGATTACGTCCGACATCAAGAGGATAAACATGGACGGAGTGACACACCTATTCAACAATGTAGCGCAAGACGAACTTCAGCAACCCACCGGATCTGTTGATGTTCTAATAGGCTATGAATATGCCGCCTATCACCCTGTCAGAGAGCAATGTGTCGAACACCTATTACTGCTGAAGAATCGATTCGGACGATGCGTCGGCGGGACACATCCGTTAATCGAAAATTCGAACACAAGACACGGACTTCACTATGCTACAGTGAATCACAGTTTCAAAGTCAAGATAGACGATTTCTACAACATTGAGAATCTAGGCGTTGAGTGCAACCCACGTTGTGGTAGCTGCAAGTGCGGCAAATGCGCAATAGGCAGCAAAGACCACACTATCAAAGAAGAAAGGGAGCTAGCATTGATTGAAAAAAATCTCTCGTATGACAAACAAACTAACCGATGGATCGCAGAGTATCCGTGGATTAAAGATCCGATGGATCTACCAGATAATCGTAAAGTTGCATTAGCAATGCTCGCCTCTACTGAAAGGAGACTCGCAAAGACTCCGGTACATGCTACAGTGTACGACAATCAAGTCAAGGATATGGTGATAAGAGAAGTAGCACGCAAACTTTCTAAAGACGAGATAGACAATTACAAAGGCCCCGTACACTACATCTCCCATCATGAGGTTCTGAAACCAGATTCTAAATCGACCCCTGTGAGAATAGTCTTCAATAGTAGCGCGAACTACATGGGCCATGTCCTGAATGACTACTGGGCCAAAGGACCAGATCTTCTCAACAATTTGCTTGGAGTACTAATACGATTTCGAGAAAACGAAGTAGCATTCATGGGAGACATCAGCAAAATGTACCATACCGTCAAAACAACTTTGATTGATCAACACACGCACAGATTCTTGTGGCGAAATATGGACGTGTCGAAGGAACCGGATACTTACGTTATACAAAGAGTATCTTTCGGAGATAAGCCTTCGGGAACGATCACAACATTGGCACTTCGCAAGACAGCCGAAATGGGGAGTCAAGATTATCCCGCCGCAGCGAAGATCATACAAAGTAATACGTATATGGTCGATATAATTGAAAGTACAAAGGACCTGCAAACAGCAAAGAAGCTTACCGAAGATATAGAGAAACTGATTAGCAAAGGCGGATTCAAACTCAAAGAATGGATATTATCACACAGCGCGGAAAGTCGAGAGGAGACATTCGTACCAAACGAACCA
Organism: Montipora capitata; assembly: GCA_949126865.1. Lineage (NCBI taxonomy): Eukaryota > Metazoa > Cnidaria > Anthozoa > Scleractinia > Acroporidae > Montipora > Montipora capitata. Next base: position 25,858,967 of record OX421451.1, on the reverse strand, counting down.
AATGCTTTCTCCGAAAAGGTACTTGGAGTGATATGGGACCCAGACCACGATCAATTACGCTTTAAGACGAAGTTGAATCTGTACCTAAAGAAGAAGAAACACCGCAAAACTCAAAATGTTACACAACATGTGGAAAACCAGACCTTCCCACCGCAATTTACAAAGCGAATGATATTGTCACAAATAAACAGCATATACGACCCTCTTGGACTCGCAGGACCATTTACCGTTCGAGCTAAAATCTTAATGCGGCACTTATGGACAAGCAATGAGAAACTAGACTGGGATGATCCAATCCCCAAAGAGAATAGACAGCAATGGTTGATATTCTTTAATGAACTACCCGAGATGAATCATGTCAGATTTAAGAGATGCATGAAACCGTCAGACGCAGTTGGTGATCCATCTCTTGTCATCTTCAGCGATGCCTCGAATGACGCTTACGGATCCTGTGCTTATGCAAGGTGGCCACGACAAGGTGGAGGATTTGCAAGTAACCTGATTGTATCTAAAAATCGTCTTGCTCCTCTCAAAACAATGTCCATTGACAAAATTGAGCTGTGTGGGGCGGTATTAAACAAGCGACTAAAGTCTTTCGTCGATAAAGAGTGTAGATACAGCTTTCAAAAATGTTATCACATAGTTGACTCTCAGATAGTGCATTGCATGACTCAGAAAAATTCTTATGGCTTCAATACTTTCGCTGCTACACAAATCGGTGAAATCCAAGAAGGTACTAACGAAGAAGATTGGTACTGGTGTGAAAGTGAACACAACATCGCAGACTGGTTGACCAGAGGAAAGAAACCTAGTGACATTGATCATAGCAGCAGTTGGCAAGAAGGACCTTCATTCCTTCAATATCCAGAAAGCGAGTGGCCTATTACTCGTAACTACTCTGAACCACAAATACCAAAGCAAATCCTGAAAGTGGCGAATATAGTCAACGCAAGTGTGGAAGATAGCTTAGCAGCTCGTATTGATATTGAAAATTTTTCAGAGTACAACCGTCTGCTACGAGTGACGGCAAGAGTTCTAAAGCTTTACGAAAGAAACCCCAGACTGACATTTAAGAATGCCACGCAAGACCTAAACAGTAAAGATATCGAAAGGGCAGAAATATTTTGGATTCGAGAGGCACAAAAAACGATGGATAAACATGTAAAAGACGGGAAGTATAAGCGTCCTCGTATACGAAGCGATGGGATATGTGTAATAAGTGGTCGTGGGGAGAAATGGATGGAAATGAGCTACAGTAAAGGAGACGTCATACTTCTCCCATACCAACATCGATTCTCCAAACTCTATTCAAGACACGTTCATGAGAAAGGGCACCACGGTGTTTTGACTACTGCCAGCAAAATTCGCTCAAAGTTCTGGATAACTAAGTTACTCAAACTAGTTAAATCCATCAAGTTCCATTGTATTGTGTGCAAACGATTAGACAAGAAACTGTCAGAACAAGTAATGGGAAATCTTCCTATAGAAAGGCTTAAACCAGCTCCTCCGTGGTATTCCACATCCATTGACTTATTTGGTTATTTCGTTAAGAAACGAACCACATCTAAAGCGTATGGAGTCATCTTCACTTGTTTAGCAACGAGAGCTGTTCACCTGGACCTGGCACCAGACTACAGTACAGAGAAGTTTTTGATGGTACTGAGAAAATTTGCGTCATTGAGGGGATATCCATGTAAGATATATTCTGACAACGGTCCACAGCTCGTCACAAAGTCATGGAAATGGGAACAATTGAAGAACTTTGGAGTTATGGAGGGATTTCAATGGAACTTTACACCTGCTGATGCACCATGGCAAAATGGAGCATCAGAATCTCTTATTAAATCTGTTAAGAGAGCGCTTACAGCCATTATTGGAGAAAGTATTCTGACATTCTACGAAGTCGCCAACCTCGTTAACGAAAGGCCTATAGGCAGACACCCAACATCACCCGACGATGGCTCATATTTATGCCCGAATGACCTTCTGTTAGGCAGATCAACCACGCGAGTACCTAGTGGTCCTTTCAAGGAATCTACAACTCCAATACACCGTTTTGAATTTATCCAACATATAATAGATGGCTTCTGGAAGAAATGGACCAGAACATATTTTCCAGATTTAATTGTGAGGCAAAAATGGCATACAGCCCACCGTAATCTGAAGTCTGGAGATGTTGTCCTAATTCAGGATTGCAATCTGGTTAGAGGCCAGTGGCGTCTTGGGATTGTATCCAAAACATTCCCGGGGACCGATGGAAACGTGCGAAGGGTACAAGTAAAGTATAAAAATCCAAAACCTGGCGAACCTGTTACCAAATATGATGGCAAAGGCTACGTCACCATCGAACGACCTGTTCACCGTCTGGTGGTGCTACTACCTAAGGAAGAACATGCGACCTTCTGAAGATTTATGAACTCTTACTAATCAGTGTTAACCTAACTGTTTTCTGAACACTTATGTTTTCTGAACACTTAGTAGTATCAAAGAATCCGTGTATCCGTTTTCGAGGAGAGGGAGTGTTTCGTTGAGAAATTATGTTCTTAACTACCACTAATGGAATACGTCATCATGACGACATAATACTAATGTAAAACCATTTTTTCGTTGGTTGTGAACCTGAGCGAGTCACTGGGTAAATATGAATCGTTTCTTGTTCACTCTATTTTCTCTATATTTCATGATCGTTAATTTTCTTATTAGGATTCGAACCACACAACATTCATTGATGTAACACTCCTTACATCCAACGGAATAAAAGGTTTGATAACAGTGAAACGATTGCGACCGACGAAACAATCAGCTTGCAAACAAGCCATCAATTAAATAATATTGCTGGTGTCCAATTTATGAGAATAAACTGCATATCAGTCACCAAGTGAATGACTCACGATCAATAAAAAAACTTCGAATCCTCCAAATATACTGTCAATATCTGCTTTCTTAAGTAATAACAGTACATGTAGTGACACCCCTAACCGTAACCCAAGCCCTAACCATAAGTTTTCATTATCCAAGTAAAAAAACTGTTTCAATGAATTAAAATTGTTTAAAAATTTGTTTTTTCATACCATTAAATACAATCGAGATTTCCATAAGGTCGCAATAGTAGCAAGTATGATAAATACTGTAGGAAACAGACAACTTTTTTAAAAGACATGTTTCGGCATGCTTATGCCATCATCAGTTTAATGAGTTCCTAAGTGTGAACAGTTATAAAGTCTATGGGTAGATGAAAAAATTATTACAACATGACGTAATACAAAAGCGGGTACTATTTACAGCGTGACACCAAACATTAAGGTGTAAACTAAAACGTGAGAAAAGTGTTGTAATGCTGCAATTGTTTGTTAAGTTCCAGTTTGATCTTATTTATATAAAAAGCTTCTTTGAGTTTTAAATCAATTGAGTTGCTGGCAGAATCCAGAATACTAAAGCACGAAGAGGAGTATTTGTTGTTACATAAAGGAAATGTGTTGAAATGCTTAAAAATATGCGAGTTTTTATCGCTTTCCGTGTGTTCCTTTATCCTTGTAGAAAAGTGGCGACTAGTTTCACCAATATAACGGGAATTACAACCCACACAAGAAAATTGGGAAACTACCATGGATTTTAGAGCAACAGGAGTACGATCTTTAACACTAAACATGTTCTTAATTTGATAGTTAGGTCAGATTTGCAAAAGCGCATAGTAAGTTGTCGGAGTTTAAGTTTCGCTATTTTGGAATAATGGCCAACAAAAGGGAGTTTAAAATAACGTGTATTATTGTCATCATTAGTGTTCCGGCTTTTTTGAGAAAAAGACCCATCAAGATACCGCTTGAAAGTTCTGTCAATAATGTGCGAGGGAAATGAATTACGTTTCAAGGTGTCAGAAAGTTTATTAAGATCGTTTTGAAGGCCGGAGGAGGTGTTGTTGATTTTATAGATTCGGTCGATAAGAGTTCGGATAAGGCCAATTTTATAGCATGATGGAGTAAAACTAAAGAAATTAGTTAAGAGACCAGTGTAAGTTGATGTTACTCAAAATACTGTAACTCATGAAGTTAACTTAGCTCTAGTACAAGATTATATTGGTAATGAATACATTTATAAGAACATTGAAGACTTCTTTAAAAATACGTGTTTTTACCTAAATTTTCGATGCTTAAGAGGCCATAACGATGATTGGATTCGGGCCTAGATCAAGGTCGTTAAGTCCAAGTAAAGCACACTGATTTATTATATACAAAAATCAAGATATAAATTTACAACTCAGAATAGCCTGACCAGATGTAACACAAACATGGTCTTCCCCCTTCCGAATTACAAACATTTTCTAGAATTTTGGGATTTGATAAATGAAATAAAAGTAAAACTTAAGTTCAACAAAACTCTTGTCCTAGTTACTGGTCTCTTCAGAATGTGATCTACCACTTGTACAAGTCCATATGTACGACCAATTCTTTCTCGCTGTGTTTGGATCAATAATTACCACTGTATCGTCTTCTTTGAGGTTCTCTTGTTGTGAAAACCACTTGTGGCGAGAGCCAATGTCTGGGAGGTATTCCCTCAACTAACGCTGCCACACCCATCGAATGAGCTCCTGTATACGTCTCCATCAATTTCGTGGGTTAAATGCGGTGTCATCAACGCTGTCAGGTGCAGTATCTCCACCCATTTGGCCGATTACAAAATGGGTAGGTGTCAGAACAGGTTCATCAGTTGGGTCATCGTTGACAGCCATGAGTGGTCTGGAATTCAATAGACTTTCCACCCCAATGAAACAGGTTTGAAGCTCCTCATCCGTTACATCTTCATCGTTTAAAATAGCTGAGATCGCTCGTTTTGCAGCCTTTATCATGGTCTCATAGACTCCTCCGAAATGAGGTGCTGCTGGTGGATCCCAGTATTCCCTTGTTTGCTGATGAGCGTCGAATCTGATCTTGGTCTAGCTGAGCTACCAACTCCTTGATCTCTCTATCTCCAGGGATGTTGTCGCTCAACATCATCTTGGGCCAACCTTGTCTCACTGCCATTCTTGTAAACGCATTTAAGAAACCTGCCTTGTCGAGGGCTGTGGCCATTTCCAAATGACAGCAATGCGTTTGAAGGCAAAGGAACAGACACAAGTATTTCAAACTCGTCCCCGGCCTTGGATCATCAGGTATGGCCCACCGAAGTCTGTAGCACAATTCGTGAAAGGTCTGTAAGTCATCTCCAAGCGAAACTGTGGTAGTGGAGCCATCTGCTGTTTAGCTGGATGTAACCAGAAGCGTCTGTTGCACTCGTAACAGTTTTGTATACACCTCTTCACTTCATGACGACTGTGGATTACGTGGTACTTTTCACAAAGGTGATTAAGAGTGTAATTTACATCCATCTCATGGCAATCCAATTCGTGATGATACTTGATGATTAACTGTATTATGGGATGTTTCTTTGGTAAAATGATATGGAACTTGATTTCTCTTGTAAGGTCGTCTGATCGATGAAGTCTCGTGTTGACTCGAGAGGTAACAGATGGCTTCTCATGCACAGGTCCTTTCTTGCAGTTAATGCAATGATCTCTTCTCTATGTTCCTCTTGTTGCACTTCTTGGATGATTTCTAATTAGAAAGGCTTTAAACGACAATTCTTCTCTTCGCTGATAGCGAATGTTGAGTAGTTATGTTCTGCTCTCTGCATATGTTTGCTCTCTTTGCCTGCTTGCATAATCTGTTTTCGTCCGGCTTTCACTTCTGTCAACACTCCCGCTGGTGTGGAGGATCTTCACTTTGGCCAATCACCTTCTGGAAGCAACCGAAAGCTCGGGCCATTCCACCAAATCTCAGTGTCCGCAAATTCGGACACTGTAAGCCCTCTTGTGCCATGATCAGCAGGATTCTGTTTGGTAGAAACATAAAGCCATTGGTTTGGGTTCGACTTTTCGTGTATTTCTCCCACGCGATGGGAAACAAAGGGTTTGTAATTACCACTCTTACCATGTATCCAGAAGACGGTGTTCATGCTGTCGACCCAGAATGTCAATCGGGACATCAGAATCTCCAACGCTAAGCTAAGCTGTATGGTTAACCTTAAGCCAATCAGCGCTCCCATGAGTTCGAGTCGGGAAATGCTCATTGCCTTTAAGGGAGATAGCTGTGTGTTCAATCCAATTAGGCATCTGAATACTCGTGGCGGATGTTGACTTCCGCTGCGTATGCTGCCTCAAAAGCATCTGAAAACGTGTAGCGAGGTTTTAACTACTGTGCAATGTCTGTCTTTCAAACATCGTGGAATTTGGATTCGATCTAAACCTGTGGATTCTTGGAACCATGAATTCCATTGTTCCTGGTGGTGATTCGGTAGAGGATCATCCCAATCTGCTGTATCAGGACTTTGGCTCTTACAACATATGGCACTAAGAAACCAAGAGGGTCGTAAATGGTAGGTGTCTTCTTTAAAACGTTCCTCTTGGTAAACTCCATGTCTAGTGTGAACGAATAGTTGAACAAGAAAGTGTCTTCATTTGCATTCCACAGCACGCCCAGCGTCTTGGCCGTGGGAAGGCTGTTTTCTTCTAAATCAATCGCCAATATTTCGGTCATCTTCTGGAATGTCTTTCAGAATCTCTGCTTGATTTGACATCCATTTCCGTATGTGAAAGCCTGCCAACTTGCCCAATTCTGTAAGTCGGTAGTGATGGCATCAAGTCATCCAGCTTCTGCGGCTAAAGGGTACTTGCTCCTGTGGTTCTCAGCATGTGTCTGCCATGTGAACTGAGTACAGAAAGGGCAGTAACATCCTCCAAATACGAACCTTAAAAACTTGTAAACTTGTGGGGAACTTCGTACATGAAGGTTTCGCCATAGGAATTGATGTAATGGTCTATCTTCTGGTTTAAGAACCAACTGGTGGAACATTTGGCTGGCATCACCCACTATGACCTCAAGCTCTTTTTGGAGGATGTCGAATATATTACTTTGGAGCTTTGGGCCTGGGAGTGCTTCGGTATTGAGACTCTTCTCATTATGCTTTCCTGACGCATCAAAAACGATTCTAACTTTGGTTGTTTCTCTGTCAGGACGTACCACTGGAAAGTGTGGTAAGAATCATTTGCTGTCTGGTTGCGGTTCGGAGAGAGATACTACTCTGATGCATCCTTTCTTCAAATGCTCATCTATTACCTCCTGATAAGCGTATCTTTCATGAGCCTCTTCTCAACTAGCTCAAGCCTCCTCTCTGCCATTTGACAATTGTTAGAAAGATTCGGTCTCTCTTGTTTCCATGGTACAGCAACTTCGTAGTGCTCTCTGTTGTATGTTAATGACTGCTCTACTTTCTTCTGGGCTATCTTCTCATGGGGTGTCAACTCGATTTCTTCCTGATTATGCGCACCCATATCGATGGTTTCTAGATCCCAAAATCGTTTGAAGGTAGAATTCAGTTCTTCCTCTGGTTCCATTGAAGTATGAATAACATCTGGGACCTTACTTTGCGCATGGAATGTGTGTAAGTACCCAGTGTTGGAACACGGTGCTCCTTTCGGACGTGTCAATTGTCCTATTCTTCCGATAGCTGTCCAGCCCAAGGGACAAAGTCTAACGGCTGTTTCGTCTTCCTGACCTCGAATTCTTGCATGGGAAACATAAGGTGATAATCATCAGATCCGAGAAGAACATCAATAACTCCCTTCTGCGCAAGGTTCGGGAACCGAATATCTTTTAGATGATTCCACTGCTGTTTCATGGTTACCCAGTCAGTAGGCTTCATTCCTCCGCAAATCTCTGGTTTTCACGACAAAAGTAGCGTCAACTTGTCCATGAATGCTTTCAATTCCAATTTCTAGGGTAGCAGCCATAAGTTGCACCTTCTGGTCATTCGCCACGTTGATAGTGATTTCTTCTTTCTGTGTACTAATTCCTAACGTTTCCACTACATCTTCTTTCACGTAAGTTGTGTCACTCCCCTTGTCAAGGAAACAGTTCACAAGTAATCACTTCTTTCCATGTTTTAGGATAACGGGAACTGCATGTAGCGCAATGATCTTCTCTTCGTGCCTTTCAATTGTGTTGAAGGTTGTAGTTTGGGCGTTCCCATGCCCCTCCATGATTGGGGCCGTTGACTCTTGTTGTTGCTTTGGGTTGTGCAGCAGAGGGTGGTGTGTTCTCTTGCATCCTTGTACGTTGCATGGTTTTCTGTTAGAGCACCGGTTACCTAGATGGTTTCCATTTAGACATCGAAAGTCCAAATTGTTTCGCGGCATCCCATTTCCTATCTCTGGGCCATCCAGGAAAAACTATGATGCAACTCCCCGCATGCCCTGCATAATTTTCTTTTTCTCTTGCCATCTTCATTTTGGTTGTTAGGTGCTTCTTATTTCCTTCCTGGAGACTCGTTCCAAACGATTTGCTGCTTTTTCCGTCCCGGCGAGACCACCTGCTGTCTTCATGTTTTCGATCTCTCGACCTAGATGTGAAGCCATGTTTTACTTCTGACGCTTGCATTTGAAAATCTGCTTCCTCTGCCACCCATTCGTTTAAAGTTTCCACTGTTTCGTCCTTTTCCTGTTCTTTTACCCAGCGATAATACTGCTTCAGCGAATTCTCAGGCAATTCCATAAAGTGTGTGTACGATCACATGACTATGACGTTAGAGAAATTTTGTGGCCGCCATGTTGGAGGAGTGAAAAGATTGCACATGTGGCAGGCTGTTGTATTCAGAAAGCGTAAATTCATGAACAATTCCTTGGGTTTTGCCTCGTCATTGGCTGTTCCAACAACAAAAAGAAGAATCCAGACCTTCGCTTCTGTCAGGTGGCAAAATTTGTCACAAGTCAAGGAGAAGAAACCGAGATCTTGTCCACCGAAAGGCGAACTCGGTGGTTAGCATCCACTAGTTGGTATTCACTTTAGTTGGGAAAAGGAGCATACTTATGGCATCGATTCAACACAGACTGGGTCCCTAGTTTGCATCTTGGGCACGACAAGTTGAAGGAATCCGACAAGGCGAAAGAAAAACAATAGCAAAGAGCTCAAAGGATTACCGAGAGGAGAAAACGCGAAAGAGAACATGAGGAGCAGGAAGCTATGAAAAGGAAAGCTGTAAAAGTGGATGAGCCTGGAGAGCGAATAAAAGATATTTACATGGTGAATGAAGGAGAAACTTCTAGAGAAACTGCCCATGGAGACTCAGAGGAAGAGGAAGAGAAAGAAGACGAGCCAAACGTTGAAAACAATGCCTCCAGAGGATTACAGTCGATCGTGCAACACTCAGACAGAGGAGTGTAACTACATGTTTAGAACACAAAAACCGCAGCTGCCCCAAAAATCCAATGTTTTTGAAGAAGATTACTTTGAAGGACATAACGAAAAAGGGCGTTTTTATACCGGTTTGCCCTCCTTGGAGATATTAAAGAAAACTTTCTCGTTCGTGTCACCACGTGTAACCAGACATTCATTTTGATTTCTCATAAGCTGACGGTCAGTGGTATTCAACAATCCTCATAAGGAATCAGCTTCAATCCAAAGAGAAAATAAATTTTCCAACTAATTCACAGCAAAGAGAAAGTATTTGCGGTCTAGTGATCAAGTATAGAATACCACATGCAAGTGAAAATCCATTAAAAACAGATATTTTTGTGACAAATTCCTGTGTTTTTTGGTAATTTAAAATTATGACACTGATGCTGAGGGAATGACTGCAATAAATTATTGGTATTACTTAAACAATCCTAAGTTTAGTCTCTAAGCGAGGGGAATGGCAGGAAATTGCTCCATTTGACCAGATTTTAAGCATTTTATCAGGTGGCCACGCATTTTTGGGATGTCATACATGAACACAAGGCTTGTAGCATAAGCTATTGAAAACACACCACAGTCAGATCCATTCAGTTGTTGCTGAACAAAGACAACTGAAAGTTTCCTGAACTCATTACCAAGAAGGTCTCGTGCTTGCTCTTCAATGTCATCGCAAATAACATCATTGAAAAGGCTGTCATATAAGTTAACATGGCCCCTTAGTACAACCTAGTGAGCTCAGGCAAACCCAATGGTTGCCTCCAGTGTGTAACAACTGAACAAACTCTTCAGCAACAACATCAAAATTTCTGCAAAGACCAAGGGTTGCCCTTTGAAATCCCTCAATGTTGGGATTGATTTTTATAAACAAAGCTGTGCTTGATGTATTATTGCACCGTCTAACCATCCGTGAGGATTCGCAATGAGTGCAAAATCCCTGTCAGTCAAACTTCCCAGCGAACCTGTCTTATTAACATTGAAGTTAAAAGTTGTTCCAATAAATAAAACCTCTGGGTCAGTTGTTAAGGTTTGTGAGCCAATGGAGGTGGATGTTGATGGCCCATTATTAAGGGTTTCTGAATCCATGCTGACAGGTGTTGATGGCCTACTTTTCAGGGTTTCTGAATCCATGGTGGGTGGACACCGCGGCAAAATGAGTGCGCAGGCTTGAGCCACGCACGAATCGTTTCCACACGCGAGGGACTGGTACCAAGTAAATTTGCAATAGAAACAACAGCACGGCAAAATGGCGGCAATTTAAATTCTCTGTGTTTGTTTTCATTTTGCGATGATAAGGACAACACTACTTTGATAAGGTTTAAATTTTGAAGAGAGCTTCCTGAAAGACTAATCTTCCGTGTGTCTTTTCAAACCAAAAAACTATAGTTCAAACCAGGAGAATTTTACCTTGCATTCGAGCACTAGAGCAAAAGGACGAAGTTCGTAATGTTATTAGTCGCGATGGTCTCTGCGTGGGGAAAACTGTGCACTGAGAAGGAAAACGCCAAGTCTTTGCAAGGGCAGAATGATAATTCCTTCTGCGAAGATGGCTTATGTTGCTCCTGTTGAATGAGGAAATCGTCTGTTTGTTTCATTGGAATCATTTGAAAGTGAGAAATAAGGTTAAGTTCTTTTCCTGCCCGCATCCCACTCATTCGGCAACTTGGATAAGTCACTTACCTGCCCTCCATTGTCATATTTTACAACACTAGTTACTTTTACAAGAGCAAGGCAAAAATAAAATAAAGAAAATAAGTCTTAATTTTAAGAGAGGATCGCAAAAAAGTTTTGAAACTAAGTATAAATTTGACTCCAATGCTACTTGATGTTTCCCTTTTACTTGGAGTTTGGTAGTGGTCCATCGTTGAAATTATTTTTCCAGTATTTTTCCTGCAGCTGGCTGGTAACTGTAATTTTTTTCTCCAGCTTTGTCGATCACCTTGTAGAGCCTTGCTGGGATGAGGGTGGGGAGACATGAGAATCATGATAATGAAATAAGAAACCATTCACCTGCATGTGTTTGGAAAATACTCATTTCACTTTTGCATGCATTGCACAAGCAAAAATCCAGCCTAAATTTTGCACTGTGTGTAAAGATACTGAGAGAGGAATGTAATCATACATCCAGCAAGACTAGAGGCATTCTGCTTCATACTCTAACATTTTATTATGCACAACTGATCCAGTTTCACTACCCAATGATAGACCCACAATGGCTCTATCTGGACCCACAATGACTCTATCTGATTCCTTTTCAACAACAACAACAACCACAACAACTACTATGGTATGTGTTACCACAAAACACAATATACAGTAACTCAAATATCTCTCTAATTTTATTGTTGTAAGTACCGTATATTCATTGTTAAGACTATTACAAGTAGGAGCATTCTCAGAACTTAATATCCAAACCCATGCTCAGCAAGAGAAAGACTAGAATAACATACAGCTGTATTAATGAAAGCAAGACAGTTTACTTGAATTAAAAAACCAAATTATATCTGCTTGTTCAAACATTGACTTAGAAGGTGTGGCAACTAAATAATTATCGTCCCTTTTCTACACAATTTTGAAGAGCTGTTTGGAAACCATCTTGTATTAATCACTGACATGCTCACATCTGTGATGTTTAATTTGCAGTAATACTGTTGTCATCATGCAGGATCTCATGCAGGGAAAAATGAGATGAATAACAACCCTGGCTTTTTTCATCACAAAACCAGTAAAATATTCAATGCTGAAATCCTCATCACAATCTCTGAAAACAATCTGGAATGTTGCTTGCCATGCATGGTTTGACCAGATCAGCACACACACACCAGGAAGAGGTTTAGACTTAAGCACTGGAATAAGAATAAATGACATGTTTAAGAAACAACAGGAAACTGAGCAAAGTAAAACAATAATATTATTATCACTTGCCACTTAAGATACTTGAAAAAAACATGGAAATCTGTGCCCTATTTGTAAAGATCCCTTTATAAAAAAACTAAACAACTTAACTGACTCCCTTAATAAGAGGTTTTGTTTAACAATGCAGATAAAAACAGTTGCTCACATCTTGAAAGTAATGACAGTCAAAATGACAGCCAGCCAGATATCAACACTTTCCACAAGATTTCTTCAGGTCAGATGACTGGGACAATTAAATCAACAGAAATCTAGAGATCAATTAAATTTAATCATACCACAACCTGGTGTGTCCTGCAAAGCAACACAGAGCTGGAAAAGAAAGAGCATCACCATCTACCATACAAACCATTGCTCTTGCTGTGGAGAACCAGGTCACCGAAAAATCCGTGGCTCTCGTATCACATGTCAGAGGTTAAAACTTCTGTTTTCTCAAAACCCTCCGCGTTTTTAGAGGAAATGCCCTTAGGCGAAAAACAGTAAACGAAAAATGTTATCAGTTTAAAATTTACAACTTTTAGGTCTTCAACGGTGTGACCGAAACACGAGCAAACATGGTTTGGCAAAGATAACTTCCATGGAAACGATATAAACAAATAAATATTTCATGCCTAAAATAAGCTTACCTCTTTTGACTTTCTCGTTGGAAACAACTCGGAACTACTGTTTAGTTTTTCTGTCGAGTCCATGTTGAGCGTGAGATCTTGATCATCAAAAGGTCCAATAGAACTTTTCCTTCACCGCCGAATAAACTCAAAAACAAAGAGCTCAAAAGCTCGAATCAAATGAATCAAATGTGTTCGAAGAGGAGCATGCGCACTCATTTTGCCGCGGTGTCTGGTGGCTGGTGTTGATGGTCTACT
>OX421451.1:25820931-25825931 GCA_949126865.1 Montipora capitata | reverse complement strand
TGAGCTTGTAAGAGTCCGATAGAGTTCTTTGATTTATCTATTTTCTCTGTTATGGAGCCATGTTCCTCGTCTTGACGGGCTTTTTTCGGTTCAATATTTCCGTGCTTTTTTCTGTTGTCATCTCGAGGTGGATTGGTGGCAGGGACTGTGCAGACAGATTTTCCTGTCTTCCAACGGATACCATAAACGGCCCTGTGGTGTGGACAAACATTTAGCAACTCGTGCTCTTCTTCCACTGAAAACACACCTGAAACATACGCAGCTTTTAGCTAAGCATCTTATCTATATGTGGGCACTGCTGACGCGTTCAAAAATAAATGACACCACTAAACAGCTCTCGCCAACAGCAAATTCATCTCTGTATTAGTACCCTCGTCCTCGCTTAGTTTGAGGCTTGCCAAATGACTGCTGACTCTCTCGTGCAGGCCTGTAGACTAACGCACTCGAGGTGTCCTGGATAGTCGCTCGATTGCTCGCAAGTGCTGGACCTACCTTGTAGCATAATGTAGCTATAGAAAAATGCCATGTGAAAAATGCAAACAATTAAGAACACAAAATGGCACAGCTTAAGCCCACAGCAGGACTGGTCTTATATGTTCCAGATTTTCCACTTTAATGTAGCCAGTAATGTTGCGAGGTACTCGTGGTGTGCGCGTGACTTGGTGGTTGTGTTACTTCCTAAATAAAGTGACCTGTATACTGGTCCTGTATGCTTTCGGAAAAATTTCAAACACCTCTGGTTCTTACAACGGATGCTTTAATGTGAGCTTCAAGATATCAGGATAGGTTAACAGTCAATTATATCATAAGGTAAAAATTAATTATTGACTATTAACCTCCGGCTTGCATGCGACTTGGGTTTTCATACACTGCACCCCGCATGTGCGTACAGTTGATCTCATTTTGAAGCCATCCAAAGCAATGTGGACTTTTCAAAAGCGTTCGAATGTGTTCCCCATGAGCGCCTACTTTTTAAACTCAACAGGTATGGTATAGATGGGCAACTACACCTGTGGTTTAGGAACTTTTTAAACAAAGAGTTCTGATACGTGGATCGTACTCGGATTGGTCGCCTGTTATATCTGGTGTCCCTCAGGGCTCAATACTGGGGACGGTTATGTTCCTTATTTACATGAACAACATACCTGACATTATCACGTCTACTGCCAAATTATTTGCTGATGACACCAAAATCTATCGAGAGATAAATAACCTGGAAGATTCTATTGCTTTGCAGATAGATCTGACTACCCTCGACCTATGGGCGGATCGTTAGCAGGTGAAATTTAATTCTACCAAATGTGAAGTCATGAGAATTTCACATAACAACAAAAGATCCACACAGTACAATATATCGGGTACCGTGTTACGAAATGTATCTAATTATAAAGATCTTGGAGTTATTATGGCGAGTGACCTGAAATGGTCAAAACATGTTGAACAAATAGTTCATAAAGCAAACAGGGTACTTGGCTTACTTAAGCGCACAGTAGGCGGCAAAAATAAAGATATTTTCTCAATTTTGTACAAAACCTTAGTTCGTCCAATCTTGGAATACGCTTGCTCGGTGTGGTCACCACACTTAGTCAAAGACATCCATGAAATCGAAAAGGTACAAAGAAGAGCTTCGCGAATTGCCTTAGACCAAAGAAGATAAGAGATGGCGTACAAGGAGAGATGTAAAATTCTTAAATGGAACTCTTTAGTAAAAAGGAGGGATTTTCTTTCCCTGGTGGAATGCTATAAGATCGTATTCAATCTGAATGGATTAAAATTCAATGACTATTTTGAATTGTGCAGGAATACTAAGTCCAGATCAAACTATCCATATAAGTTACAGACCAAACTCGCAAAATTGAATTGTTATAAAAATTCTTTCTTTGTCAGAATTATCAAACCTTGGAACGATCTTCCTATTAATTTATTCAATTTTCGCGACAGCCCTAACGTTAGTAAGTTTAAATTAAGACTGAAGAATCATATGAATATTTATTGAACGGCCATTTTATATTTATTTATGATAATTATCTGTTTCTTATCTGATTTTTTCATATTTCTATTAACTAGTTTTTTATAGTGACTTCAAATAACCTCTTTTCTTTAGGAGACCCTTGATATAGGGCTATCCTCTGTGTTTCCTTTTTCTCAATAATCATGTATTTGTATGTTATTTTGAAATAAAGTATTGTATTCACTTTTTCGTCAGGTTGATGAACAAGGAAGTGACTGTGATAATCCTGCCACTTGTCCTGTCAATGTTGGTGATGAAGCATTGACAGAAGGTTCCAGATCCAGACAGCAGAGCCTTTTTGTTCCGCAAGAAGATTCAGAAGAGAAAGCTCCAGTGTAAACACCGAGTCCCAGGTGCAGCTAAATCGCTTCTTACAGCTTTGAGACGTCAGTCCAGTACGACACACGTTATCAGTGCCTTGGAACACAGCGCACAAGCGTACTAAACACAGATACTTACAGAAAGCTCAACAATGTATTTCTGCAATGCTGGATGTCGTGGCACCTGAAAATTCACAAGAACTGTGGATGGAGCTTTCTGATCGTCATGTTGTGGTCGAAGTCAGAAGTGAAAAAGAGATAGAGCTTCTTAGTGCATTTGCTGTAAGCTACTTGAACGCACAGCATTGGAGCAACAGACGGCAAGTACTCTCTTTGATGGCAGACAAGTTATCCCTTAAGGAGATGAGGGAGTTTATTCCAACCATTACTAGCTATCGCTACAACATTGCCCGACACCACAGGCTGTTACATGGAAGAGCTGCTCCTCTTCCAAACCAGGAGAAAAGGAGAACGAGAATTGAACCTGTAAAATTCGAACAATTTGTTTCTTTCATAACGAGTCCACACGTTATTCAAGATGTTCCATTCGCGGAAAAACTACTGAAATTGTCAACTGGCGAGATCATAAAAACACCCAATGATACCAGAGCGCATTGTCCAGCAGTATCAACAATGCTGCTATAAAACCAACTTTGACCCTATGAGTAAGAGAACTCTGCAGAGAGTTTTGGCCATGTGTTCTTCATCTGTTCGCAAGTCTCTGCAAGGACTTGATAACTTTTCAGCACAAGGAGTGGAAGCATTTGATGATTTAAAAAAACTTGTAGACAAGCTTGTTGACTGCGGCAAGAGTCAGCAATGGGCGAGGAAAATGTTAATTTTAATTTTAATTTCCCACGCACCCTAAGTACTGCGTCGACAAACTAAGTTCCTGCTTAAAAGCAGCAACTTAGTTTGTCGACGCAGTACCTAAAGGGCGACTACAAGGTGGATGCATATTTTTTAATTATGCGTTGCCTTTGTGGAAGTGATCTGGTAAACTTCTTACTATGATTCACAGCTACCTCTTTCTTTCTCTCCAAGTCTTCCTTATGCTTCAGTCATGAAACAACAGTTTACAATTCACTGTAATATGCTTACACACATGTATACAACACTGAAAATCGGTTAAGTAATCTTTTTGAAATGTTGATGTGTATGCGTTACTTTGCAAATATACACTGAATCATGCGCTTGTTGTTTTACCTTTTATTTAGGTGCATGCAGTGGAAGCCTCAGAGGTAGCCAATCATTGTCGAATTTATGCGCTAAGTGACCCAAGCAACGCTGAATTTCGGGGCTGCTGCGACCATCTACACAATGAGTCATGTGTGCAGTGTAATAAGTTAGAGGAAGTCATGCGTACCATAGAAGATGGGTGTTCAAGTGCGCTCTCTTCAGCAGAAGATGAAGCTGACATGCAGCATACTATCAAACAGGCAAGAGATGATATCATTAGCTGGCAAGCCCATCAGCTACGTTCAGTCCATCAAGCTGAGGCGAAGCATTCAGTTTTGGCCAAACTCGACCGCCGATCGGTGGTGTTAGTCCAGGACTGGGCAATGAAACATATGCCCTGAAAATATTGAGAGGCACAGTCAGACTGGTTTGTGAAGCGAAGATTGCCATGGCACATTAGCGTTGCCATTAGATGGTAGGAGGATTCTCAGCACTTTGAATCGCAGACACTTGTTCACACATTTGAAAGCTGGGCACAAGACAGTGTGACTGTGGCTTCAATAGTGCTTGACTGCCTCACTACCCTGAAAAAGGAAATTCCAGACCTGGAAATGGCTTATTACAAACAAGATAACGCTGGCTGTTATCACAGCAAAAATTCAATCATCTCAGCTAAGCTGGCCGGTGATACCAAAAGTAAAGTAAAGATAATGAAAATCAAGTGTATTTATAGACATATGAATATGTTTCTAGTCATTTCAATGGCCAGTGAAGATATAACTGACCAAAACAGTTATTTGTGTCCAACGCATTTAATTTTGTCATTATGCATCTCATTATGGCATTGTAGTAATTTAGCCGGTGGTCATCTTTTGATAGCCAAAGGTCCTAAAGAAATAAAACCCAAACCGTAAAGAACTATCTTTCAAGGCTTCTTGGTAGTATTATTGTAAACTTTGAGACACTACCACATGTATTTTTGCTAAGCTATTCTAGGCCACCTTTGCCTTAATTGCAAAAGGACGAAGATGTTGTGTCTTAAAAGAGACGTAGCTCCTAACGCGAGACAAAAACTATTCCTTTGTTTCGATAAAGCAAGTCCAACTCTATATTTCAATATTTCTAGAGTCCTTCTGTTTCATTTTGTTCCTGCCCGAAAAGTGCATAATTTAAGGGTAGCGTTTGGTGAAAATTGAGCTGTTTATTCCCGTTAAAGTGCATATTTCAAAAATCTAACCCCATTTCCGTTTGTTCACTAGATAAGGCTACTCACAGGTAAAAAATGAGCCAAATCGAGTTTTGACTGTGTCTCTGATTTTTACTGACATTCACTCTTAACATGTTGAAGTATAAAGTAATGAACGAAAATTTAAAAATAGTAAAACAGTTTGAACTTACAAGTAGGTAAACACTTCAGTTATTTATTTAAGGTGTTTAAATACATATAGAGTTGTAAAAGTGAAATTAAAAGGTGAAAACAATTTCACACA
>OX421451.1:25805931-25813431 GCA_949126865.1 Montipora capitata | reverse complement strand
CACGAAATCTTGTGCTACCCTTGGGGAAAACAGAGAATGCAAAACTAGTGCATAATTTTCGCCTTTAGTAGAGTCTATGGAGCACCATTCAATGATTCTAAAGGCCGCTGGAGGAAAGGAGGCATGATCAATGTCCCAGTTATCCTGAAGTTTACAACTCGCCGAACGGAAGCGGTAAATGTAAAAGAACGCGTGGGGCAGACTGGCATAAATGTGAGAATTGTTAGCTAAGGTGGCAACAAGCTCGGGGAAACATGCACACGCAAGCGCCACGGATACCAGCGGAGATAACACAGATGCCTCAAGAGAAGATGATTTACTGGACTAAACTGCAGCTGTAGTTTGCATTGTTGTCACTCAAATTAGACTGATCACAATTGTAATAAAGCCTTTTAATATTGCTATACTTTAGTCCACTGTTGTTGGTTTGAAAGTATTCTGGGAAAGCAACCGACCCCAGGAACATAACCGGGAGAATAACCAAACTTTTCACACTTACATCACGTAATTAAGTTCCACGAATTCCCCAACCTTGAACACACAGGAAATGTTGTAATGTATACATTTTTTAACGAGAAAAAGAAACAAAAAGTCGATCGGCTAAAATATCTACAGCTAGAGTTCTGGGTTACTTTTCTCCTCCTCGTCCCACTCTCCTTGGAGTACTGACCCGGTTTGTAACTACCTGTCTTGCGCCTGTGTCTGTGGTTTTGGAACCACACTTCGACCTGTCAAAAAGAGAGATAACAAAACAATTATATGTATTGGTAAAGAGCTTGCACTTCTTCTGGAATACAAGGCAAGCACATAAAAACAATGTGTCGATACCACTGGAAACTGTTATTGATAGTATCAATTTTTTTAACGTCAGTTATTTCTGCACCCTTCACTGAAAAAATTAAGAGTCAGCTCAGGCAAAAAGGATTCGGAAACGGTATTGTTTCCTCGGACAACTTTCAGAGGTCGTTAACATGCGTAAAATGTGGAACTTGTTTAACTTTCGGCCCTGGACAGGGTCCTTGGACGCTGAAGAGATACGCAGGATTGGAAAGCCACAAAACTAGGGCTGCTTGGACAATCAATGAATCCTATGATGTTGTTTCTTTACGGCAGTCTGGTAAGTCTTATTATCACATTACATTAACGTGGCGCTGTTCTAGTTTGATTGTTGGACAGATCCCACGAATTATATCCTTTTCTGGCCGCCCATCACACTTGACAAAAATTTCGTCAAGCATGACCATTTACCACTTCTCGAAAGTGGCCGAGCTTTGACGCTTTTTCGGTGGCTCTGATCCTTCTACGGTGGTTGAAGCAGAGCACTTTTCCCTTCTCTTGTTAACAGCTTTCTCCAGAAATGTTTTCTGGGCACTCGTGTCCTGCAAGAACTCGCACATCTTTAACCATGCTTCTTTGGCGAAGCCTTTTGGAAGCCAAGTGGGTGGGTGGTTTAGCATATCCACAAAATGGGACTTGAACCTATGTATGTGTTTGGCAAACTCAACACGGCCAACCCCTTTGTGGTCCAACCACCAGTTCAGTTGGTTCATCTCCTTTGGTGATGGTTCTGTTACTTCTGCATCGCTCGATTCTATGACAACTGACGAGGTCGACATGGTGGAGAGAAGCTTTCCTCCCTGGCTTTACGAGCGGTTTTCCTCTTTTGATTCTCGGTCCGATGCAGGTTCTGTTTTTCTTTGTTCACGGGCAACTTGGAATTTAAAATCTAGAGTTTTCCGTAGGCCATCGAGAGACTCTAGAAACGCTTCCTTATTTCCTTCTTAGACTCTAATATGTATGGTATACATTTTGCTAAATTCAAAATACAGAAACCTAAAATACAGAGAGAAAAGATCCGTCTACCGCAAATACCTAGGCAAAGCAGATCGTTTTTCCACTGTCACACCAATCTGGACTAATACCCAGTTCTAATTACAATATCCATCATTACCTGTAGGGGGCATTGCAACTTTCTTCAAGCCGACACAATCGCCTAAGCCACAGGAAAGGGGAAAAGAAAGATCATCAGTGTGCTCACAGATCGCACCCTGCAGTGAAAACGTTCCTTGCACATCGACAACCTCATCCGTGAGCAATATTTGTCAAACTGAGTTCATCTCAAAGATAAGACTTAAGATAAAGGTTGTGCTATTATTCTGATTATCTACGAACGTTTCACCCTATGTGATTTTACATCGAAAATAACACAGATCACCTGTTGGGCCAGAATTTTTCGTTCTCATATTTTTTCACTTTCTTATCTTTTCTCGGCGATCAATTCAGATATTAGATTCGACCTCCCTTACCCGTGGGACTAGACTTTTGAAAAGTCATTTTTCCGCCCCGTCTTTGTCTTAAGAGTTGTATGATGTGATATAGGGAAGTTACTTATTTCTCTATGAATGGTACTTAAACAAACCTTTTAATGTTAATCCGTAGGGGGTGAAAAGAAAAAAAGAAGATATGGAAGTAGAACAGGGAAGGGTGTTGGCATCTGCTTTCATTTCTATGGAGGAGTTGTACAGGGAACAGAAAGAAAAGGCAGTTAAAGTATAATGATGATGCGGTTGCCCTTTGGAATTCAGCTAGCAGAGCTAAGGAAGAAAAAGATTGCCAAGCAGAGATTATTGTTCATTCTGCTGTAGTTACCGCGGCTAAAGTTCAGGATGACCTAAGAAATATAATAAGTCACCCTTTTGAACAGTTTTTTCACAGTGAACTAGCGAAGCTGCAACTGGAGAAGATGAAATTTATCGAGAACCTTGTTTTTCAGGAGAGGGAATTCCGACAGTATACAGGTGAATTTACAAGAGCAATTTCCACAACGCTCTGTGAACACTTTGCTGCAAAAGAGGTCGCTTACAAGATAATAGATTTAAAGTAAAAAGAGCAGATAAAAGAGCTGTCCCCTGTACATCCAACCGTCAGGAGATTTGCTGAGATAGTTTCAAACCCAGAAAAGGATGAAACAACTAAGAGCCTTCTTACCCTTGTTAATGATATGTTAACAAACATTGGAAAAAAAACAGTGGTCTGACAGCAGCAAGTCTTTGTTTGCACTCATTCCAGACAGCCAAGAAAAAATTATTGCCAAACTGGTGAATTGCAAAGTAAATTTCACTGGAAAAACCGATGCCGCACTCATCACTTCGTGATTCATGCAAGATCGCTTTTAACGTAAAATTTACCGTGGAATTCACTAGTTAGGGAAAGAAAATGATTTAATTATTAAAGCAGCAACGGGAAACATCAAAACGTGGACAATTCGAAACCTTTCATTTTCACAAACCCTACATGCAGTAAGAATAAATGACCAGGGAGCTCCCCTTTTAGGCTTGGCGAAACCTATATATTAGCTTCACTTAACACTTAACATTATCTAAGTTTGCCAAGATTTTAGATGATCGTGTGAACTGTAAGTTTGCATTCACTACTGGAAAATGGTCTTCTCTGATGACCAGTTGCAACGCATGAAAATGGCCCTTAAATCATGCCCTCCGACACTCAGAGATGCCGCGCAAGCAATTGCTGCACTGGTCATTTAAGCCTCAAAGGGATTTAATCAGTACTTGGAAGGTTTCACACCTGGACTGCTTTCAATTGGTAGTCTTGAGTTGCCTGTAAAGATAAGAATAGAATCCATCAAACTTGTCAGTAGGTAAAGTGAAAAAAACTGTACATCTTGCAATGACTTAACAGATAAACAAATATCAGAAATTCCGGCCACAAATTTGGTCGGTGTAGTACCAGTAGCAATGCTGGTACCTAAATTCCTGTCTGGAGTGCTTGAAGGGGTTTGACAGGTGAAACAAGAGCTGCTTTGCTCAGATGTATTGAAAGGGGTAATCTTTCAACATATATCGAAAATTCTATAAACATAACAATGTAACGATCTTACAAAGTTCGTTACATTGCGTTGTCAATATTGAGTACTAAAACAAAATCGATTACGTTGGGCTCTTCTCAGTCACGGCACACAGAAGTATACGCAAACTTGCTAACTGGTAATGTAAACCTATTGATATGAGGTTAGTCTTTACAACTTTCAAAGTCAGGAATCTTTTTAATGTGAAAGATGCTGCCCCTGAGGGGGCTTTGCAGGCATGTGGTCTATAAATTTTCATGTGCAAGTTGTAATGCTTGTTATGTTGGTGAAAACAGCCGACAGTTCTCCACACGAGTGCGCGAGCACTTACTTTCAGACAGGTCTTCGAACGTTTTTAAACATCTGCAGAGTTTTGTAGAGCATCCTGCACACCGGATTGCTTCGAGATCCTGGACTCTGCAGCCACTAAGTACTACGTGAAGCTTAAGGAATCCATGTTTATAAAATGGGAGAAGCTCGATCTCAACCAGCAGGTGAAACACATTAACCTGACTCTCTCCCTGTAAAGAACTAAGCATCACTCATTTAAATTTTTTTGAATGTTTTAGCACGCAATATTGACAACGCAATGTAACGAACTTTGTAAGATTGCACACGCTTTAAATTCAATGGCGATTTAAAACTATGTAACACTGAAGATGACGGGTGTACCTTTGAAACATGTCTGGAAACTTAAAGAAAGTTGTTATGTTTATGCGACTATCTATATTGTTGCTGCTATCTAGACCTTTTGGATCAATCATCTTCGACTTGGCAGCCAAGTATAATGGACGGGTCAACATTTCTGACCTCCGTAAGTTTGAGAAGCTCTCAATCAAAACACGGATATCTGAGTTGGATCTTGCATTCTTATGCAATTGCAGGTCTCCCAATGTCTTTCCCAAGTTTCTGTGCTTCCACTTGCCTGCAAACATAGACAGGCAAGACGCTCTTGGAATCAGAAGAAAGCTGCTGAAAAGCGCTATCAACAGACGCACCAAGGAACATCACAGGGACAGACTCAAGAATCGCATTTCTGAAACACTAAGCAGTATTGACCGTTATATTCTTCACAAGTCAGTTGACCACAACGTGACAAAAGGGGTGAAGGAATTCATCAAAACCCACGAAAAGAAACTTAAAAACCTCACGAAAAACTCGGTCCTTCCTTTCACGTCAGATGAAGTTGTCACCAATCTTTGATCAGTTGAATGTTCTTAAATATGGACTTACGCACTCGTTTTGCCCACCCTCGATCAACAAAACGGACATCTTCACATTCTTAGAATTGATTAGTCAGAGGATGTTAAAGAACCTCAAGGAGAGCAAGGACACGGGCAAACTGGATACAGAACTGTCGCATTTGGCTCTCACATACGTGTTATCATATCGACCCACGGCCTTGGATTTGAAAAAGCACAGGATTCTAAAAGAACTAAGAAAGAACAAGAACATGTTCATATAGCGGCCAGATAAGGGTAATGGGGTAGTAATTTTAGATAGAGTAGAATATGACAATGGTTTATTTCAAATCATTAACGACCCTACTAAATTCAGGCTCTTTACATCCGACCCTACTCTTACCTGGGAAGGGAAACTACAGCGCTATCTCAGAGAACTTAGGAAAAAAGGTCACTTTAATCCTGGAGTCTATGACGCCATTTATCCAAGTGGATCCCAACCTGCTAGGATCTATGGTCTCCCTAAGTTGCACAAACCACGAGCACCAAATTCCACCCCCCCCCC
The DNA here is from genome assembly GCA_949126865.1 of Montipora capitata. Classification (NCBI taxonomy): domain Eukaryota; kingdom Metazoa; phylum Cnidaria; class Anthozoa; order Scleractinia; family Acroporidae; genus Montipora; species Montipora capitata. The sequence goes on along the minus strand of OX421451.1, from coordinate 25,807,820 downwards.
CCCCCCTCCCATTTCGGGCCATAGTCTCCTCCATAGGCACCTATAACTACAGCTTGGCCAAATACTTAAGTAATCTCCTCCAAACTCACATTCCATCCACATTCATTGCTTCAGAGTACTTAACTTTTACGAAGGAAATCAATGATCTATCTTTGCATGGGATGTTTATGGTCTCCTTCAATGTTGAAAGCCTCTTCACCAACATCCCTCTAGATGAATTTATTAACCTTGCCGTCAAATACGGCATTACTGAGGGTAATCCAGCTTTGAAACTTAGTAAACATGAGCTTAAAAGGTTGTTTGAGTTTGCTACCAAGGAAACTCACTTCCTGTTCAAGGGTGACTTTTTATGATCAGGTGGATGGTGTAGCCATCGGGTCCCCCCTTGCCCCTGTTCTCGCCAATCTCTTTATGGGTCACCATGAGAATATATGGTTGGATCAATACGTGGATTCAGAGGTCTTATTCTATTGTCGCTACGTAGACGATATATTTTGACTTTTCCACTCTGAACGGGATGCAACCCTTTTCTTAAAATACATCAACAATCAACAACCCAATATACGCTTTAGAATGGAGCGCGAAACTGACCATGTTCTACCTTTCCTAGATTTTCTAATTAATAACACTGACCATGTATGACTGAGCCATACATGAATATAAAATATTAAATTACAAAAACAAGATAATAATAAGATAAGATAATAACTATTTACAAATAAAAATATAGATTATATATATATATATATATATGGCTTTATAGCTTAACCTCCATCCTAGACATCAGCACTGCACTGATGAGGCCCAGAAGGCCGAAACAGTACTGTCTGCAGTTAGATATAGCTCTTTGGCATTACAAAGCTTTTGCTTTCATGTTCAAATTGAGCACTCTACTAGGATGAGTCATTGCCGCTAGCAATTGCGCATGCTCACTAGCTCGCTAGTTTGAGCACTCTGGCATGACTTGGATGTACCACATGTGTGGGACATCTGGGGTGGCTTTATAGCTTAACCTCCATCCTACACATCAGCACTGCACTGATGAGGCCCAGAAGGCCGAAACAGTACTGTCTGCAGTTAGATATAGCTCTTTGGCATTACAAAGCTTTTGCTTTCATGTTCAAATTGAGCACTCTACTAGGATGAGTCATTGCCGCTAGCAATTGCGCATGCTCACTAGCTCGCTAGTTTGAGCACTCTGGCATGACTTGGATGTACCACATGTGTGGGACATCTGGGGTGGCTTTATAGCTTAACCTCCATCCTAGACATCAGCACTGCACTGATGAGGCCCAGAAGGCCGAAACAGTACTGTCTGCAGTTAGATATAGCTCTTTGGCATTACAAAGCTTTTGCTTTCATGTTCAAATTGAGCACTCTACTAGGATGAGTCATTGCCGCTAGCAATTGCGCATGCTCACTAGCTCGCTAGTTTGAGCACTCTGGCATGACTTGGATGTACCACATGTGTGGGACATCTGGGGTGGCTTTATAGCTTAACCTCCATCCTAGACATCAGCACTGCACTGATGAGGCCCAGAAGGCCGAAACAGTACTGTCTGCAGTTAGATATAGCTCTTTGGCATTACAAAGCTTTTGCTTTCATGTTCAAATTGAGCACTCTACTAGGATGAGTCATTGCCGCTAGCAATTGCGCATGCTCACTAGCTCGCTAGTTTGAGCACTCTGGCATGACTTGGATGTACCACATGTGTGGGACATCTGGGGTGGCTTTATAGCTTAACCTCCATCCTAGACATCAGCACTGCACTGATGAGGCCCAGAAGGCCGAAACAGTACTGTCTGCAGTTAGTTATATATATATATATATATATATATATATATATATATATATATATATATATATATATATATATATATATATATAT
>OX421451.1:25788431-25793431 GCA_949126865.1 Montipora capitata | reverse complement strand
GCACCTAACCGCTGATTCAAACCCCATTTCTCGGGCTCACAGACCAGCTTCAAAGTAGTCAACACTTTGCAGTTGATCTTAACAGGTATGCTTACGTCACAGTGCTGATTTGCGGGCTAAAATTCGATATTTACGTCCTTAATTAAAAACAGTTAAAGGTCAAGGCTATCTGTATGATGTCATCATTTTCCACTTTCTACTGGATTTATGGTTCGAGAATTATGAGAGTAATAAGACAAAACACCGTTTTATGGTTGGGGTTTTTGGTAATGAGTTTTTACAGAATGTGTTGTGTGACTGTGGTATTCCATACTGGGATTTAAGTTTGATGGGTTGTACAATACTGCAAGGGGATTATGATGGTGTTTTGATTGATTGTGGTAACCACGCTATTGCTACAGCCTTATATTGTCCTAAAGTGAAGACATATCTGTATGCAAAATATCTTTCGGAACGTGTGTGTTGATTTAAAACGTCGTCTGCAAAAATTGTGATGGAAATGGATTATGAAACTGGTTTTTGGTTGATGTGGTGTACCACGGCAATTTCGAGTGTTTTATGTATTTGTGTGCTTTTTTTTGATTATCTGTCATGAAAGAGATACATGGCGAAGTATTATGCCAGCAGGAGAGGAAGTGTTGATGTTGGTGGTGTGCCATTATGTGAACTACTATGAAAACAATTGAAGCTATAAAAGGACGAAAAAAGAAGTTGATTTTAATAATGTATCATCATCATGCCTAGACACATTTGTGAAAGATCTGCGTACACAGAGAGGTAAAAAAGTGGTTACATCTTCAAAAAAGCTCAAGAAAGAGGATGAAAAGCTAAAGAAAAAGAAGGTAGAATGTAAATGCTGTCTCAGTAACTGTTTTGATGTGGATAATTTCCTGGAGATAATATCAACATGGGACGGTGTCATGCATCTACATGTGTTTTTGGATGTGAGATTTTCACAGGAAGCGGCATTGTTGAGATATCGTGTGATTTGAATCATTTCACATGCTGTGGTTACGCGTTCATAAAGGATGCATGATTCACAGCTGGTATATGCTTCATCAACTAGGTGGAAAAGAAGTTGGTGGTGAAAAACTGTCATTAAAATGCGACTGTGGGACATTTAGTTGTAGAAGAGTGAAAAGACTGTGGAAAAGAAGTTTGTGGAACTATTGAAACAATATTTGTATCCATGGATTGATGTTGATCTAGTATGTGCCTGCTATCAATACGATTTTAAAGGGATTGTACGTTCTAGAGAAACAGCCGACTTTTGTGTAAATAATACATTAATTACTCTAGCTTCGTCAAAAATGTTAGCACGCGATAAGTTCATAAACATGCAGTTGTTGTTACATAAGCATGATGGTTATGACACTGAGAGTGTTTTTTTTAGAACTATCGTGTTTAAGTATCGAAATTGGGAAACACGTTTTCGACATGACACTTGCATCAGGAACCCGGCCAGACCGGGCTAGGCCAGGGTCAAACCCGGCCTGAAAGACGGGGTGAGCCCAGCTTAGCCTGGCTTGTGGCCAGGGGATAAAAAGACCGGGGAAGCCGCGGCCACGGGGCCAGCCTGGCGTGGCCTCGCCAGGGCCAAAATTGGAAAGGAAAGTGAAAAAAAAAAAGGTTTGCATGGCCTGGAAAGGCCATTGCTGACCAGGGTCAAAACTGGCAAGTTAGGCCTAAAGGAAATTTAATAATATTCAAGCAGAAAATTCAAGTTAATGGCCTGCAAATTACAACTAGCACTGGCCGCGGTTGGCCGTTGCTGGCCAGGGCCAAAAATTGGTCAAGCTGAATGCCAAGGGACCTCGGCCAGCCTGGCCAGGATTAAATTAAGGGGGCCCTACATTGCAATTAAGAGTCAATAAGTCAGTTTAAGCATACCAAACGTAAAGTTACTAATGTAATCTGACGTGTTGATGATCAAACATATTTAAAACATATTCTACCTTTAATAAACTGTGTCTATACACATGTATGAATTACATAACAAATGAATTTCTTTAAAAACTTTGTGTGTGACTATGATGCCACATAATTGTAAAACTGAATGATCCGATAAAAAAATATAGTACATTTTGGTTTTTGTTGTTTCATGTCATAATTTCACCTAATTAGGAAGAAGTTGTTTTAAACAATAACAACAATTTACAATTCTCAAAAAAGCTTAATCGTTGGCAGTTTTAAACTTTCTTGCCACTCCTGGCCCTGTTTTTTTAAAGGAAAGCTCCCAGAATTTCATTAATTTTTGAAAGTTCCGTGTTGGGGAAAACCTTGTTCACACTAGCTGCAAATGGAAAAAAAAGAAGACTTAACCCTTTCACTACTGGAGCGGCCAAAAGCGGCCAGCCGGAAATGTCACGTTATTCCTAGAGTGGCCAAAAGCGGCAAAACAGACCGAGACTATTTTTGAGACTCTGTGCTCCCCGGGTCAGGCGATATTTGCCTACCTTTTGTTTTTATTGTTTAAAGTGAGTGTTGACCAATAAAATCTTGCCAACTGCGCATAAATTTAGCGCCCCCTTTATGGTAGAGAGCGGCTGTTTTGAACTGTTTACTCGCCTAGCGTTACATGAACTATCATAATGGCTACTGCACCGCATCCTATTAGCGAAGAAGAATATCGTGAGATTTTCGGATCGTCTGATGAAGAAAATAGCAATGAATCAGACGGTGAAAGTTCTATGGAGTCAGACATAGATTTTGAAGGATTAGCGAGTCTGAGTGAAAGCGAATCAGACGAAGGAAGTTCGAACGAAAGTGATGATGAAACTTCATGGTCGCAAGATTTTGACGATCTTGTTATCAACAATTTCACTTCCACCTCAGGAATCACAGTCGCTGTTCCCAACGAAGCAAACGAAAAATTCTTTTTCAACCTTATTTTCGACCTTTCTGTTATCAATTTAGTGGTCCGAGAAACCAACCGATATGCTCGGAAGAAATTAGCAAACACGCGAATTAGGCTTGACAAGTGGCAAGATGTCACGGCTCAAGAGCTTTGTGCATACTTTGGTATGTGCATTATAATGGGAATAAACAGCTTGCCAAGAATTTCGATGTATTGGTCATCCGATTCATTTATTGGAAATAGCGCCATACAAAATGTAATGACCAAATACAGGTTTGAAGAAATCAGTCAGTACATTCATTTCAATGATTCTTCACAAGAACCACCACGCGGTGCCGATAATTACGACCGATTATTCAAAGTACGGCCAATCCTCGATAACATTTTAGAGAAAATTCAAAATGTTTTTGAGCCGTCGAAAAATCTTTCGATTGACGAGGGAATGATAGCATTTAAAGGAAGACTATCATTTCGCCAGTACATGCCCACTAAACCAACAAAATATGGCATAAAAGTCTGGATGGCGGCAGACTCAAGCAATGGCTACGTGTCAAATTTTTCTGTTTACCTCGGACAAGAGGGAAACGAACATCACATTCATGGCCTTGGATATGATGTCGTGATGAAAATGGCGACTCCTTTCCTTAATAAAAACAGGCACATATTTTTTGACAATTTTTTTTCGAGTTCTTTCCTCTTTGATTGTCTTCTTGCTCAGAACACTTATGCATGTGGAACAGTTCGCCGCAACAGGAAAGACTTACTGCCGTGTGCAAAACAAAAGCTCAAGCAAGGAGAGATAGTTACTGCGCAGCGTGGTGCACTAGTTTTCACTAAATGGCATGACAAGCGAGATATTTCTTTCTTGTCGACAAATGTTTCCCCGAGTGAACCCTCCAGACCAGTGCAGCGAAAGAAAAAAGGGCAAAATATTGAAATTCAAAAGCCGCGAGTTGCTGATGTTTACACCGCTTTCATGGGAGGAGTTGATCACGCAGATCAGCTTCGCTCATTTTATTATACAGGCTGGCAATCACGAAAGTGGTACAGATATATTTTCTGGTGTTTGTTCAATTTATCCATCTGCAATGCCTTCGTCCTGTTCAACATTCATCGTGGAGAACGACGTAAGAAACCACTGCTGGACTTCAGGCTTGAACTTGCCAAGCAACTTATCGGTGGCTTTTCTCAAAGGAAGAGAAAGAGGTGCTCCCTTGATGTTCCAAGCGAAACTGCTGTGGATCCAGGACAGCATATTTCTGTCCATGTAGAAGGGAGAAAGAGGAAATGTGTAGCGTGCATCAAAGCTGGCAGGAGAACCCCAAAAGGTTACAAAGTGGAGACGAGTTTCGAGTGCAAACTCTGTAAAGTTGCACTCTGTCCCACATGCCACAATGAGTTCCACATGCAGGCGGAATAAACTCTGTTGAGCTTACCTGTTCAAGCTACAATATCTTAGATTGACTATTTAACTGTTTTATGAAATCTTTTTCGGGAATACACCATGTTTCAAGTTGCTTTACATGTTACTTTTTCAACAAACCAATTGTGGTGCCGGCATTAATGGCGGCAAATTTGAATTTTATTTTCAGTTCTCTACTTTCTTGAGGCAGTGCCTAATGCTGTTAACAGATTAATTGCAGTCAAAGTTATGAATGAGTGAAATAACAATCAGACTGTATTTTGTTTCCCATTTTGGGATGTAACATGCCATTAAAATCTACTGAGCATGCATGTTTTGATTTTGTGTTCAAGTCTTGGTGGTGCCTAATTAAGTATTCAGGAACCAGTGGTTTTGGGCCTAATTAGCATATAGTAGTGAAAGGGTTAAAACTTTATTCTTAGAGTACTACATGTCATGATTAAATTGTTGCATATGTTTCTGTAAGCCTAAGTGGTAATATTCTAAAACTTAAGTCACTGCTTTGTTTCTTTTTAACTAAGAAATGGGGTTATGTATTAATTTGTACATATAATTGGATGCCTTCCCTGTGGGGTCGACCCTTGAGCCAACCGGAGGGAAACATGTAGGCGGATACAAGCAGATCAATGGAATTCTTTGCCTGAGGGTAGGGGCAAATCTTGACATTGTATTACGTTAAAATATTAGAGGTAGAAATGAAAAGTTTGTAAAGGATGTCTG
>OX421451.1:25768431-25770931 GCA_949126865.1 Montipora capitata | reverse complement strand
AATTGACTGCTCACAGTTTAAAATCTATAATAATCCATTTATTTTATCGATTTTAAACAGTATCAATTTTTTCCTTGGTTATGCCGGGTGTGGTAGTAAGGCAGTCATGTAACAATCATTGGTGAAGCACCAACCCTTTTTTCAATGACAACATGGAACCATCTTTGTTGAAAGCTTGGCTTCTCTATTATCCAAAGAAGTACTTACAGCATTTTGCCCTGTTTGTGGAGGCCATCTTTAGTCTCCTTGGTGACAATATTTCAAAAGAATATTTGGAAGTTGCAGAATACTTTCCGGGTTCCTTCTATTAGACGTTTGCAGACCTTTATGGTATTTCATTTTGTTATGCATCCTTTTTTCTATCATAATTGACCTTAAGCTTAGACTTTATGCCTCAATAATATGGACTTCATACCTTTATTGACCCGAGGAAGGGGTTATTGGAACAGGTAGAATGAATCTTTGATGTGAAATTAGTGTTTCATCATGTTCAATCAATTTGTGTCATGCATGACCTATTCGATGACAAAAAATAACAAGCTGAAAATGCACAGTACTATATCACATACTAGCGTGTGTTGCTGATGTACTTAATCTAACCCTGGTAAGATTTAGATAGCTTTTGTTGACTAAACAATCATAGTGCGTACTAAAATTCTTGTACACAGAACATGGAATTTAGGGCTGTTTTGCAGATATAACTAACAGGGGTTTGATTACTTCTGCAACACACACTGGCTATACATATAAAAGCAACTGCCAGTAAGGGAAAGAGGCATAATTTATGCTTACATATCCTTTTTGTAACACAGTTTGACAGCATGTCACTAATTTCTCTGATTCCAAAGGTGTCTCAACTGCTTTGCAAATTTTGTTTTAAAGGTGAAAGCTAATGTGATACACTATGTGAAACGAGTTCGTGCATGGGGCCCACTCTGGTGTTATTCATGCTTCCCCTTCAAAGATCTGAATGGTGATTATGTCAACAGTGTCCACGGAGGTAATGGCAATGCATGGTACATGTATGTTAAATTTAAGGTAATTTAATCAGCATAGCAAATTAAATGCAGAAGGGCATGGAATAGAAATGTTTATACGTTAAGGTCTATAGCGTGATTTTTATTTGTACGTCACAATCACCATTAATGTTGTTGTCTTGTTATTTTAGATCGTTTGAATGTTCTTATCTGAGAAGAAACTCGAGCTAAAGAGCATGCTTTTAAAGTTGGATACTGGGGTGCAGAGATTTATTCAAAGGATGTTGTCATCAGGAAGAAAGTAAGTGATTGAAATCGCCTTATCTTTAGTCGTAAAGGTTCCCTGTGCAGTAATTACTGGTATGTTGATGTTTGCTCACTTTCTTTGGTTTGTAAGGGGTAATTATCCTTTTTTACAAGGAAGGCTTTTGATATTTCTATTATTCTTTCTTGGTTTACCCAGGCCTAAGTATGTCATTGAGGCAACAAAGTGTTGGTTAGTAGGGAAGCCAGTTAGTTTTGTTCCCACTGAAGACATAAAAGGCCTGCTACAGTGTGCTGTGGGTGATGACGCCATTGGACATGTCTTCCATAAATTATTGAGGATTAGCATCAACAACAAGGTATTCTACACTGAAGACTACAAAAGGATGAGCAAGAGGGTGTCCTATGCATGTTTGAAAGCCACAGTGGAATGGAATTTGGATTAGTTAAGTATTACATCCATGACAAAGAGAATGCGGAGACATATGCATTTGTGGATGTACCCAAGACAACTGATGCACCCAATGCACTCGCCCAATTCACTCTTCACCACCACATTTGGCTCTCTAAAGAAAGGTACTAAATGTCTTGCTTTTTGTCAGTGGGGTTTTGTTTGACTCTTCAATTCAACACTTAACCTGGAAAAAACCATACAGTACAGTAATCATGACACACATGTATTTTGACTGCTTCTTATTTGGTCCATTGTTACTTGGGAACCAGTAGTTCAGTAGAGTTACTACCGAAATCACTAAACGGTTTGCACCCCGAAAAAAATGATCAATAGCATTTGAATTTCAACTTGCTCACGTGACCATTTGGAGCGCCCTGATTTGTGACGTGTCATTCTTGGTGTGAGCGAGGCTGTGGGAAAATATAATAGGAATGTGTACCATGAACTTTTTGCCGTTTCAAAAGGATATGTGATCACTGATGGTTGAGCGGAGGGGGAGATTTTTCAACAGAGTGCTACCCGGGAAGTTTGAGAGACATAGGATTAAAGTACAAAATGAGTGGTCTTACAGTTTCAAAAATATGGAAGATCAGTTTTGTCAAACATGCAACCGAAAATTACTTCCATCGTCACACAGCTAAGGGTCAACTGAAAAAGCTGGAAGAATCAGAACTAGATTTACTGCAACCACTGATAAAAAGCAGACCTTCGGTAACATACATGGCAAAGCTAGATACTTCGAGGTAGTGTAAAGACTTGCGCACTTGGGCAAGAAGAAAATAAAAATGTCATACACTTGCAAGGC
>OX421451.1:25755931-25760931 GCA_949126865.1 Montipora capitata | reverse complement strand
AACCAGCAATGGCGTCGAAAGTCATTGCAACGCGAATGGCGTTTTAGTGCATCTTATGTTGTTTGTTTCAATTAAATGTTTCGCTGGAAAAGGATTCTGTGATATTTTCTGCCTTTATGAATTATAATAGCATGTTGTGTATTGAATTTTCGAGCTTAAGGTTGAAACGTGATACGGGAGGGTATTTTTAGTATTGTTCTGTAAGCAGGAAAGGTTTCACGAAAATAAACAGGTCTGTTGGAAGCTTGCTTGAGTTTCAACAAAACGAGCCCCAAAATCAGCAAAAAAATGGTGCCGATGAATAATAAAGTAGCTGCTATTTCCAAAATGATGGAATTACCTGGTGATAAATAACCTCGTCTTGGAGAGTAAATTTTTGACTTTGCAGAAACAATGGTCAAGCTCACTCAAAAAGAATGCAAACGAATTTCGACGAAATTCGCTTATTGTTCTCTGGGAAGAAGTGTGATTTTTCGGCCGAAATTTCAAAGAAAGTTCGCTGAGCCACACAAACATTCGAAGGCAGGACGAAAATTCGCAAATCTAACAACAAAATTTCGGTTGGAGTTCGTACGTACTGAAACGAAAATTCAAGAACTTTAATAATACAAATATCGTAATCCTAAAGCCGCAGCTACACGAGCGATTTTTTGCTCGTGGCGGTTATGCAATTTTTTCAAATTTTGTCGGGTCACCAGCGCGCGATGAAAATTGCAAGTGTAGCCACTCTTGAACTGGCAACGCGACAGCAGAAAAAGTCGTTGAAAAAAATCGGCAGTTCAAGGGTGGGCACTTTTGCGATTTTCATTGTGGCTGATGCTGACGCGACAAAATTTGAAAAATTGCATCACCAGTGTGAGCAAAAAATCGCTCGTGTAGCAGCTTAAAACGAAATTTCATAGTGTTGGCTAGCGTTTCGCATTTTAATGAATGAATGGAATCAACAACTGTACTCTTCTATCAACCTTGAGTGTAAACACGACAAATAACATCATCGCGATAGCCATTTTACATACCAAACCTAACAATTCTTCTTGGTTTCACGTCACGTCACGCAAGTACCACACAAAGAAAAAATAAAATCGCTTACCATTCAACAAATTAAGTCAAGAAATTGAGATGTTGTAGGAGGGTAATAAATCATGAGCGTATCAAAGTTTTAGGGCTGTGCGATAATCAAAACTCGAGTTATTTGGCAATAGACACTTCTCTTAACATATTGGTTATTCAGAACTCGAAGACACATGAGGAATCGACATTTTCGTGACATGTTTCTTAGAAGCAATCCAGATGTCACACATTGACTGAATTAGAAAGGGATTGTAAAAACGCTTCCTTTACCACGACTAATCTGCCCACTTAAATAATCTTATCAAACGTTATCTTTTCTGTGTAAGCGACAACCACCCTCCATTGTTTTAATTTTGGTCTCTTGCGAGAATCGGCTCACGTAAGTGACTGGCTCAGTGTTGCGACCACTCTCACAAATTCCTGGCTTGGTCACTTATGAGGGCTTCGACTGGCCTTTTTCGAACATTAACTTAAATGTACTGTAAAAGGCAAATGCTCGCTGAGACCTTTCAATAACCACTCTCGAAATTTCGCTTTGTTATTTATTTGTTTGAGCAGGTTGAAGTTTTGGCAGCTATCCAGCTGATGTTGACCTGCTATACCCACCCACAACACCGGGCACTTCATCCCCTACTCTTCTCGAATAGTGTGTGTCCCACAGGGAATTAATGAACATGGAAGTTATTTGTGAGACGGGACCTCCGGCTTATCGTCCTTATCCGGGAAGACTTAAAAGTCTAACCATTTGCGGATGTAATTACAAAGGTAGCACTTTCTCCTCAGTTATTTAAAGACCCTGAGTGTTGGTCCGGCCGGAGTCGAACTCACAACCTTCCGCATGGCAGCCCGGTGCTCAACTAATTATAACTGAGCCACCGGTGCGCGGTGACGCTTTGTTGAGACGAAATTTCACTCGAAATATTCACGCGGCCATTGCAAATTTTCGTTTTGATTGAAACAATAGGCGTTTCGAAATTTTCGACGAAGTTCAAACTTTATAACACTTGACAGAAAAATAAACTTACGAAAACCCGGTATCTTGCCATCATTTAAAACAACATGCCGCCGTAACTTAATCACGGCGCCCGCTGAATTCCAGTGATGTCACTTTCGCTTTTGCGATTTATTTGTGCAACCAAAAGTACAATAATATAATTGAACATAGAGAAAATCTCCCAAAATGTTTGTCGCTGATTGTAGCTTTTTATATTCTATGTTCACGGCTCAAAATTAATGTTGTTTCATGTCGTAAATATGTTATTCTCAAGCGACCGTCCTGGAAACTTCCTTCTGCTCTTTCGAAAAACTGTGTATCAATTTATGTTAGCATCAATATTTGTTTTTGCATAAAGCAAGCTAACAAAATCTGTACCTTGCTGAGTACGCATTTGTTAAGGTTAATAGTATTTTCGGATCAGTTTTAGTTTTTAGACAACCGAGCTCGATTTACCGTATTCGAGCTCCAGTTACCTGTCGAACTCGAGTGACAATCGCACTCGAAATGTCAAGCTCGACAATCACAAAATCGACCTCGATTTCGAACACTTAGTTATCGAGCTCGATTACCAAGCATTGCTGCTTATCGAGCTCGATGTTACCAATCGAGCTCTCCAAAAACTCTTGATTGTCATACTGTCTTTATACCGATGATAGTGTACATAAAACATTGAAAAAACCTTTTTTCAAGACTTCACTCTACAGTCATCATAGGAAAAGGATTAAGTTTATTATATAACAAGAATATTCGAAAATTTTTGGAAAATCTGTCTTCATACTAGAGAGAGGCTACAGAAAACAATAAAAAGAACTTTATTTTATTCTGCCGTGCCCTGGAAACGAAAGGAAGATACTTTTTTTTAACGAATTGGAACCGTCCCATTATTGTTCGTAAACTGTAACATGGAATTTCTATTTGCGCTGCTATTTTGAAAAGTGTATCATCGGTGGGCCTTATCACGTCATAAATTTTTGAAAATTATATATATTTTTTCAAATCCATGCCACAGGTTTTGTTAGAATGTTCCCATTCTGTGGCGTTAGAAATTTGTGAAAAAAAAAATCGGTAACCCGCTCATTTTTTAGGCATTTGCTATTTTGGTCACGTGATTTACCAAATATGGTTGCGAGTTGAATCAGACGAAGAAATGTTACATAGAACGCACTTTGAAAAACAGGATAACTGTACAGTTTCAGGGACTCGAGAAATCACTACTTGCAGAGGTCTATAGCAACGGTCCGGCAGTTAAGAGTTCCTTCGTTATTTATTGTTCCATTTACTTTTATTCATTCAATTAGTCAAACGTTTGCAAAGGGAGATCGTTCACAATTTTTGATAGTTTGATGGTAGATAATAACACTTGTCAACAGAAACAACATTCACATTTTAAAATTATGATAATAACAACACAGTGGATCGGATACCACCACTCATATAATGATAATCGGAATGCAGTATTAAAAATATTTTTAAAAACTCGAAGGTAGCATACACTACCCTTCAAGCAGTTGGTTTATCCTGCGGTTCCCGAGAGAGAAATCACTGGGAACAACCATTATTTTCTTTGGCTGAGCCGCCTGGACGAATAAATGAAATTTGAATTGAGTTAGTAACTCGTTTTAGCACTTGCGCGTGGGTTCAGCTGCAAATCAAACAGTTGTTCGCAGCAGTTTCTATCTAGGGTAGCCTAGGAGAAGGCAACTGTTCGCAGGGTAAGCATCCACATGGGAACCGAAATACTCTCTCCTACTTCTAGAAGCAAGAATTGGGCAGCTGAATTTAACTCTTTAAAAAATAGCATTTGCAGGGAAACCTAGATTACTTTTTCTACCCTGAAATTTGTTTGGTTTTTGCCGAAGGCGAAAAACTAACATATAATTTGTATTTATTTTTCCATATCTTATTAAAGTGCCCCTAACCCCAATTTCTTTTTTCGCTAAAATAAATCTTTGCACCTGTTTGAGACGAATTACCGCCATTTTTTTCTTTTTCTAACAAATCTTGCCTTTTTATAGGCTTCAAAAATTGCGAAAAACCAGGAATCTTTTGCTCACGACCGAGTCAGAAGGAGAGTGGGTCATGCATTTTTACAAAGAGTTAATGCAATGTAAATCAGTTTGTGACGTCAAATCAGGAATAGACCCACTTCTCTTCTGACTCGGTCGTGAACAAAAGATGCTTGGATTTTCCCAACTTTTTGAAGCCAATAAAATTGCTGGATTTATTAGAAAAATGAAAAAATGGCCGCAATGCATTTCGAACAGTTGCAAAGGTTCATTTTAGCGAAAAAATGTTTTGGGGGGATAGGGTCACTTTTAAGCGTGTTGCTTTACTTTTTCTCAAATTTGAATGACCGTCATACGTCACAATTATTCAAAATGTGAAAGTGAAAATAAGCGATTTTAAAACTCGTTTTTTTCCTGGTTCGAACATTTCGTTGAAAGCATCGTCGAGCGGATTTGATTGAAAACACTTTTTAGTTGGGACAAAGTTAAATTTTAATCGGAAAGTCATGTTATAAATTGAAGAGAAATTATAACACTGGATTAGTTACTACGTACTGTAAGGGAAAAATGGTTAAGAAGTTTTGTAGGACATGCTGATGAGGACCTCCTCTCCACTGTCGCCACATCTGCTCGTCAAGGTAAGCTTTTTCTTTATTCCTCTGCTCGTTTTCAGACCCAGCTTGAGGTTGTTCCAACATGACTCTATCTCCTGCGTGTGAACACCAGTCGCTGGGTCAACAAAGTTGTGACGATGCACAACCACTTGGTGTGCGCCAACATTATTTATTCGCTGGTGTAAGTTTCTGTAAGAAGCCCAATCGTCAGTGTGAACTTCTGTTCCGGGGCGCACGCATCTGGATATTATTGGATGTAGAGTAGCCGCGTCCCTCCTATCCACTACCTCGAAGTAGCCCCTCGCTGGACTA
>OX421451.1:25738431-25743431 GCA_949126865.1 Montipora capitata | reverse complement strand
ATACCCCTTTATTTTTTAATCGGGCTGCCCACAAGTGTACGCCCAACACAATGGGATAAAGTTCAAGTAGGGAAATATCCTGTTGCTTCCATTTATCAGGCCACTTGCCATATGTCCAATGCGTGCCGAAGATAGTGCCAACACCGCATGATTGTGCGGCATCCGTGTAAAAGGAAAGTGCGCCGGATGAGGTCCAAACCTCCTCGAGAAACATGGATTGACAGTTAAATGATGTTAGAAATTGTTGCCAAATCCTGAGATCTTTCTTAACGTCTAAAGTAAGGCGGATAAAATACATAGGTCTGAAAACTCCTATTGTAAGATTAATCAACCTGCGTAGAAAAACTCTGCCTGGTTTTATTATGGAGCAAGCAAAGTTTAATAAGCCGATCAATGATTGAAGTTCTCTGAGCGTGACTTTTTTACGTGACAAAAATTGTAATATAACCTTGCGGCATTTCTCAACCTTCTCTCGAGGAAGCCTGGCCTCGTGTTGTAAGCAATCTAGTTCTATGCCCGCAAAAGTAAGAACGTGAGCCGGGCCCACAGTCTTTTCTTCTGCCATAGGGACGCCCAGTTCATGACAAAATTGTAAAAATCTGTTTAATTTTGCACCGCACGTATCTAGTGATTTGTCAATGATCAGGAAGTCATCCAAAATGTGTATTATGTACGGAATTTGCAATTTGTTCTTCGCGACCCATTCCATCGCTGTACTAAGATCTTCGAATATTTGACATGAACTTGAACACCCCATAGGCAAGGTTTTATCATAATACCATTTTTCTTTCCATTTAAAACCCAATAAAGGGTAATCCGAAGGATGTACTGGCACGATACGAAAAGCGCTTCTCACATCGGTTTTGGCCATAGCGCAACCCTTGCCCTGTCTTTGAATAAGGCTTATCGCATCATCAACAGCCGCATATTTAACTGATGAAAATTCGGGTGGAATACTGTCGTTTATCGACGCTCCCTTTGGATACGATAAATGATGAATCATTCTGAATTCGCCTGGCGTTTTCTTGGGAATAACGCCGAGAGGGGAAATACGGAGATTTGCAAGCGGAGGGGAATCAAAGGGCCCCGCGATACGACCCAATTCTCTTTCTTTTCGCAATTTTTCGTCAACAACGTTAGGATTCTCATCAGCGGAGCCTAAATTTGGAGCGGTAGACGTAATTCTGGGACCCTGATAATTAATCTTAAACCCTTCGGAAAAGCCTTTGATTAAACGATAAGCGATGCGGGAGTTATAGCCTAATAAAACGCGGGAAAGAATGGCTACGTTAACCGGTGTGGGAAGCGCTGTTTGTAGGCATGGGTGGTTGCTTCGTTGTGGGATTTCGCCCCGCGGTGGGCTTTTGCTGCTGTTGGCAACGGAAGATTGGATGGTTGTTACTGCACTTGAAGCAGTGGTGTTTAAAGGCGCACCCGTTGCAGTGAGTCCCGTTATGGAACTTCCAGCAGAAACCCTTGGGGAAATTTGCTCTAGCCCAAGTGCTGCGATATCTGCCTTGGCCTCCCCGGTTTGACCCATTTAGCTTTTGTGGTTGGTAGTGTGCCTGAAGCCACAACTCGCTGTGAATATTATCCCAAGAAATTTGCTGCTCTTGCCGCAACTGACGAAAATTGTCGTCATAGAAACGCCAATTGGCGGACTGGGCTGCTAAATCGCGCACTACAGACCCATATTTCATGAGTGCTGGAGAATCTTGGGGGAATCTTTGAGTAAAGATGGAAACTAAAATTTGGAAAGCGGTTGTCCACTGCTCTATAGTCTGGATGGTGGGCCGTTTGTGGTTAGGCACCATCGAAAGAACCTGTTGCCCATTCTCATTACTCTGTAGCTGAAAAGTATAGTTATGGTCGTCTTTATATGTTATTAGCAAATGAGAAAAATCTATAAACTCGTTTGCCCAGATCTTATTTCTAATACGCTCTGGTACCCTAGATGCCAGAGGTACAGCACTAGAGATAAAAGAGTTCTTACTGCTATCGACGGTAGGTTCAGACACTTCTAGTATCCCGCCGGTTAACATCTGGATGTTGGTGCGAACCGCGGCTTGGACGCTGGGTTGAGGTGCGGGCTCTGGAGGCTGGTCTGGAACAAACTGTATGTGGGGTTGGTTTACTGGTTGAGGTAAAACCAGCCCAGTGTCACGAAGGCTCTTCTTCACCGCTTCTGCTATTGCATCGGCAATACCCTGTAGAGCGCCTTCAGGAACGCTTGCTTGGTGCTGGTTGGCAGTACCTCCGGCTGATGAGGTGGAGGTGATCTCTTGGCCGGTATTAGCGGGCACCTGGCGAAGCGTTGCTGGATGTTGTGTGATCTCAACCGTCTCAGCAGCACCGCGCCTGCTGAGACTGCTGGTCTCTGTCCTTTTGGCGGCATTCTGGGAGGGGGTAGGTCTGGATTAATAACACATTTCGCTCTATGCGCATAATAATTCGCAGGCGTAAATAAATATAGGATTACCGAAGGGGGCATTAGGTGGGGCCGGCACAAATGCCTAACAAACGTCACGAGGTACAGAAAGTATGGAACAAGATAGGTGTTTTCTTTCATAAAACACAACGGCAAAACATGATTGGCACAAAGGCAGCCTTTGGCCGCATTGATCATGCAAAGGTGCCGTGACAATAAGCAAAGTGTCAGAACAGTGTTCTGGAAATAACCACAGAACGCGTAGAACGTGTGATAAAATACATCTGACATTCCTCAATGACCACAATGCTGATAGCATAAACACACCCAAAAATGGGTGGACAAGATAAAATACCCCAACTAATGACTACGCCTGCGGCATTTATCAAAAGAATTACCGGTCCGAAAGAACATTTAGCGCAGATTTTTTTTTTTTTTTTTTTGTTATTATTATGAATTTTTCTTATTATGACGACTGGTTGTGTGGGA
Source organism: Montipora capitata (assembly GCA_949126865.1). Lineage (NCBI taxonomy): Eukaryota > Metazoa > Cnidaria > Anthozoa > Scleractinia > Acroporidae > Montipora > Montipora capitata. Next base: position 25,740,514 of record OX421451.1, on the reverse strand, counting down.
TCTGTTTCAGTGCAAAAAGCAGTGCGCCCCGATAGCTGCGGCAGAGAGCTTTGTGTCCCCGCTTGTTAAGGTGAATTCCATCACGAACATAAATGTCCCTCGTGGGGTTGTTGAGCCCTCAATGGCGCCAAAATTTTACAAAGCCAGAGTCTGCCAACGTGTCCTGCAGGCACTTGTTTAGCATTTTCACTCTCCAATTGTAATTTGGAAAGGGGGGATTCCGGCGTGGAATCACTTGACATATAACCGTGAATTTGTGCTGGATCTCATGGCGCAACACATCTACGAATGCAATGATTGTTTCGCCCAATATCTCAGGGTCGGCTGAGGGGTCGCAGAGATCGTTAGACCCTATTTCCAGGACTCAAATGTCTGGTTTTGTGGCTCTTGTAGCCCTGAGATCATAGCGCATTAGTCTCTCAACTGTGCGGCCACCGTTCCCTCTCAGATTGACTAGGCATGAGTTCTGTAAGTCAAAGTGCTCGTTGAACGAGCTGTTCCCAACGTTATTTTTTAGCAAAACTTTCATTCTTCGTACAAATGAGTGGCCGAGTATCAATGATCTTGGGAGAGAACGCTCAACCAGGTCACGACAATCTTTCCCTTCCATACTAAACCAGACCAAAGGAGAAGGTTATACTTAACTTTTTCAAGGGTCGAATCACACGACTTTAGTGTAGCTGGTTAAGAGCTTGTTCTCCCGATGTGCGCTAGCGGCAAAAGAGGCATCTCACAGGGCCTCGTCTTGCTAAGTACGTTCGGGTAGATATAATGTCCCGGATAACCGGAAATGCCTCGGCTGGGAGCTGGAACTAACATTAATCAAGCAGCATAAATTCATTTATTATGGTAATAAATTTCCTTTACAAATATTATTCATGAATTATCTTTGACAAATGCGTGGCTACCCCCAATTTACTTTTTGGATTTCAATAACACTTGTTAAGATCTACATTTTCTGCATAATCACACACCGGGACAAAAATATCTTTAATTAGTAGGCACCGTCCTTAACTGCACATTTCATAGAACACTTTTTCAAATTATCACGAGAAACTACACCAATGAGTGTTTGTGATTGGATGCAATCGTTCCCAAATTTCTGAACATCTATCAAAGTACCCAACCTTTTCCTCTTAATTATCTAAGCAATGACCATTAACTACATGCCGTACCTTTCTAAATCATGGAAAAGGAAACAGGGAAAGCGAAAAGAAGTCACGATAATTGAACTCGATTGACTTGCATGTAGGTGTTCTTCTCAGAAGAAAATAGCTTTTTAAGAGGGATCTTATCCTTTTAAAGGCTCGAAGATAAAGTTGAGAATACTTACCAATGGAAACCGTCGATGTGATTAACGTTCTTTTCTTTTAAATCCATAGCCATATTACATTGGGCACATCTCAGCGGATTTGCCAAAAGACTTCTGTTCTGCAACCATTGAATTAAATTCAATGTAGGACCTTGTTGCAAAGCTACAAAGTGACTCAAGTCCATGCTTCTTTTGTTAAAACGGAAGTTGTCGCGAAAAAACCAGCAAGATGTTTTACAATACTGTTATAGTGTTATGATTGGTTGAAGGGGATTTCGTAATAGAAAATTGCATGTTATTCCTTCTTTTTTAATTTGTCACCTTTTGTCGACTTTTTGGTATGTAGCTGAAATTTGAGTGTCCAGAAATATAAAAAGGAGCCTTAACTCTTGCTGAGTGCTTTTAAACTGTAGCTCTTCTACTGGGGCACCTTTCAGTAGAGGTTGGTCTGAAAAATCGAGACTATTTCCTAGAAGGTCATTCTGCGCTGAACACGAAATTTTGTTTGGCAACTTCTACCTCCAAACAGGTTGTACTAAGTGATGTAAGTAAGCAGTTTATCTTTCCACGTAGACACAATAGAGCTAACAACAAAACTCGTGCGATTGTGCCCGTGCTAAAATTAATACGCAAACTCGCAATATAATACAATGTGTGATAAATTACTCCGATATTGGGGCGAAATTTCCGCCTTAATTTTGAATTTCACATGTCAAATTACATTTCCTGTAGTGCCAAAATGGCGTCCAGGTTGGAAAATGTTACAAATTC
>OX421451.1:25725931-25728431 GCA_949126865.1 Montipora capitata | reverse complement strand
TAAATGCCCCCGTTTATCCACTCTATCCAGGTAAAAAGCTCACCCAAGGATAGAGAGGACTTACACTAATTAAAGAATTAACAAAAATGATTGTAAACTTAAAGGATGGAAATATTCACATAAACCAGTCAACTCAAGGACACAAGTTGTTGTCAGCTATATGATTCCTACAGGTAAAGGTGTTTGCTGTCCAAAGGAACTGATACAATTTTTTGTTCTCCCTCTACTTGTGTTTCTGCAGCAGCAAATCTACAGTATATCCTCTGCACTGGCAAAAAACGTGAAGGGCCATATGCCAAAAAGTCATTGAGTTTCCAGGTCTTGGTAGGATTTCCAAATCGATCAGGGTTTTCATCTGGTTTATGCCACAAAACGCAAGCAAAGACATGTTGTGCAAACTTCCCATTCAAGTTAATAGAATGAGAAAAGTAATAAAGAACATAACCAGCAAAAAATTCAAGTGAATTAAGATTCAGAGCTTCCCCGTCAGCAGCTGCCCATGAGGCATAAATCCTTCCTGAACGCAAAGTGCGACACTCCAACTTGGAACTGTACAACTGATTTCCAATAGTGACTGTGGAATATTTCTTGATGGTCTCAGCCATTGATTTCCAGTCGAGTGATTGCTCTGGATAGAGACACTTGTACACTGCAAATAGGGCATCATGATCTTCAGTTTCCAGGCTCTGTACTTTGTAGTTTGTTGGAAGCTTGAGATGAGTAAGGTTTGACCAGTCAACTATAGTTATGGGAACAGTGGTAGACATACTGTGTAATGAGCTGGCAGCTGACAACAGAGGATTACTTATGGTGACATTGGGTGAAGATGGATTGTGTAGCAAGTATGCAAATTCAGTTTTGTATTGAGATGGCAGCTGAACACTGTCAAGGAATCGAGAAAGTATTAACTTTCTCATTAACTGAAGTTCCAAAGACCTCTTGTTTGTTGAGACACTTCCCATGATACCATTGTACCTCTCAAAACTGAAACACCAAAAACTATGGACTGGGCCATGGTCTAAAATAATGTCCTTTAAGTGACAGTGAAGATGCATGTTTGGAGTGATAGCTTTTTTCCCATACAATTTTTCAAACTCATTGCAAAATTTCAATAGGAGCAGGTCTGCTCGTTGTAGATCTATTGAAGTGAGCGTGAATCGACACAAATATTTACAAGCTAGAACAAAGGTTTGCCAACACTGCAGATGATTGTCTCCAATAACGTCTTTAAGGGCATACATTGAATAAATCAATGTCCAGTTCTTCCATTGCTCTGCAGTGTAGGAGCCATAGTTACTAGAGATTTTCTTTGGCAAACGCCCCATATCAGTTGGAACATCCATCTCCTCAATACGTTTCTCAAGGCGCTTCATTTCTTTCTTCGCAATCACTCCCTGTTTATCCCACAATTTGAAGACATACTTAGCAGTTCCCAAAAATAAGTTATGCATTGGGTCCACGGTGCAAAAACGAATGATATCAAAATATTCAAGATCCAACAAACAACTCCTGTGCGTAATGCCAAATTCTTTACTCAGTTTGTTCCTAGCTGCGACAGTCTTGCATGATGCTAGTCTTCTCGCATTTGACCTGTGCTGCGTGTCAGTGCGTGGCTGCCAGTTTTCCCGGTCAAAACGGGAATAGTCTCTCTTCTCTCCAAATCCACCTGGAAATTCCTTGAGGCAACGAGAGCAGCCACGATGTGCACTGTGTCCTTTGAAGCCACATAACTTCCGTGCTGCAGGAATATCAGCTGCTATGCATAACAATGCTGCACGAAACTTTAATGAAATGGAACTAAGGCTAGACTTGAGTCGTACACCTTTCCAAAGAGCCTGCAGTTCATTAACTGCTGGTTGCAGAAACTCATTAAGAGACTTTGGTTCTCCATCCAAAGAGGGAACAATGCCAACAACGATCACATTTTCCCATTTGAATCGCAAGTGCCTTGGTAAATTTAGTAGTACCAAATAAAGAACTCCAACAGAATAATCCTTGCGATGTTTGATTGGTTGGAAAAAGTCAAAGTTCAGCATCAGTCCATAATTCCTTGGCTGGCACAGAAAAGGAATTCCCCGATAATTTTGAAAATCCTTCCATATTTGGCCACTGTAGACATCAGAGAGTGTTCCCTCTGTTTGTGGCTGTTCCCTCCATTCTTCGCAACTTTCTGGGATTCCTTTTTGCCCAAGAACCCTTTCAAGTTCCTCAATTACACTGCTGTAACAGTAGTAATTAATTGGATAAAACTGATCTTTGCCATCTTTCAGTTTCACTTTTTTAACCAACTGTGCATTGCAGATTTTCTTCTTCCCTCTGGACATGAATGTGTTTGAACACGTTTTAGCCACAGTTCTATTGTTCTGATCTACCTTTAGGCATGCATCGTAAGCATATAGCTTTGTGCATTTTGGGCACACAACATATTTTGTAAAGTAATCTCTATCCAAGTTGATGAATTGGCGCAGCAGATACAAAGACGATGGTAGTATAACAATAA
>OX421451.1:25685931-25715931 GCA_949126865.1 Montipora capitata | reverse complement strand
AAGACCAAAAGCGGGACGTTCAACCGGAGTGTCGTAGTAATCCTGAAGGTTGGTGAGAATTTTATCGAGAGTGTTTTGCCCACGAGTAGGGAAATGTACAATCTGCTTCAGGTTGAAGTTTGATTTGAGCCTTGCGTCGTTCAGATGGTTGAAGTCGCCGAGTACCAAAAGACCGCAATTTGGGTATTTAGACTCCAAGTCCATTAAACATTTAGTCAAATAGTCCAACATCATAGAATTTGTTGCTTGTGGTGGGTGGTAAACAACTCCAGCAATAATGCTTGAGATGCCCCTTGGGAGACGAGTCGGGCGCAATTTAATCCACAAAACCTCAAAAGAACCATTTTCGTCCTCGAGATCCCCCAGAATAGTATAAGGGATCGACGCTTTTATATACATACACATCCCGCCGTGTATTGCTTCTTTCCTGTCCCTTCTAATGAGGTTGAAACCATTTATTGCCACTACAGAGTCGGGAATATGGCTTTGAAGCCAGGTTTCAGTTATGCAAACTACATCGACATTTGCATTAATAACAACACTGTTCACTTCGTCGATCTTTGGAGCCAAGGACATGACATTCAAAAGGAAAAGCGAAGGAACAAACTGCGGGGATGCCGCTGGTTTTGCAATAGATGTTTTAGAAACCGTAGTTTGACTTTGAATAGTGATCAGATTAAGACTAGGCTTCCTGGCCAATGTTTGTTGAATATTATTTGAAGCACTCGCATCTTCCCAACATCGTCGTGGATAAATAGTAGGGATAGCTTGGTTATTTGTCCGTAAACAAAGCTTTGAAGAAAAACCAGAGCGTCTGCCACGATATTTAAAAATCCCCAGTGATTTCAGGCGGTAGTAGAGAAAATTGTTAGACAATCTATGGTTCTGAGCGCGAATAGAAAATAGCTCTTCCCGGGTGTAAACCTTGCGAGCGAACACGTTTACCAGTCCAATTGAGGTTGTGGAAGAGGCGTGTCGAGCAGGCATAGAGCCTAGACTCACAGCGGAAAGATGGGCATTCAGCGTGGAATTGGATGGTCCAGGATTTCTCTCGATATCCATGCAGATGGTTAAATCTCTCGAAGGTAACAGCAAACACGCACAGCCATGTTTGTTCCAAGTAGTAATAGGTAGATGAGGAATAAGACGTGAGCGTCCGTTGGAGCAAGAAAAACATCGATTCGTCTGTGTAAGCTGATTGTCCAATACGCAAAGAACATTAGAGTGGAAATCCGTTCCAAAATAGCACGAAAAATACGTAAACAGAAGTAAGAAACCAAAAAAATTGCGGAAGCCTAAAAACGTGGCAGCCATCATGGCGCGCATACATGATCTTTCCTATCAGTTGCCCTTCCTTGAATTCCCTGGCTTCGAAGGAGTATATCTTCTCCGCAACTGTTTCTGGCATCAAGACAATCCTGCAAGCATAGGATATTTTGATTAATAAAAAATGAAAATTGAAAAACAATAATGTAAAAAATGTTTGTATGGAAGACTGTTTCAACATTATATCCTGTTTTTATTGTCGCTTCAGACATGTCGTTCCGGCCTCGGTTGTTCAAAAGGTGGATAACGTTATCCACCGAATAAATCACTATCCAGCCGATAACCACTAGCAAAACCAATTGAGTTATCCACTGATTAGTAATTTCTCCAGTGGTCCAGTGCTAGCCACCCTTCAACTCCTGCAACCTTGGTCTTTAAACAATTTTAGCTACGTCATCTTAAACAACGTCAATATAGTACAAATGCACGAAGTTCGAATTATTATCGCTTTTGCCTAACCTTGTTCCAACTATCACTGGTGTGACAGACGCCACTAGCGGTAGAGACAGTTGGAAGCGGCTGCCTCCTTTTAGAGTTAATAACCCTCTCCAACGGTTTCCATTTGGGCACCGATATTCCGTACTGGCTACTGATTCGCTAAGATTTCGCAAATCATTAGCCTTCCAGCAGAATGAGAACACACCCTCTTCCTGTAGAATCAAGGTTGGTTCGGCTCTCTGAAAATAATTCGAGATACAACTGTAATTAATTTCGTTAATATTGCTAACCTATGCCGCAAACATATGTCTGTCGGTTTCAGCTAAAACCGATGGCACTTCCCTTAAAATAGGCAGTTAAATTTCCGGGTTCGAGACTTGTTCTGAACACTCGTTGAATTTGTTCCTGGTATTCCCTGGTTCAGTTGCTCGGTTGCACTTGTAAATAGCCAACTGGTTTGTCTCCAGCCAGTCGGGATTCTTAACCGTTGTTCTTATGTTCTGTCGTTTTGTTCATTGCGCTTCATTGGCCCTGATTTAAGCCAATATGGGGAGTGGTCAATTAAGTATGTATGTATATGATTTTCAGTTTACATTGCAACGTTCAATAGTGTATGTACACTAGTGGTGGGCCGATGATCGATTATAATCGAAAGTTGATCGAAAAGTTCAAGCGACGCGACAATCGATTTTGCTTTTTTCATAATCGATTGTCACCGAAAAATTAAAAATTTATTGGGGACAAAGAAAAGTATTGTCAACTCTTGTGTGAGTTGTCTTTTTTCATAGACTCTAACTTCTAAGTCACAACAGCAGATATAATCTAAGATTGCCTGTGTTTACCTGGCGGTACCCTGTTCACTGTGTTGTTGTCACTTCAAATACCTCACGCTTATTTGAAAGATGTGGCATGCTAAGCCGCTTTGTATTTCGTAAACAACTGAACCAAAACATAAATTACAAGCTCACTGTTTCGCGTTTGTAGTATCACTACCGTCCAAAATAAGTTTTGAAATAGATCTCAAATGTATTTACAAATCACCAGAGGAAGATAATGTCACCTCTGATCCAAGATGAACAGTATTGTTCGTTTTGGCTTGAAAATGTTTGTTTCGCTCTCCCCAATCTCTCCCCAATTCCCAGTGTCCTCTCTCAGACATGCCTCGCTTATATGCTGTTGACGAGTCCAACATGGCGGCTAAAACGGACGAGTGGGAGATCTTTCGCTATCCTGGAAACGCCAGGTCAAAAGTGTGGGAATATTTTGGTTTTCATTAAGTAAAGGAAGGGCCCACTTTGACTTCTATTTAGATGAAAAATATGTGGAATGCTTATTGGTATATTTTTGCGATTATAATCGATGATCGATCGGTTGGGGCAATCTGATTATTTCTGATGATCGAATGTGAAATCTCAACCGATTCCCACCACTAATGTACACAAACAGATTACCTATTAAAATCATCTCAATTTGTTAATAGATTTTGTTTCCTGTTTATAAGTCGTGCTTGTTCTGATAGTTCTTAAATTATTAATCAGTATGGAATCGAACCTTGAAGTTCATCAGACCCCGTAGTTTTTGCACTTCTCCTGCCTGAAGGACAGCATGGGACGAAGCAGCGGTCCTAATGTGCTCCTGGGCATCTTTTCTTTTAAAAATCGTAGTACAGGCACTGACCGAGGATTGCACAGCCTTTTCCTGACACTCACTCATGTGAAGCGTTACATGACATCTGTGAAAATAGAGAAGTTCAAAGTCAAAGTCAAGCCGTCTTCTCTGACATAGACAAACAAGCACGCTTTAATAACCGTGCACAGTCAACCAAGTCCCTCCCTCAATTGAAGGATTATTCTTAATTGTCAATTTGCTTCAAGTGAAGTGTTATCGTGCATCAGTCCCCGAAGTTTTTTAACACTTCGCCTGCCTGAAGGTAGGCCTTGGCGGATTGTGCTAGCATAATTTTTTAGCATAATTTTTTGGCATAATTGGAACAAAAGAGCCTCTTTTTTTAAACGAGCAATGTCAACGGAAAAATCAAAAATTATCAAATTTTAGCACGTTCTGGAGCATAGGTTCATACAGTTTAGTAACTATGGTGTATTTTCTACAGAAATAAATTAAATTTAGGTAGTATGTTCTTGCAATGGGTGTTTTAGCTGCGCTACTAACAGTATTGACTTTGTTCTGACATGCTTAGTTACTATAGGCCTTTTTTGGCGAATTCTGTGTGCGCGGTTAACCATTTGGAGGAGTCTGGTACTCTGGTTTCCAATCCAGCTTCAGCACCACTGCCATACGATTCCAACATTTGGTGTCGTTATTGCGCGCCTACATGTGTCCAATCTACGTCATTTGGTGAGCATAATTTGGGAATTCTGGCATAATTTTGGCATAACTTGGCAAAAATTCGAGCACTGTTAATAGCATAATATGCCACTTTTAGGTGCACAATCCGCAAGGCCTTCCTGTAGGACAGCATGGGATGGGTAAGGCACTGTGCCTGAGTTCTAAGACATCAGACTTTAATAAAGTTCATCATTATTATTATGTTCGTCTTGGACACTGAAAGCCTGATGGGGATCTAAGCAGAACCAAAATGTCTGGACTCGCAGGACTCGAACTTGAGAACGTTTGATTAATAGCCCCTTCACTTAATAACCACTCTACTACCACAACACTAACTGTGATGTTGTTTTTACAGTCTAAACAGCTCAAGCGTGCCCCTGAGGAGCCAATTAAAGATGTTATTATTGCAAATTTGACTTCAGGATTCGAGTCAATAATCTGGTCGTCGGATGAATGATGCAAAATTCAAATCAAGCCACAATTCAAAACTCGAATTTTGATTGGAATATTGCTGGCTTCTGGTGCCAGCCCGGCTTGAGAATTTGGCAGGTGTACCAAGTTGCAGAATCTGCCAAGATCGCTATAAACAAGTGTAATTTGTCTTTCTTTTCAATATCTCTGTCCAATCTTTGGAATTTGAAAAAATATCTCAAGGTTGAGGATACTGGTAAGATTACAGAAAGGTAAATGTTGCTAGAGTGAAATGACCTTTGTTTGACGCATTATGCAAATCAGTAGACCTGTGAAATTCCTCCCCTTCCCCCCCCTTCCCCAAGCCGGCCTGGCACCGGAAACCAGCAATATTCCAATCAAAATAGGAGTTTTGAATACCCCGGATTGCAGAGGTTATTTTCTCGCTATGAAAAGAGCGAGACTCACTTCGTGACTCGCTCTTTTGTCGCTCTTATCAAAGCGAGAAAATAAACTCTGGAAACCAGGGTAAGATTTGAACTGACGCTTGATTTTCATCCGACGAAAAGTTTATTGAAATGGGTACTTAAAACAAATTTGCAATAATGAACTCCTTAATCCGCTAGTCAGCTGTTTTGACTGTACAAGTCAATAATCTTTTCTTCCAAATTGCAAAATTAAGCTTGTTGGTCAGTAGGTCTTTAGTGGTTAGGGTTAGTCGATAACAAATAAGTATTTTAACTTTCGTGCTCCGGTTTCAAATCCTGTGTACGGACTCCGTTAATTTTTTTTTCTTTTTTTTTTTGGTACCACAAGTCCTTTAGAACAAACAACTGAGCCCAAGGGCCGCTTTTTTCCCAGGGACATTGTCACCAAAGCAACTCTTAATACAAAATGAAACACAAGATAAATTACATTGAGGATATCATACCGTGGCAAGTTTGCTCCGCAGCTAAGTGGACAAGGGATTCTTTTGTGCGAGCACAGCGAATCAATATGCTCTTTCAAAGAGTCCCTTGTCACGCTTTTCCCGCAGTCTCGGCAGGGGATGTCCTGTTTCTCGCATTGAGAAATGTGTATCGCCATTTCCTCCCTTGTCATAACCTTGCTACACCCTCTGTTTCGGCATTTAATGGGCATTTTCCCACACGTGCTTGCATGTTCAATGTGGTTGTCAAGCTTCCCTTGCAACTGGCAGCCACTGTTGGTGCACTGAATATCCAGCTTGGCTGTGATGTCATTGAGGGCAATGTTGACATAAAGCGTGGTGGAATCATTTAACCTCTTTTTGCAGAGTGGGCATTTCGGAGACGATTCTGTGCTTAGCAGCATTGTCAGGCAGTTCTGACAACCGGAGTGCCCACATGCCAGAGTTACGGGCTTAACCATGGTTGATAAGCTTTGAAATAAAGGAAATATTCAATATTAAAAAAGTTAAAATCTACCCAACATCCAAATAGGTGGTAAAAAGACGGTGAAAGGGAGTAGATGATATGAAAATTCCTCTATACTTCCTTCTTCTGCACACATAACCATTTGTACGCAATGAACCTCAAACTTACCAGATACAGCAGTTCAGTAACGGATCCGGAGATGACGAAAACTTAAAATGAAACATCGTAGAATACAATGAAGACGCGAAAACCAGGGGGATAACTTACAGAGAAGCAGGCAAAGAAGGTGATATAACATGAAACTCGGACTTCAGTAGAGATGCATGTGTTTCATCATGTCAAACTTACGTGCTCCCATGAATCGATCTATTGTTCCCTGTGTAAAGCCAGTGGGATATCCATTGAAAGCTGATCAACAGAACTACTCAAGTCGTTTTGTGATTTTTATTTTTACTTTAAAAAATGAAAGAGTTCAAAACAACAAAAAACAAACAAAAAGAAGGAAAACAAGAGGAAAAAATTCGCCTGCACTGGAGGACTGGTCAATGATTCAGCTAAAATAAACGTCGCTATTCAGAATTGTTACATATCGTGTAAGTGATATTGATGGCATCAGTTTTCACGTCACTTGGGTGCGCTTGAAACAATTGACTGCACGCGTGGAAATTTTATTAGATGCAACGCATTCGTCTTAACAAAAGGGTTTAGAGATAAAAGCTGTGTTGTGTTTGTAGTCTAGGAGGCAAAATGAGTTTTAGTAATCGTGCGTTCCAAAGGACTGTTGTTTTTTTGGACGAAAGACGAAGAGCGGTCCCGAACAACGCCGAAATGAGTAGGATAACAAATGCCAGGCGGGTTATGGACATCTCCTTCACCAAAAATACCACCGTGCCCTGGATGCTATCCCCATTCCCAATCGGGTTTATCTTGAACACGTGGGCTACATACGAAAATTTCGCCGGAGATGAAATAATTCATGTTCCAACAAAGCACGATTTCTTTGAAATATCGATTATTTTACGGAAAACTCGACACAGATAATTCCCAAAATCCACGATGCGTAGCGAAGTGTGGTCTTCCTGTCTCTCACACGTCTTTGAAATTTAATTCACTTCATTCATTTTTCGTTTGTTCAGAATTAATCGAGAGCCGCTATGTTACATCCTCATATATCAATAACAAAGTATAAACACAAAGCTTTTGAAGGGTGTACATGTACTTTGTTTCTTAATCAAAACATGATTTTCCAACGGTTACTGTAGATAGGCAAGCTGCGCGAGCCCCATGTACTGGTCAGCGGATTAGCATAAAATTGTTCACAAAATCATGCGGACAAAATAATGAGTGACATCTACTGTAGCTCCACTCCGCCATTTTGACGGGGAGGCAAAGCGGAAAGAATTTTTAGTTTTTTACAAATAATTTTCGTTAAACGTTAGTTGTGAAAAAATTATGAATTGATAACTGAAGGTACCGGGAAAAAGATTATACAGAATAAATTAATTTTTAGGAACTACCCTTTCACAGAAGATGCCCGGAAGCGTTTTCAATTTTTCCATATATTTGTCCGTAATTCTTCCCGCGAATTTTCTGTAACAATTACAGACAAATGTATTGAAAAAGTGGAAAACGCTACCTCGCAGCTTTTTCACGAAGGCTAGTCCGTAAAAATCGGTCTGTATAATCCTTCACCCTTTACCTTAAGTTCGCGATTCACATTCTTTTTAGAACAAGCGTTTAACAAACATTATTTGACATCGGATCCCCATATAAACACTATAAATTCTTTACGCTTTGCCTACCCGTCAATATGGCGGTAAAAACCTTGATAAGGCCTATTCGGAAATGGATACATTTATACATTGCATTGGTAAAGAATTTATTCCTCACATTCCCAAATAAAACCATTTTGGAGAAATATTTAAAAGTCATAAATTAAATCACATGTACGCCTCAAATTCTGTAAAATAGTACCATTCTCTAATGGGTTATTTGCCGAGATTTAATTCTCTTCGTAATTTGTCTAGTATCGTAACAATAGAAGACGAAGTTAAAAAATCCAAAACCAGAAATGTGGCTAGAACCCTAGGCCTAAAAACCAACTTTGGGGCTAGGGTTACCCAAACTGAGGGTTTTGGGTTAATTTCTTCGTTTTCAAGTGTTACAGTGTAGGGTCTTAAGGGTCTTTGTTTTCAAGACACCCTATATATATTCAGTGCCAATTTGAGTAATCACCACTTTACACAAGACTGGTTGGGATTAGTGAATTGACTGTGTTCTCAACATTTTAAACTGCCAGGCTAGAATTCATTGCATCCTATGAGCGAGGGCATGCCATGAAGAATGTTGCCACTGGGCTTCAAAGTGGTGCCCACATAATGGACCTTTTTGGGGGCTCCAGGAAAAAAAGATCTTCCTTTTCATACCGAACCCAGGTATGCATTAGCTTTTATTAAAACAGACTCAAAAGTATGATTTGCTGGTTATTAGAGAGGTATGGAGAACATATATTCTTGGCGTAGCTACTAGAACAAGTAATGACCTACATGTACAAGGTGCTGTAATGAGTTACAATGACCAACATTGATCTACAGTGATCTACAAGGAGATACAATGACTTGCCTAGAGGTACATTATAAGCTTAAATTAGCTAATAACTTGTGACAATGCACAATGGATGTTTTCCGCATACCAAACTCTTCAACTCAATCCCCTTTTGTATTTCTCTTTGCTTGTAAGTCATTTCAGTTGGCCATTGTAGATCATTGTATCTCATTGTAGGTCAATCCATGTTTTAGTAAATACAATATTCTTGGTTGAGGATTGCATAATATGTTTTGGTACTGTACTGTACTGTACTGTGCTGAAGCAATCTCCTAAAGTGGCTACTGTTTTCAGTTTTAACTATTTGAAAAAAATATTCATTGGATCTGAGCGAAATAATCTAGAGTATACTCCAATAAAGAAAATTGACGGCAGGCTTTTTTGCAGGTTACAGGTCACTCGTTACAGCTCCTTGTTTCAACTATACTAAAGCAACCCAAGCTTTCAAATTAGCTAACATATGGCCTAAACATCATTTTTAGGCTTAACAAGGCCTAAAGTTAGCATTATTAAGGGTTTTGTAATGAGTGACCTGTGTCCTCCACAAAACCCTGCTTGGAAAGATATCAGTCGGTCAGTGTTGTCAGTCTCATAAGGAGGGGTATTGTGCATGTTTAATGTGGTGTCACTTTATTTGCATTAATTTTGCATGTAACATCAGCAGGTATTGAGCTTTTTTTCTATTTTTCTTCTCATCCTTTATTCATGTAGCTGCCACTTCAACAGGAACAACTTCATCTACATCCTCGTTTGCACCCCCAGGTACACCATCATCCACACCTGCAACCTCATCCACACCCCAAGGTACACAGTCATCCACATCTACATCTTCCTCTATACCCCTTGCCACACACTCATCCATATCATCACCCTCATCCACATCAGCATCCCTATCTGTACCACCAGCCACACAAGCATTCTCGTCATCTCCAGTCACTGTTGTTCTTCCCTCCACATCCACGCCACAGGATTTAACCTCACTGCCAAGAAATGGAGGTAACTGCAAATAGTTGCCCTACTATTTCCATGTAAATTCAGCTATTACTTCTTATAGAATGGAGTATTTAAACGACTTTTATTTTGATATTTTAATTTTTACAATTAGATATTCGTTGGATATTTTCTTCCTTACAGTATGTTAAAGTCTTCGAATTCCATTGTGCTGTTTTTTACAAATATAACAAAATTTTACTTGCCAGCAACCCCAATCAATAGGGGAGAACCCCCTTCTCAGTGGTCGCTTCTTTGTTTATGCTACCTGTTACTTGTTGTTGATGATCATTGTTCCTATTAATGCTGTTAATTTTGTTATTGTTATAAAAAAGTACTGTACCTATTCATTCTCCAACAAAAAAGTTGTTTCCAGGATTCCACTGCTTTATCTGGGATTTTTGCTGTACCTACCGTGACCATTACAGATGTATAATGTTATCTCTCTAGGTGCTGTCCCCCCCCCCCCCCCCCAAGTTAATTATTATTTTTTAACTTGTAGACTTTACTCTCTCCACTGTCTCTCACCTGACTAAACTTCAGTATATTATTAATAAGTGCACCCTTTTGTATTCACACACATGGGTAGCATTGAAAAGGACTTCTATGACAACTATGGTCACGCCTGTTGAAGACACTAGACAACAAGAGCAACAAAATATCCTGACTTCAAATTTCTTTATATCAGAATAGCACCCTTTTCTTTGTCAAAGTGATTAGAATGGGAAAACAACTTTTGTTTCAGCTTCCACACGACAATATCTAACAGCCATGGCAAGTGCTGGTGGTGTGACATTTGGTATGCATTAGTGTAATCTTTATTGCTTATTTTGTATGTGTTTTATTACTGTTCTTTATGTTGTATGTGTGAATTTGTCATGCATGTCAGTCTCTCCCCTGTAATAAACATTAATCAAATGAAGTTTCATATCCACAGATGAGATCTCAGATTCAGACTTAAGTCAAGATGGTGAGTTGGGAAAACTAATATTGCAATAATTTATTGAAAGGTCAAGACTCTCTCCTTAAACTTGAACTACTTTAACCCAACATTCTTAGGTTTTACTCAAAGGTTGGTTTGCCTCTTTTGCCAGAGCCAGATCAACATATGTATACCAGCAGAACTTTATCAATATCATCTGACTCAGGGGATGATGACACTGATTGTAAGTAGTAAGTTTATCTTAAAAGCACTAGTTCTAGATTCGCTGCAGCTTCTAAGCATTAAGAAAAAATGGTGGAGGCCATGGCTGGCTTTGATGAAAAGTTATGTTTATGTTGACTTTAGTTTTCTCTTAGCATAACCTACTTATGCTTGCACCTGTGCTTGTGCTTGCGTCGCTTGTGAAAACCAGGCTTAAGAAAAAGGCTTATTGATCCAATATTCTATTTGAAAGTTAGATTGGGTTTTGGTACTAACTAATATTAACTTGCAACATTACCGTTCAATAAAGCAATAGCACTGTCCAAACCCAAAGAAATACATGCAAAATACGTGATGAGTGATTGATATGTAGAAAATAAAACTAATTGTTTGTGAGCTAAACAGGTTATGTTTAAGCTTTTAAACTTTGTTCTTGTTGCACTTCCTTAACTTGCCACATATCTTCTTTTGTGTAGCACTTAGAGGTGAAGCTCAAGAACGAAGTCTTTGTAAGTGCATTCAATTTAAAGTCAGTTGTGTTCTTAAAGTGAAATGTAAGATGTTAACCTATTGACACCTCAAACACCCTAGGATACAGACAGAAGAAAATAGATCAAGTCTTTTCCAGGTGTCAATGGGTTGATAATGGTGTCCTTTAAGCAGCAACCAAACCAGAAAAAAAAAATGAAATGAACAAACATAGTTAGTCAGCCATCAATTTTCTTCCCTATTATCTGTTATCATGGAATAGTAACAGGTGTATGTTCCTGATGCATGGACCAAAAGAAAGTATAGGTTCTTTACTGAACACATTTACCTTGACATTTCAGACGGATACGTTAATGACGATTTTTCTACCGCAGGAGTTGTCACAGGTATGCTCAGTGATACCAGTAATTTGTGGCTTTTACCAACCAAAAGTCAACAAATTGCATTCAATTTACTGCTAATCTGCCTTCTTTTTTACACATCACCTTTGTGCAGATGAGAATGTTTTAAGTAGGACAACTGAAGTCCTAAAGTGCATTGAAGCCTTGGAAGAGGGAGGCGAAAATGCAACTCTTCCATTCCTAACAAATACATTTGAAGAGGTAAGTTGCAAATCACTGAATGCATAATAGCATTTTGAGATCTTAAGTTGATACTGTAACAGTGCATGTGTCTTCTTTGGCTTTCCTCTTTTCTTTTTAGTTCACTTGGCAGGGTACAGAGGACATGATGATTATGGTGGCTGTGCTCTTGTCCTTTGACTGCCCTATTCCCAGCAAGAGAAAATTGGTTAGGTGGGAATTACTGATTCCTCTTATTGTGTTGCTATTTCATAAAATGTGGGTGATTAAATGACTTATTTAGCTTAAATATTCATGAGACAAAAATTTAACTAGACACATACAAAGAAAAGACTAAAACCCACAAAACACAATACTTGTAAATTAAAAACAACAAGCACATCAAAGTGGCTTATGCACATCTTTTAGTTTCTAACAATAAGGAACATGAGTTACAAAATTACAGTGCAACGTACCTTACTGTGGCCACCTAACAAAGTTTTTTAAAAAATGGTCGGCCATTCAGGATGTGTGAATCTGACTGACAGTTAATGCCTCCTTGCAAAGTTCACATAGTTGTAAGTTAAGCACTGTTGCATGGGCTGTTGAATTGACCTATTTACACCTAACTGTCAAATGTGAAAGTTCGTTGGGTGGCCACGGTTAGGCAAGTTGTGCTGTAACCCCTGTAAGGGTGAGGTGTTGAAATTAATACATAAGTGTGAACACGTCACACACTAAGGTAGCATTAAATCTATCTTTAATTTACCTTAACTTTGTTTTATGTGCTTTCAGTCTGCTGAACAAGGTTTCAAAGAACTGTTACTTGTGGATAGCAGAACACAAGGGTGCAGAATCAGAGAAAGGTACACATTGCACCTCCAGGTTCAGTTTGTTATTGTTCTGTGAAAACAGACAGAGAAAGAAGTACACTTTAATTAAAATGTTTCAGATAATTAAAAAGGTTAAATCTTGACTCATTTGATTTTCAAATTTCAGCAAAACTGAAATACGGCTTGAAAATTGCTCAATCTACCGTGCTTGTGCTGGCACCATGCCACAGCCGGAATATGCCACAATGCGTGAAAATATTTAATGGTTAGTAACTGATTTCATATTGAGGGCTATACAGATAATCAAAACTTTGACTTCAGAAGGTGACAGACTCTTTCAGCCCTTCTATGATTACTCTAGACTGTTGAATGTTACTGTAGCAACTGAATCTGTGTCAATTACACATGAAATTTCAGAGGCCGACTTGCAAGAGGAACGATTTGTTGAGTCCTTTACAATGGCACAAGACTTGAGCAATGCTGTAAAAGACGAACGGTAGGAGAATGATAAATAATCTGATTTGAGTCAAAAAAAAAGTTACTGGAAGATATACAAAGTAAAGTACTTACAACTTACTAGACTAATAGTTTTCTCTTATAATAGAAAAAGGTTAGAAGAATGGAGGCAGGTTCGCAATGAACAAGATTTGCAATTTCAGGTATGCAAAATTAATGATAATAATATGGTTATTCTTCTTCTTCTTCTTCTTCTTCTTCTTATTATTATTATTATCATTATCATTATCATTATTATCATTACCGTTATCATTATTACTCCAGAAAAAACTCAAGAAGTTTGTTGCTGCATTAGTTAAATGTATTTCAAAACATTAAAAAATCTTGTTAATGTCTGATAACTACTTTGAAGGTTGCATTGACAGCAGCACGCGAAACTTGCAGCACCACTAGCAGCAGTAGCAGTAGGCACACACCCTTCTGGACAACAGCGGTAAAGGAGAACTGAAATCTTATGGCAAGGCTTTTTTCAAAAAAGGCCTTTTTTCAGGTAAACATGTATAACTGTACACAATGATAATAAAATGGGAATGGTGGCAACCGCCATGGTGATAAAAAAGAAAACAGGAAGTCTATGACTGGGCTGGTTCTCAGGATGATGTGCCTCTCCACTTCACATTACAGAGAGGTAAGGAAGTGGTGAGGCACTCTGATTCACTAGAACAGGATGAAGTCCTGGACTTAGCAGAAAGGGTAAGTGGCACTAAGATAGTCACCGAAAGGGACTGGAACCAAAAGTGTTGCCATGGCTACGTGATACTCTACAGCATTTTGCACCTTTCTCAAGGTTATTACTCATGCCAATTTGAATAATCTTCGCTGTTACAATTTCAGCTATACATTGTTTTTTGTTTTTGTGATCCATCATCAAGCTGAACCACTGATGACGTCACCAATCTGGCAATTGGCTTAAAAGTACTTAAGGGAGAAGATTGGATATCATCACAAAGGCAGCACTTCCTTCTCATGTACTGAAAGACCCCCAGTGTTGGTGTGGATGGAGTCCTGCATTGAGGCCCATTTTTCAACAAACTAAGCCAACAGGCTGGTGGTCAAAATTCAAGACTACTACATCATGTAATTATGATAATTGTTTTTCAGTATACAGTGTAACTAAATTTATCAAATTCTTTGCTTTAATCACACTGAGTTACAATTACAACTATAATGACACCTGATGGTGATGGTTTTTTTAAAACGTTATTTTAGAGTACTGAGGAAATGAGTCATTTGCTACAAACAACAGTAGGTGTTCAGTAACAATCTAAGAAAAGTTACAAGCCAGCTTCAAGGGTGTCTCTGTTTAAAATCTTAGTCACCTGCTGACGTTTTCAAAATTTCCCCAAAAGTTATCTACTGCAACAAGAGCCAAAGAGGAAAAGGTCGAAATGTAATGAATATTGAAGTGGAATTATGACGAAAATCGCATCTTTCCTATCTAAGTCATTTTGAAACATAAACAAGTAGTCAAGTGGTCTATCTCAGCCAATTTGTATCAGAAATTTTGGATTTTTTCCAATAAGATTCCACTAAATGTTCTCCACAATATGAGCTTAACAGTTCTGTTACCATGGAATCATACTGGGTTCCAGACCTCCCCCATATTAAAAGCTTTTCTTGCCACCTTTGGTGTTCCATTTTGATATTTGCTAACAGCACTTCATTTCATATCTATGATCCAGCAAGCATATAAATATGTTAGCTCGAGTTTGTGGCCTTGTTTAAAATTTTTCAAGCTGAAAATAACTAACATATTGAAATCAAGTGGGTGGGGACTGGAAAAGAGTGAGTTGCCATTGGGAACATAATTTTTTATAGCCATAGGTGTGTTTCCTGTAGAAATATTAGACTACCAAGTTTCAATGGTCCACGCTGCAAATTATTTGAGTGTATAACGTCTTCAGTCATCTCATTTGCATATTTTACCCATTTTTCAAAAGTAAATATCTCCGGAACTAATGAAGATATTTGCAAACAGTAAATGGTGTTTTTGTTCTTCCATGGAATTCTATGCGATACACTCAAAAAGTGTAAAAATTTGATCATATTACCACTTTGACATTATCTTATTAATATAAATATTATTAATGAATTACAGAATATCTCCACACTGGTTCTGTACAGGGTTAGGGTTTAGGAAAATACAGAATATGGCTCAATGTAAATAGAGAAATGCATACGTTCAAAGGAATGTAACCTTTTCGATAACTCGGTTCCTAATTGAACCAGGGCCTCTGCGACCAGGCTCTTCGTGAGCCTGGACCTTTGTGACCAGGTTCTTAGGAATGTAACCTTTTTGATGACTCGGTTCCTAATTGAGCCAGGGCCTCTGTGTCCAGGCTCTTTGTGAGCCAGGACCTTTGTGACCAGGTTCTTAGGAATGTAACTTTTTTGATGACTCGGTTCCTAATTGAGCCAAGGCCTCTGCGACCAGGCTCTGCGTGAGCCGGGACCTTTGTGACCAGGTTCTTAGGAAAGTAACCTATACAATGACTCTGTTCCTAATGGAGCCAGGGCCTCTGCGACCAGGCTCTTCGTGAGCCAGGACCTTTGTGACCAGGTTCTTAGGAATGTAACCTTTTCGATGACTCGGTTCCTAATTGAGCCAGGGCCTCTGTGACCAGGCTCTGCGTGAGCCGGGACCTTTGTGACCAGGTTCTTAGGAATGTAACCTTTTCGATGACTCGTTTCCTAATTGAGCCAGGATCTCTGTGACCAGGCTCTTCGTGAGCCAGATCCTTTGTGACCAGGTTCTTACGAAGTGAGTGTAATGCTGAATGACTAACTCTTCATAGAAATCATTTAAATTACTTCACAACAAGCAAGTCAACAATCAGTCCAAAATGAATTGCCATTCTGTATGAAATGCTATGCCACAACCATGGCAATCCCTGCATATGTTCAGTGGTCAAAGTTTCATATAATTATCGTAACAACAAATACATAAAGCATAAAAATTTTCCTTGAGAAGTGGTTTTGCATCACACAGTAAAAGTAATTATTTTCAATACTTTTCAAAACCAACTAGGCTACATATTCCTCATATCTTTTGAGGGAAGTATGCTACTTATTAAGTCTTGATGGCCCTATGAGTAGCATACTTTCCTCCACCTATGTTTTGTTGCAGGTGTCATTCAAGGGAAACTTTGAAAGTAACCAAGATGAAGAACTCTCTGAAACATTGGAAGGTAAGAACATCTCTAAGCTCTGCACAGACTTCTTAATATTTTTGATGGTGATAATTTTCCTTCATTCATAGAAACTTCCCCAAAATGTAAGCGTGAATTTTTTTTTCGACATGCATGTCCTAAAGTGTCAGTCCTTTGTATATAGTTTAAGTATAATCACTGGGATACCCAATGTGATCCTGTCGCAGTACCACTGTTTTATAAAGGACTGAAAATACCAGGTGAAATTTACCGTTGATCTCTTTTGAGGTCATTCTCAATGTTAGTAATCAACCATTTCAAAATATCCAAACTCCAACTGGACCCCATCTGGGCGATAATGTTTAATAAGACCTTTGAAAAGTTAATGGAGATGAAAATAACAATGTACCGTATTCCGATCTCTTTTATAAAAAAAAAAATAGAAGAACAAAAGGCACACGGAGAGGTAGAAGGAAACGATGAGGATGATGATGAAAGCGACAAGGGTGACAACGAGAGGACCAGTGCAGAACAGAAAAGAAAAAGAAAGAGGAAAGACACAAGAACGTCCAAAAATCGCAGAAAAAACAAAAAAAATTAATAAATAAGTGCATTTGTTACATATATGATTTGAGATAAGCTCAGACTAAGCTACAAAGGGGGTGTGTCACGAAATTCAGTGACTGGAAGAAAAACAAAAATCAAACAACTTAAAACATTGAGGGGAGATTCGAACAAAACAGCACAAACAAAAGTTCCGTAGCAAGTTGAAGTGAGTAATTGTTAACACTAAAGAAATTGGAAGCCTGCAATGTCGTGACACAGGCCATTTAAATGCCCACCTTCAACCGACAGACACTGCGTGCCGTGGAACAATATGCATATATGTCCTGCCAAAGCCGAAATTCACGCAATCAAATCACTGTGGTAAGCAATGTGAATTTCCATAACAAAAGCAAGCGGTCGAAAAGTGTGTCGGTTGAAGGGTGGGCCTTGTATTTCTTTCTCTTATCAAGCATTGACACTAAATGTAGAAGGGTACACTATGGTGTCTTCGGTCTAGTACTTATCCAAACATGATGTTATATTGGGAGAGGATAAAGCGCGGAGCCCTAATCCATGGAGCACCCATTTGAAAAAGGTTAGCTTTCAATTAGTGTTGTGATGGCCAATTACCTCATGTAAGCTAACCTTTTTAAAATGGGTGCTTAGACTTAAATACTGTTGAACAATGCTGTTTAAAATGGGTGTTAAGGCTTAAGTAAGCACTATTTGAGATGCTGCTTACATGTTGATCAACAGTACTCATTCGAAATAGTATTTTTAGGGTACTCCATTTGGGTACTCCATAGGGTACCCCTTGGATTAGGGCTCCGCATTTTGTCCTCTCCCTGTTATATTCCCTCGTTAACTAAAGTACCACGAAAAACAAATCTGTCCAATCATTTCCTGAATAATTTTTCTTTCACTTGACGAAATTTCGGCTTTCCTGCTATTGGTGATTGTGCGGAATTCAAGTTTGTTGACAGGTGTGTTAATGTGTCTTTATAGAAAGTCTCTACTTTTACGGCTCCATAACATAAATCGACATGTTCACTTGGCTTGTGTAAAGATAAAACGCATTATTGACCAGATTTACAGATGAACTAATTTCTGCAGTTGGGGACTAATTTGCTGCAGAGTTTTAGGGCCCATTTACATGGAAAGAGGATGATCCTAGTGCCAGGATCATCCTAGAATCTTCATTTGGTTTACATGCAAAAACGCGGCTCCTGGGATCAACTCTTAATTTGGTTTGCATGAAGTTTACATGCAAGAATCTGTGTTCAGCGCAGTTGCAAAGCAAGATGGCGGGCGAAAAGGACAAAAAGTTAGTTTTAGGAGTTCTTCCTTATTTACTCGCTTTGATAACCGCCTTTCAGCATCAATTTGCCATTATATACAACTTGATATTTCAAACACAGCAACAGCGAGCTATGATTCTCCATCTAAGTCACACTGCCACCATTTCAAGGTTTCAAATAGCGAGGAGGAAGATCAGACGTGGACCTGTTCGCAGATTATGGCGAGCACCAGGACGAACGGAGGAGTGGTGGACAAATCTATGGACAGGCAAGCTACCAGACCACGAATGGAAAACAAACTTACGATTGACACGTGCCGTCTTCATGTCTGTGGCTGACGAACTGCGTTACTTTTTGGAGCCCCGTGAAGACTGTCCGAGACGTGGTGATGTGCTAAGTGTTGAGAAGCAGCTAGCAATGACACTTTATTACTTGAAAGATCAGGGGTCTTTGCGAATGACTGCTAATAGTTTCGGCGTGGCAATATGCACCCTATCTGTTGTGTTGCGAAAGGTGTGTACATGGAACTGGTGGCAAGGTTTAGACAAAGTTATTTTTATTTGATTTTTTGATTTTTGAGTTTTTTTTTAATACCTCTTGGTCGGCGCGTCGGGTGAGTGAGTGAGAGATGTATGTATGTCACACCAATCACATTGGATGTACTTTAAACAGCCAATCAAATTTCTTGCTGTAAAGGTAAATGGTATGTGAGAAGATTTTTATTTTTAGTTATAAAGGTAACTTGATACTTTTGTTTTTCACAAGGAGTAAAATCAATATTAGAAGTCACAAATCATCCCTTGTAGTTCTTAGGACATGTTTTAGAGGAGACGAAACTATTTACATTTGAAGCAGTTCTATAAGATCGTATGTACATCAAAATTTCTGTTTCTTTCTTCCTGTACAATGTAGCCAGAAACCTTGTCAAATTAACTAAATTATTACTGCAAACAGTCCCTTAAATGCTTCTGTCTCCAGAGGCTTTTACTTCACAAAAAATAACTCTTGCACGCTTTGCGTGCCTATGTTTAATATTTAGGTATGTGCCTTGATTACAAGGGAACTGGGGCCAAGGTATATTGCATTACCAAGCACTGAAGAAGAAATGGGCCAACTTCTTAAGAAAATGGAAGAGAAGTTTGGGTTTCCGCAAGCCTTTGCCTGCATCGATGGAACACATATTCCCATAAAACAACCCAGTGACAATGCACATGACTTTTTCTCCTACAAAATGAAATATACTATTAATGTGCAAGGGGTTTGTGACAGCAGTGGGAAGTTCATTGATGTTGATGCCAGGTGGCCAGGCAGTCTCCATGATGCTAGAGTCTTTTCTCAGTCCCGTATCAACAGAATGTTACGTGAAGAAGAACTCCCTATGATGTACAAGAGACTTTTACCAGGTGATGATAAAGTCCCAGTGATTCTACTTGCCGATCCTGCATATCCTTTATTACCATACTGTATGAAAGAGTACTCCAGCCCCAGAAATAATGAAGAAGTGATATTTAACAATATGCTTCGCTCTGCTAGGAATACAATTGAATGTGCATATGGTAGGCTAAAGACAAGATGGCAGGTTTTAAACAAAAGGCTGGACATTGGACTGAAAGATGTGCCAAACATGGTGTATGCATGTTTTGTGTTACATAACATTTGTGAAATTAATGGAATGACTGTTGATGAAGAGGATGTTCAACGCCAAATTGCCAGAGACAGGGAAGCGCAACCTCTCACACTGCCTGACAGGCTGTACAACTTCAATTCTGCTGAAGGTGTTCATGTAAGAAACATCATTACTCGGGTATTCAAAGAATATCTTCCCAATGCATGATAGTCTGTCAAGAATCTCTGAATCAAGAATATTACTAACAAGGATGTGAGAATGTAGAGCAGTTGTATTTAATTCAAGGCCATAGATTTTATTTCTTACCTTCCATGCTCTGTATGAAACATTATTCACTTCAGTGCAGTCTAAATCCAATGCAAATATGGTGAACATTAACTGTTTGGCCCCAGAAGAAACATTTGTGGTCTACCTTATAAAAATCAAGTCAGTGCATCAGTGTGCAGAGTTTTAATGCCATATTCCTATGTAATGGGAAGTTACAGGGACATTTATATTATCCAAACAGGAACACAAGGCTAAACAGGCCATGTTTATGAGAAACAAATAAGTAAAGCTCTAAGCTATTGTATTGTATCATATAGGTGTTGCCCCTCCTGGGAAAATCAAACAAAAGGCAATCCATTAAGTGGTTAGTATCGTTCGCTATAAATAGTTCAGTTTTCATACTTATTTGATCGCATTCATGTGAGTTGAACATAAAGGGATTTTTTCGCTAGGATTATAGCTTTGGTTCGTTTTTAGTTTCGTTTGTTTACAGCCTCATTAGTTCTTGGAGGTCTTCAAATAGATTTATGTAACAAGTGCAATAAAATTCAGGTTAAGATATCGTCTGAACAGGCCATACCAATCTCTTGAATATAAACGAGTCACAACTTTGCAGCCTGTAATTTAAAGGACAGTGTAGTATACTCTTCTATTAATTTTCAAGTGTTACCCTCAGCTTTTTAAGAATCTTGACCAGATAACAAAAGATGATGGCAGCCATTTTGCATGAGGTGTAAATGGGATGACTAGAACCAAGCTTAATACATGTAGTTCTCAGTCTGATAGTTACTGTCCAAGTGTATGTACTCCCAGATAAAAAAAGTTCAAATGTTGGGTTAGGAGCATGAAAGATTATACAGGTGAGAATTTTTCTGCCCCAAAATTAAACAAGCATCATATTTACACAGCTGAACCTTGTATGTATGAACTTAAGGCTATACAGTTTTAAAATGTCATTTTCCATCACTTTATAAGGAAAACATTAACACCAACAAGTAACGCAAGATTTTGGAACCTGGCTTTCCAGTTATCCATGTTCAAAGGAGTACGGTCAACCTAGCAGGTGGATTGTCCAAGTGGGACATGCATTTCCTGTTTAACCGCAAATCATTGTTAGTATATAGTACATGTATGGTACTTGGTGTTTGATACAATGACCTTCATGCTGGTATGACCTTGCTGTGTGTGATAATCTGTTTCTGTCATTGTCCCTGCCAAACAACATTTTGATCCTCCTGCTAGGATGATCCCAGCATTAGTTCAATATTAACACTTTTCAACATTTTAATAAACACAAATTGACATTCTACAACAGGTATGCTGTGTGTCAGTTTTAGCTTTCCTTGTCAATAACTATTGTAGGAAGCATATCCAGCAGTACTACTACCATTGCTGTGTACAGAGACCTGGTCAGATGGAGTGGGGCTGGGAGTGTATGACCTTGGTGATGAACTTTGAAAATGACCATCTTCGCCTGGGAAGTTGGGAGGACTTCTTACAAAATCATGCCCCATGGTATATGCATGAGTTCCATGCATAGCAGTAGGATACAAAACTCTGTTGTAATCTGGTGGCTGAGAACTCCAAGACTGCTGTTGTGATGGTGACGCCATGGCCATAGCAATCATCCTCATACCAGCTGAAATACCTTCCGCCATGGAAGAGAGTGATTCTGTCATTTTTTGCATTGTACTTTGTAAAGACGTATTTGATTCCTCAAGTGATGAAATCATTTGCTTCTTCATGATTATGTCCTCTTTTGTTGCATTCATGAAAATTTGATCTCGTTTAGATTGAGAAAGTGCTTTTTCCATCTGTTTTCTTTTATTGTCTACTAACCGTGGCACTGCCGAGACAGACATGTTTGGTTTCTTGGTCATTTTTGGTTCATCTGCAGGCACTTGGGAAAATGAAGAGCTTTTATTTCCATGTGCTGACTCCTTATCTGTGTCTGATAACTCTTCAGTAAGAGTTGCATCAGCTTCTGAAACTGCAGATTAATACAAATATAGAAATTGTGTTTTTGAAAAAAAGGCCCATGCAGTTTAAAGACACTGCAGTCTGTTATTTTGTTAGGCACCACATGCATACAAGAATTGTAAAAACAAACAAACAAATAGGGCTGTAGTACAAATCTTGCTGTGGCCTGTTAATAAGCCCCCTTACCTCTCTAGTAATGCCCTCCCTACCCTCCAGCTCAGTTTGACATGAACTAAATACTAAACAATGGATTTAAGTTAAAACATGCTAACAGTATCTAAATTTATAATAAATGACTAGGGAGTTTATCTTAGTAATATTCCAGTCAATTTAAACCCTGGCTCCCAATCCCCGCAACATAAATGGGGAAGCATTGAAAAGTAACTCTGTAAAAATGTTAGACTCCCTGCCATGACATAGAGGTTAGAGAGCTGGGCTTTTTTAAAATTGGCTCCAGCATAAATGTTATCTTTTTGAAATAATTTTAACCAGCTGTAATTTGACTGTTTTTGAAGTTATGAACATATGTTACTTGTGTGTATGCAATTTATTCTTGTTATCATTGTCATTGTTGTTGTTGTTATTATTATTGTTATTATTGCTATTATTATTATTATTTTTATTATTATTATTATTATTATTATTATGATGTGACCCTTTTGTCCCTGTCATGGAGGTCGTACCTTCACTACTGCTCTTGACTTTGTCAGAGAGCAGACTATCACCATCCACACCTTCAGCCAACATGGTTGTAGCTGGAGAACCTCCCCAAATTTCACGCAGGATGTCAAAATGTTCCTTTACCAGTTTTCCACTTCCACTTCTGGTACCCTTGTTTACAGCAGTTCTGTAGTCCTGGCGAATGCTTTTGACCTTTGCTTTTATTCGATCATAAACCTTTGCAATTTTGATCTTTTCTTCTGCAGTGGTTTTCTTGTACAAATCATATTCTTCACAGGACATGTCTTTTACAGCAGTTGAAGGTTCGCTTACCTTATCTGGGCCAAAATCTTCTGGAAACCTCGACGCCAGGCAACGATGAAGTTCAGTGTACAAGTCCTTCAAGTCTCCTTCAAAGTCAACATCATTGAAATCACATACTGCCTTGTATTCCTTTATGTAAGCAATGAGGCTGGCAACAAACTCATCTTTCCTGGTCCATTTCTTTTGAGTGACTCCATCAGTCTGTTTTTTTTTTTTTTGGGCGAGGTTGGTAACCATTAAGCTCATCTTGATCTTCTTGAGAATCATCCAACACATTCTGCCCTGTTGTTTCCGCTGCCTCTCTACTTTGCAATTGGGTCCTGTATTTTTGAAACAATATTGCACCCCCACGTTGCACACCGGTATCTTCGTCTTCATCGTTTGGCAGGGAAATTCGAAATTGTCGGCCTTTAGTCGATGATGAGTGAGAAGATCCCGCCATGTTGTTCCCAGAACTCGTCCCCAGGGCCATGTCAGGTTTCAAGATGGTGGGCAAACTGGGCCTCCTGACGCAGTTTACATGGAGCCAGGATCATCCTAGCGCCAGGATCATCCCTCCTCTCAGATAGGATGATCCTAGCGGTAGGATGATCCTAGCACTGGGGCCAAATACAACCCTTCACATGTAAACTGAAAGCTGAAAACATACCGCGCTCGGATGATCCTAGTGCTAGGATGATCCCAGCGCTAGGATCATCCTCTTTCCATGTAAACGGGCCCTTAAACTTTTGTTGTAAAGACTCTTGGAAAATATCAACAATATTCGCATAGGGTTCCTTGGTCCGCGACTTATACTACTTATGACCCCGGAGAGCATCTTGCAAAGCAGATAAAGAAAACCTTCTATAAATGCAAAAGGTGTTTGCCTTAACTGAATATTTTCAAAATCTTGTTTCTAAATGTTTAACCCTTTCACTGCCGAGGGCTTCCCTATTGACGAGTAAAATCGTCTGGCGTTAGACAGAGTAATAACTATTAGTGTCAATTTGCATTCTTGGCGGTGAAAGGGTTAAGAACGGGTTACCTTTTTTTGTATGTCTATAATACCTACATGGCCTTATCATGAAATGGAGCTTGTGTTGGGGGACGGTACACTCAAAATAAAAGCAGATTCTATACTCACAACGACATCGAATACGGCTGTAGCTGAGATATATCAAGGATAATAAAAAAGAAATAAATTTTCATGTGATACAGAAATTATCAGGATGCACAGGTTTTTTTTTTTTTTGGCTGCTTACATGATTCACGGACCAAGGACCAAATACGCGGACGAAGGGCTCGCTCTTATGTTCACCTTTTTTCAAATTACAAGAGAAACATTTCAGTTTGGAACTTACCAATTTAATATTAGCGCAAGAAACGAAAAAGCTATCTTTATGACAAATTTCAGTTCGTTGCGTTTTGATTCAGTAAGATATTCGAGATTATCCAATTTCCCCTTAGGATTAATATTAGTTGCTTGTAAGGAGCTCGACTTACATCATTCATGATTGTGCGCAAAGTCAACGTGTAAGTTGTGCGTAAAGGCTAGGCTGAAGGAAAATTAAAAGATAAGCGGAATAAATAACATACCGTAATTTTAAAGCACGTCGACAATATGAATAAAGTTGTAAACTCACCCATTTCATAAATTTTTGCCTCTTTTGTACATCGTGTTGATGCCACAACAAGGAATAACCGGTTTGGCTAAAAGTACCTTTTTAAGCCCTTTTTGAGGCCACGGTGCACCAAACTCATAAGAGACCGTGTTGTCACTTCATAGCATATTCATGTGTGCCTTATTATAGTGTCACTTGCAGCAACTGCTAACAGGAAGAAAGTCCTGTTAGGTTTCCACCCTTGTGCGCAAACCAGGAGCCTTCGTTCCCAGATCTCGCGACCAAATTTTAATGACTACCCAAAGACAAAGCCTTGGCTGTGGTCGTATGGTCTCCTTGATATTTTATCGCCTTTCAAGGGCCTGCTTATATGGTCTCGGTTACCCGAGATAGCCCTACTCCCGAGACAACTTTTCCGTGTGTCTATTTGAGAATTGCGAGACAAAGTTGACCCTACTTAATTAAGCATATATTTAAAGGCGCATCTTCCAAAAATGCGTATCATCATTTGCCTTTGTTTCTCTCTAGTTCGTTTTTATTCAGTGTAGTTGCGTTTTCACATTCAGCAAATGGATTGACAATCTTAATGCAGCAGTAATATGTAGTTTAAATAAGTGGCTGTTTTTGAATCGAGAGTTTCCGTTGACAGCGGTGAGAAATTTGGCGGGAAAGAACTTTCCTTTCGAAAGTATACGCTAAAAACATGTATAAGCTCCCAAATTGCTGCTTCTTTGATTTTTATTTTATGCGTGCCCATTTAGGATTTTGCTGTCTCGTCTCGGGTGGTCGAGACAACTCACCTCTCCGAGTTGTCTCGCCCACCTCATGTAAACAGTTGATAGAACTTTTTAAACAAATGAGTGGAAAAATGTCTCACCAAGGGTAACTCGGGGCAGGGTTGTCTCGGGTACCCGAGACCATATAAACAGGCCCTAAGTCTTGCCCTTTTTCTTTGGTTTCACGAGGTTTTTACTTTTTAGAATCATTTCATTTGTAATTGCTCTGTTCTCGGATATTTTGATGCATAATAAATAGGCTGTTACGAAATTGATTCAAATGAAAAATTTTTTTTTTTGGTGGCATAAATAAGTGATTCAAATAACTGCAAACAATACTTTCATTCACGAACTCATAATAAGGGCAAATTAATCCTTTTTCTATGATAACCGTAGAGGAGTGGGACTTGTTGCGCAACGGTTATCTTTGTGTAATAAAGAGCCATCTCCCTTCTTATCATGATAAAACTGAACAAAACTTTTGGTCCTCAACTGGGGGAACTTGCCTTTTTTTGTACAATGGACCGGATCCTTGGGTGGGGGTTATCACTGGAATGGATTGAATTTATAGAAATAAATGCTATTTTGCAATAACTTTAGAAACAGTTGTGCTTTCAACCCTTCATATGGGGTTAAAAGGAACGTTATGAATTTTTTCAAACATCTTCGAAAATTTCTTTTTCTATAACAACTTTAGAATAAAATATTAATATAAATTTTTTTTTTCTGTAGACTCTCTCCATTATGAAGACAGATTTTTAAAATTGTTTTCGAGAATTCTTGTTACATAATAAAGTTAATCCTTTTTCTATGACAACTGTAGAGTGACGTGTTGAAATAAGGTATTTTCTGTAGACTCTCTTCGTTATAACAGTATAACAATCAAGAATTTTTGGAGAGCAAGTAATCGAGCTCAATAACTGAGTGTTCGAAATCGAGGTCGATTTTGTGATTGTCGAGCTCGACATTTCGAGTGCGATTGTCACTCGAGTTCGAAAGGTAACTCGAGCTCGAATACGGGAAATCGAGCTCGGTTGTCTAGAAACTAAAACTGATCCGTATTTTCGGTCCAATGCTTCTGTTTTACGAAGTGGTATGGTCACCCATCCAGATACTAACCCCGCCGGACTGCACTTAACTTTAGTAAATTTTAGTATTACAAAGCTGCTCAGAGGGCACACTTAAACTTGTGGTGAAAGAAGTTGTGAGGGAGCTTGAAAATTATCAACACGTCAGCCCAGAAGCCAATGTTTCTCACTTCCCATTTATTTTCTTCAATCTTTCTGGGTTCAATACTTTGCTAGTAACCACATGTCTTCTACCATGGCACTACAATGATAGACAATACCAAAACAATATCGTGCACTGTTAGAACTACATATTACGCAAGGACAACTTGAATCTCCTGGAAGACAACACGCAGCTCAGTTGACATTTATATGGAATAAATCGCTGTGTTACGTCACTACCACACGTAAGCAAATTACGCATGTTTATTTTTTCTAAAGAGGACAGGAATTTCTTCTTTCTGACAAATGATTAATTAATGGGCCGGTAGCCAGGTTTTTAACCTCAGAAAAGGATCTGTTTCGTCGTACGAACGTGTGAGGACCTGTGAGTCAAAGGGCCTCTGCTGGTAAGACTTCTGGGTGACCCCTTAAATGGTGTTAATGACCCCCCAACTTGAAAATAATTGTCTGGAACGGTGCACGTACAACAGGCAACCCAGTGTACCCTCACGGAGGGTCTAGTTTGAAACAAACCTGGGTGAAACCTGAAATTATTTTCAGTGGTAGTCGTATAAAGCAATTTAAAGTGGGTTGGATGGTTTTCTTGGATTTGTCGTTTTAAACTTAGGACGTTTACCAAAACATTTAATGTCACCATGGTGAAAGGTTATTTTCCACACAAATTCAATGTTAGTAAGAATTGGAATTATGTCGGTGTCATACCAGACAAAAGAAGACACAATCGGGTGGAATGACTTCCAACATGCATAATCAGGCCATTAGAAACGCTGAAAATATGATGCGAAAGGCAGTATTTACAAATAAAATGAGAAGACACGGTTCGAAAGCTCTTGATGTGTTCTGATGGCTTTGCCATATAAATTAAATCAATGGAGAATGGATCAAAAACGTGGTTTGCTCATCAAACTACTGAAAATGAAAAGAAAGCAGATGGGTGGTTTGAATAGGCGTTTTTTTAGCCCAAGAAACACCGCTTGGCGGTGAGATAAAAAATACATTCTCCCCAGTCTGTCCAGTTTCCCAACAGCGTTGGCACGCAAAGTGATTCATGATTGTGTCAATAAAAAGAAACATCATCAGCAATTGGGGAGTGGAATTTTTACGGCGACGGTAATCACCTACATCGATTTCTACAACAGAGACGACAGCGAGGCGGTGGATTACTTTTGGGAAAGAAGAGTCCATTTAAAAATATACCTCTTTTAAATATTTTATTGTGATTTTACACTGAGGAAAGATGCCTTTAGTAAATTCGTTGAACACCATTTTGAAACACAACCACGAGGGAAGTGAATAAAAGTTCACACGAATCCATGATGCTCAAAGAGCAACCGACTATGGTACCATCGCTGGGAAATGTAGTCAAGAAGAAAAAAACGACGCATGCCCATTTATGCTTAGGAGAGCAGTAAGCTCGACACCAGAGGGAGGATAGAAAACTACACGGAGAGGTTAAGAAAGGGCAGGATTTGGTGAATGGAATTTCTTCGTTTTTACACACACTTAGCAAAGAAGAACTAATAGATTTAGTGGGAAATGAGAATTAGGTGACTCCTAGCGATGGTTCTTCTATGTCCAAAAAAAACAAAAACCAACAGATGCAGGAAGAAAGAGCCATCAAAGAATTACATAGGTTAAAAGACATGTTGGAATCGAATCCTCTACTATGGTGCATCGGTGGAAATGGGGGTAATATGACCAGATCTGCAAACACTGCAAAAACAGAGATCGAATTTAAAACATTCTGCCAAAGAACGTAGAGGATCGCATCGGTGGTAAACGTGTGCATTTCAGAGAACGAGATAATCAAAACGTTTACAACCAATATGAGGATTACGACGACAACGACGACGGTGAAAGCAATAAGGAGAAAGAATTTGAATTAGCCTTGAATCAGTTATTATCGGAATAAAATGGCTTTGGCTTTGACTGTCGGTAATGTCGGTGGAGAGACTGCTGCTGAACGTTTACAATATCTATTAAATCTTAAGGAAAAACAACGTAGAAACTGCAAAGGCGAGGAACAAGATGGTGAAGGAGCGAAAAAAGTCGGAAAATACACACCATCATGGTGAAAGAAAACCTGGAAGAAGCCCAGGAACAGCTGGTTTTTAACACATTGCAAGATCGCTACAAGGAAATGATTCGACCCAATGTAAGCAAAAGTGATTTTATGAAGAGGGTTGTTTCTAAAGAAACTGTGGTGGGGAAGTAGCATACAAAAATTTGGTTTTATCAACGGAGTTGATTATGTAAATTTGCCACCATACAGAGATTCTACAAGCTGACGTTTCGAGTGTTAGCCCTTCGCTCTGACGAAGGGCTAAGAGCGAAGGGCTAACACTCGAAACATCAGCTTTTAGAATCTCTGTACGGTGGCCAATTTACATTTTACATTGTCAACTCCATTGATAAAACCAAATGATTTTATTAAGGGTCAATATCATTTCCCTTCAAAACCACAGGGCAAATATGTGACGAATCAGTCGACCTGGACTTTGGAAACATGGATATCTCTCCATAGAAAAGTGAGGGATAGTCATGGTAATATAACTTGAGAGTATTTTCACCATCCTAAAACTGCAAAATCGGAGCAGCAGTTCATAAAGTTTTCTTTATTGGCAAGCGAATACATGATCTCAAGTGTCCAAGTGTCTTTTGCAGATCACAAAGATCTAAATGTCACCAAAGATCTGTATCGATTATGCACAAAATTGATGTACATATTGACATTCCCGTGGCATGAGAAACAAGATAGCAAATGCTTACAACAGACGTACAATTGAAGTGTTCTGTTGCACAACTTGGGTGGATCTCTATTGGGTAAAATACGATCAGCCGGAAATGCAAATTTGGATGTTGTTGCCAATCATTCCGAAGAGCCTTGGGATTTGGCAAGATCCGCCATGGATTTGGCTGACGAAATGTTGCCTGCAAACAAGGATAGAATGCCTTTCCCCGAGCACACTCAACCTCTCCCTGGAGCATTTTTTTTAAATAACTGGTTTTCAGCACTAGCCATGCATCCATATGTCAGCGTTCAATACAACCTAGATAAATTGGGGCGTTTTCTAATAGTCAAGGAAGCGTCTGCGAGCAGTCAAGGAAACAAAATGGGTGTGGAAGATATAAAATTTAGAATAGATCACACAAAAACTAGGCTGATAGTGCCTTATTTTAGACTGTCGTAGAAAGATTTTAAGCAAACCGAAGATGCTTACTTCGATCAACCTCCAACCGATTACAAAACGGATCCCATGGTTCCAAGTCAGTAGAACGTTTAATACCATTAATGATCCAACTGGTGTGGGCATCAGAGTCCCAGAAAGGACCAAACTACAGAATAGCATGCCAGATCAGTTTGGAATAGCTTTTGTGCTAGATTCTGATTTACGAGGGTATGGTAATCTTGACAGAGAAAAAATTCCATTATCGAAAAATGAGTTGTAAAATTTCAAATAACCATCGGCG
>OX421451.1:25678431-25680931 GCA_949126865.1 Montipora capitata | reverse complement strand
GTACACTTTCCAGGAGAATCTTCTATGGACAACTTAGGTCAATAATCTAAGACGAGGATTACATTACCTCAGAAGATTGCTGAACACTATAAGGAAAAGACCAGTTTTGTCAACTTTAATCATATTTCGTCTATATTATGTAGCACTATGTCTAAATTGCAATAAAGTGATATTATTCATAGACATGTTTCCATTTAATTCCTTCTGCAGGATTTACCCGTGGTTGCAAAACTGTTTGCTCCTTCTGTGAGATGCCCTAATTGTGGTCATGCCAATGATTCTGACTTCCATTACTGCCAACGATGTGGTTATAACAGGAAAATCCTAAACAGCGGAAAATGTACAGCTTTAGCTATAGATATGGATGTCATTGACGGTCGACTTCGACAATTAGCCTATTCGATCAAGCGACCAGTTACTCTAAACATAAAGATTCGCTCCAAAGGGAGGAGGAGAGAATTTTCTCTCCTCCCTTCCTGGTTGCCTCACAATAGTAACTGTAACACATCGAGATATCTGCCGTTTTTTGGTATATAAGGATAAGAATGGAAAGACTCAGGTTCATTGTAACGGATGCCCACATTCAGGGAAGAAAGGCACTCATGATTGCGCTTGCCCTTTGCGACTTTCGTATAGAACTATAGACTCGCATATTGGCAAATTACGAGCAATCTTTCATGCTCATGGGCGTGACGGTGAATGGGATAAAAGCCTTGGCCTTGGTAATCCGGCTGCGGATAGGACTGTTAAAAACTACCTCCGTTTAGTTACAGCTGAGCAACTGCAAGCACAAGTAACTCCGAAACAAGCCACCCCCTTTTTTCTGGATAAACTGTCTCAGTTAACTGCCCATATTGACAGAAATCTGCAGTCCACGACCATCACCCCAACACAACATTTCATTTTACCAAGAGACCAGGCATACTTTAAGGCAGTCTTTTTCAGCGGTGACAGACCTGGAGACATGGGTCAAATGAAAGTGCCAGAAATTTTGAGATTCCCTAACAATGATGGTTTTCTCTTCAATCATGTCTGGGGTAAAACCCTGAGAGATGGTGATAGTAATGTTTTTGGCATTAAGAGAAACCCGCAATCAAGAATTTGCCCTGTTCAAGGAATAGAACAATATATGGAGGTGGCCCAACAACTGAAAATCGACTTGACAAGAGGATATCTTTTTCGCCCTACCACTCCGCAGGGGAATGTTTGAAAGTGTACTTAAAGGAGATGGTCCAGATAATGGAGAGACCCTTCATGGATTTAGGGCTGGATGTGCTATTACCCTGGCTTTATCAGGGGCTGAGTTGGCAGAAATTATGGACCATGTTGGTTGGACACGAAGGCACACAGCTTTATATTATTTACAACTAGCTAAAGTCCTCAATCCTGTGGGTGCTTCTGCACAATTGTCTGCAGTAGACGTCCCCTCTGTTTCTTCAGAGTGGCAGAACATAAACAATTTAAAGCGCTTTATTTATGATTTCCCCTCAGATGCACCGCGAAAAGATCGCTTCCCGTATGACTTTCTTCGAATTTACTTGGGGTGAGAATTGAGAATTGGGAGATTCGAGAACCATTCTAGGGTTCTTGTTTGAGGCTTAATACGGAG
The DNA here is from genome assembly GCA_949126865.1 of Montipora capitata. Classification (NCBI taxonomy): domain Eukaryota; kingdom Metazoa; phylum Cnidaria; class Anthozoa; order Scleractinia; family Acroporidae; genus Montipora; species Montipora capitata. The sequence goes on along the minus strand of OX421451.1, from coordinate 25,679,322 downwards.
ACAAGGGTACTGTGAAAGCAAAGCTGTGCAGCGCGTAGATCAATTCTCCCATATCTTAATAACAATGAGTCTGAAAGGCAGGTGTTGGGAAATAGAATACTATTCACAAAATTCTGGAATGAAGCGTGAAGTGTGAACATCAAATAACATCCATCTACACGATGGTATGCATTCACAGAAGGTTTCTAAATCCCAGGGGGTGTTTATAAATTCTGGTGAACACTTGTTCTCTGCTCAGTCTCTGATCAAGCGCCAAGGAGCAAGGTTGAACGGCCCATCCACCCTTCTTTGCTATTGGAGCGTATTGGAGCGGCTACGCGTTCCACTTCCCTGAAAGCGCTCAATCAATTCTCCCATATCTTAATAACAATGAGCGTCACAGGCGAGTGTTGGGAAACAGAATACTATTTTTGTGGTGTCATAAACGCAAATGGACAAAAGAATTTTGTTGTTTTTAGACATCGTTTGCCCGACCTGTTGCAGACCAACAGATGTGTATTGGGCTTTACATTGTAGTAAATGTAAGACACGTTTTATGGCCGTGGCAACAACTAGAGAACATTGTGAGCTTGGATATCTTTTAAAATGTAACACCAATGTGAGTGAATTTTTGTTTCCCAAATTATAGTTTGTGGTGTCATAATTGCATGAGATTAACTCTTTTTGTGTTGCAAAAATAAAACTGATTTCATGTGTAATTGTCAGCAAATAAAGGTTTTTGATATGTAGGAAACTACTTTGTCTTTCATGATCTACGTGTGACAAAAATTAAAAAGAAAAATGGCTTTCATCATGCGTGACAAAAGATTTAAAAAAATGACTTTCACGCGCGACGCCCACGTTCCACGCGTGTATTCGTTACGCATGAGTGACCTCTTATGTCTCTTAAAA
>OX421451.1:25668431-25670931 GCA_949126865.1 Montipora capitata | reverse complement strand
TGTGTGACACTGTTAACATTAAAGGTCGGTTTTAAGCGAAAAGGAACCCACCCAGGCAAAAACCAGCCTATGGGCCTGCATATGGTTCTCATCTAACAGAACAGTGCATTGCTACAACCACGATAAAGACTTTTATTTAATTATTATTTTCTGGATTTAGCTGTTGAAGCCCACGGTAAATGAGAATTTTTGTCCAGTAAAAAGGAAGGGCTGAAGTTTTGGCTTTTTGTTGTTGTTCTATTTATTGTAAGATACGATGACGTTTATGCTATCATGAGAAACTCTTTGTTGCTGTTTGATATACATTGTACTTTTAGAACCCTTTCACCCTGGGCTGACGTCAACTCCTTCTAAAGGTGGCAACGTGCCCGTTCTTAAGAGCCCAGTTGTCTTACAGGACACTAGTTATTGTCATATATGTATCTAACAACATGCAAATAAACCTGATGTAATGATAATGATGATTTGATACAACCTTTCTCGATGTCCTTTGTTAATCATTATTTCCTCCTGTTGTGACAAGTTAGCACAATGAGCAGGGACAGCGCAGCAGGGGGGCATTTTACAGAGGGCAGTTTGTAATTTGGCGCACGTATTGATAATAATTAGCGATTTTTTGCTCTGTTTGGCTCTGTTATTTTTGTCAAATTATTTATTTTTATTTTTGCAAAAAAGTGGGGGGGGGGGGGGGCCCTCCCTCTGTGTGGTCCCTGATAAGGGAGAATCTCACCAGCCCACATGTACATGGCTTGAGTGAGTGCTCTTGATGACCTTTTTTTTTGGCACAGAACTTACTATAGGTATTTTTCTGTTTATTGAAGTAAATTACCCTATGTTCATCCATCTTTCTTCAGTCTTGTTGATATGGTTGATGATGAGGTGGATATTACTGGGAGTGTAATTACTACAGTAGGAGATTCAAGCTTTGTTGTGGAGAATGGAGAGGTGTCCATTTTGGAAAGTGATCATGATTCTGACCATGACAGTGACAGTGCCAGTGATGATAGTTCTGATGCATCCTTGTAAGGTTTTTCCCAACAAGTTATGTTTTTTTTAGAAATTCATAATAATTATGAAAGTTCAGTTTTTGTCTTGTAAAAGGCTTTGGATCATGGTATAACTGTAATTTCGAATGCATTCGTCCACAAAGAACATAATCTTTTTTATCATATTTTATTTCTTTTTTTGTCCTTTTCTTCAGTTCATTAAATCATCTTAGTGGGCTCAGAGATCTAGATGAGGATCAGGAAATGAGTGAAAGTTCAACTGACAGTGGAGATGACATGTATTACAGGACTGAGAAGTGATGCCCTTTAGAAAACCACTGCTGACACATCTTAACATATTCTACATAATGCGTCTTTCAATGTTGATACATTTATATCAATTTTCTTTGGGGAGGAAGAGTCTGGGGATGAGTTGATTGAGTTGGGCTTCTCAGTTGAAACACAGAGTAAGCAAGGTGAACCAACGGCTTCAGTATCTACTCGGACCGATGCATCAGGCTTGTCCTCATCCTCAGAGATAACCAATATTGAACATATGGCACCTCTTCAACTAGTTCCTTATGTAAAAAATGCATTGTGTGCAAGTAAATTCAATCGTCTGGAAGAGCAGGCCTAACTCAAAAAAGAAATTACTCTTGTGGTAGGAACAAAGGTGATGTGCTCCCTTGATCTCCTTTTGCAACTATTTGCAGAGAAGTGTCATCATCCACAATGTCTGTTAGCAACCACAGTTTCCCATACTATTTGTGGCACCAGTGTGCTGATAAAGTGGAAATATCAAGCAGGTCATGAGGGCAAATTTTGGAGTTCCTACAAGGTGAATGGTGTCCTTGCCAATAATCTGCAGGCATATGCTGCTATTCTCCTTTCTGGAAATAACTTCTCACAGATGGAAAGGTTGGCTCAGTTTCTGGGTTTGACGTTCGTGTTGAGGTCAACATTTTGTCGTGCTCAAAGGCTTTACTGTATTCCTGCAATTAATGAATGATGGACTTGGCAACAAACAATAATCAACCAGGAGTTGCAAGGCCAAAATGTGGTGGTCATGGGTGATGGTCAGTGTGATTCTCCACGATTTACAGCCAAGAATCTTTATTATTTTCTGATGGAAATGACTACTGGCTACATAATTGATTTGCAGGTACTTGACAAGAGAGAGGTCGAGCTAAAATCAGTCAACATGGAGAAAAAAGCCCTTGAAAACATTTTGCAGAGGATCAAGCATGTTTTGAAAGTGGTTGAGGTTGTGACAGATGCTTCAGCCAGTATAAAGAAGATGATGGGTGAGTTTGTAACACAAACTTATATTTGATCCAGTTATAGTTACATGCTGCACAATGGAGCTACAAAATGTGCAACATTGTTGTGAACTGGGTTTCAGAGATGTAAGCATGTATTACATTGTGTAGTACAACAATGCGTTGCATGGCCTTGGTTAATACAGTAGAAGCTATCTCTTTTTGCCTCTTTTTCTCAGGCACGCAAACAAGAAA
>OX421451.1:25658431-25665931 GCA_949126865.1 Montipora capitata | reverse complement strand
TAACAAACCCAGCCTGACCTGTTCTCCTTCTGATGGCGTGCGGACGTGTATCTGAGGGCTCCGCGAATTCCATCGAATTTGTTGGCACTGAACCTTCCCCATCTCCCTTAAACCAATACCTACATTGGGACGACAAACAAAGTCTATTTAAGTGGAAAGGGAGCCTAACACAACTTCAGGAATTTTGTTCGAAAGTCCTGAACTTGGAAGTTTCTGCAACCACGAGTCCCTCTGAAAGGTCTAGTTCTTTGAAGTCGAAGACAATCACGTTGGTTTTATTCAACAGTACCGGCACCCTTCAAATTCAAGGTCCGGAAGCAAAAGCTATGAAAGCTGAACTGAAGAAGCTACTCCAGTTACCGGTTGATGACAACTCGGTTATTCTCGTGAATGAAGAAGAAGCTTCTACACCGGCATTTAACAAGAACGCCAAATCAGTACAAGAGGAATTAGACTGTCTGAAATCTGAAGTGCGGAACTTATGGGCTCATATAAAAGAGAAACCTATTAAAGAGGAAGACCTGAGATCCGAAAATTCTCGACTTAGGGATATAATTCTATCTTTGAAGGAAGAAAATAAAAAGTTAGTCCAAGAACGCGATTCTTTAAGTTTTGCATTGCAAATCGTATCCAGAGAAGCAGCTACTCAATGCCGTTCAACGAATAACACCTTTAACGAACATACCATTGTCCAAAATATGGATGAATCAACACCTTGCGCCAACAAAGAACAAAGCTTCCTTGTGAAATCAAAGAACAAAAGAAAGAAATCGAAAGACAAAGGAGGTCCTAATAACACCCTGACAGGAAAAGAATCCGCACCCGAAAAACAACCAAAAGAGCGCACAACCCTGCTCATAGGAGATTCGATGATCTCAAGAATACCTGGAAAAGACCTGGGAAAAGCAGTCGGCCATAGGGTTATAGTCAAGCCTTTCTCGGGCGCTACGACAAAGGCCATGAATCACTATCTCAAACCTAATCTGGAATCTTCGCCCAACGAAGTGATTTTACACATTGGGACTAATGATCTTAAAACCAGGGAACCAAAGGCTGTTGCGGAATCGATTGTGGATCTCGCGAGGCAGATTGAGGGCACCTGCGATACTATAGTCACGCTTTCGGAGCTTGTATGCAGAAAAGATAAGCTTGACCAGGCAGTGAAAACAGCCAACAAACATCTAAAGAAGTTCTGCCATCAAAATGGATGGAAATTAATCCATCATGAGAACATATCTCATAGTGGACTCAACAAAGGTGGACTGCACTTAAATTTTAAAGGTAATGAGCAGTTTTATAATAATTTTAAATCGCACCTAGAATGAGATAATATGCTGTCCGTCAATGCCGTGCGGGATGCATTAAGCAACCAAAGGGCCGAAAAATCTGTCTCGATATTGCCTCCTTTGCGCGGTTTTAGAATGGCATCACTCAATATTAATCAATTAACTACACATATAGACGAATTAAGAATCCTATTAGCAAGCAATGATATCGATATTGTTTCCATAAATGAAACGAAACTGAACGAGAGTATTCGAGATCATGATGTTCATATTCCGGGATACGAAATAATTCACCGCGATAGACTTACAAAATGCGGCGGAGGGGTATGCTTCTATGTAAAAAATTCAATCAATTTTACAGTACGAAATGACCTACATATGGATGCATTAGAAGATCTTTGCTTGGAAATCCATAAGCCAAATTCAAAATCTTTTGTGATTGTTACTTGGTACAGACCACCTGACTCTCCCATTGGCATTTTTTCTCCATTTGAATCCCTAATCGGGAAATTGGATAGTGAAAATGTAGAATTTTTTGTACTGGGAGACATGAACTGTGACATGATCTCTACTCGATATGATAATGACACATCCAAATTAAGGAGTATTGCTGATGTCTACGGACTCGAGCAGCTCATCTCTGAACCGACGAGGATAACACCCACCTCATCAACTCTAATTGATTTAATTTATACCAACTGCTCGGATAAGATTGCTTGTTCGGGAGTTTGTCACATCGGGATAAGTGATCATAGCATGGTGTATGTGTATAGAAAACTTGCTCTGAACGGGATGTCTAATGGACATAATTCTATTACATATAGAAATTTCCGAAATTTCGATCCCCAAAATTTTCGTTATGATATTCTGTCTCAATGTTGGGATCATGTATATGAATGTTCCAACCCAAACGTGATGTGGCAGCAATGGAAAAGTACATTTCTGGCTATCGCTGACAAAAATGCCCCACTGAAAACGATGCGCGTTCGTTCAAGGAGTTCTCCGTGGATTACCTCTGAATTGAAAGACCTTATGCATAACAGAGACATATTAAAAATCAAAGCTAGCAAGACAAATGATCCTAACGATTGGGCATTATTTAAGAAACAAAGAAATATAGTCAATAAGCAAATACGCTCAGCTAAGCAAGTTTATTACCAAAATAGTTTTAATAAGCACACCAGCGACTCCCGAAAGACCTGGCAGACTATAAACGAGCTAACTTCTCGGAAATCTGGGAAAACGTCAGTGGCGTCACTAAAAGTGAACGGATTAACGATAACTAATCCGTTGGAGCTATCAAATGAATTCAATAACCACTTTGCTAACATTGGTCCAAAACTTGCCAGTGAGATAAATTGTGATAATGGTAGCTATCAAAGATATCTTACTGTTACAGATAAACGGTTTAAGCTCCAACCCACCAATCCAAACAAAGTATTTTCACTTTTAAATAAACTAGACAAGTCAAAGGCAACGGGCCTTGACAAAATATCTGCTAGGTTTGTCAGGGAATGTGCTGACCTTATTTGTATGCCGATATGTGATATTTTCAATCAATCCATTAGTCAAGGGACGTTTCCAGATGACTGGAAATATGCAAGGGTTACCCCTCTTTATAAACAGGGTGACCGTGGTGATGTTAACAATTACCGCCCAATATCGGTGATTCCAATAGTGACAAAGGTGTTTGAAAAGATAGTTTATGAACAGCTTTATGCCTATTTGGAAGCGCACGATATTCTATGTCAAAATCAATCAGGGTTTCGTGCTAATCATTCAACTGTAACAGCTTTGTTGGAAGCGACAGATTCTTGGGCATATAATATCGATAACGGGAAAATCAATGGAGTCATTTTTCTAGATTTGAAAAAAGCTTTTGACACTGTTGATCATCAGATCCTTCTATCGAAACTAAACTACTATGGTATACATGGCAAATCTTTCAAATGGTTTCAGTCATACTTAGAAAACCGCACACAAAAATGCTCTGTGAACGGGTCGCTATCCAATAGCTGCACATTGACATGCGGCGTCCCTCAAGGGACCATCCTCGGTCCATTATTGTTCTTATTATATATCAACGATCTTCCAAATTGCTTATCAAATTGTAAACCGAGAATGTACGCTGACGACACGCACCTTACATACGCGGGCAGCAATCTTGAGAATGTTCAGTTTTGTCTAAATGAAGACCTAGCAAACGTTTTCAACTGGCTACAAGCGAACAAACTCACATTGAACATGACCAAAACCGAATTCATGCTAATAGGGTCGAGGCAGAGACTGAATACTCTCACAGCTTCACCAACAATTAGAATGACCAATACTCAAGTGAGCCAGGTTACAGCTACAAAATCGCTTGGTGTGATAATAGACGATAAACTCAATTGGCATAGTCACATCGAAAAATTAACTAAAAAGATCGCCTCTGGTATCGGGGCCCTAAAGCGAATTAGGCACCTGATTCCAGCATCAACCTTACATCTCATTTACCAAGCTTTAGTAAAACCTCACTTTGATTACTGTGACATTGTTTGGGGTAACTGTGGGAAAACGCTACGAGACAAACTGCAGAAATTGCAGAATAGAGCAGCCCGTGTGTTGACATTCTCGAACTATGATGCTGATGCAACTGAGCTACTCGAGTTTTTAGGCTGGAAAAATCTTGCACGCCAGCAGGAAATTCATAAAGCCACTATGGTGTTTAGATGTCTGCACGGGCTAGCTCCGGAGTATCTGTATTCAAAGTTTACGTGGCGTGACTCTGCTTATGTCCTCAGGGACTCTGAAAATAAGCTCAATGTTCCATTACCGCACACTGATTATTACCGAAAAAGCTTTAGCTACAATGGCGCCACATTATGGAACAGTCTACCATGCGATATAAGGAACACAGAGTCTCTGGGGGTATTTAAACGCAAGATTAATGACATTCTTTAAGTCTAACGCACGGCATTCACGGAAAACAGCTTTTAGTTTATAGCTTGAACTTTAAATATTTTTAAATATTTTATATTTTAACTAGTTTGAATTTTAAATATTTTTAGCGTATGTGATATGTATTTTTATGGGCTGATGAATTGATCGTGTTTAAATAAAGATTATCTATCTATCTATCTATCTATCTATCTATCTAGCCAAGACTAATGTCGACAGCGATCACCGCTAGTTTCTCGGAAGTATCATTTCTCTCAATCTACAATGGCTGAATTGGAGCATTTACCATCGCCGAAAGGAAACTTCACACCGGGCCCCGAATGCTACCAAAAGTGCTTGGATTGGGTTGAGGAATGTGAACTCCTCTTGAATGGCCCATTAGCTTCGAAGAGCAAAGCTGTTAAAGCAAATTATGTTCTCATTTGGGCAGGGAAAACTGGAAGAACACACATCAAGTCACTGAATCTCAAAGCGGAACAGAAGGGAGATCCAAGCATGCTGTTAAAAAAGTTCGTGGAGTGGACAAAGCCGAAATCCGCACTTGTGAGCAGCAGCAAATTTCCGCCGCTTGGAGCAAGGTGATCTTAGCCTTGCAGAGTACATTGACAAAGCCACTATTCTGTGCGACCAGTGTGAATATCCTCCGGAAGCCCTACTTCGGGATGCAATAGTTATTGGGCTACGTTCCAAAGAGGCCTATTATAAGTGCATTGAAAAAGGCTCAGCATTGACGCTGGAAGAGGCGATAGAAATCGCTCAGAATCAGGATGCTACAGCACACCAGGTTGGTTATATGCGGCCAGAATTCAAAGGCGATCCACTAAAGATGGAAGTTCATAAACTCCAAGGAAACAACAGTCACAAATACCAGGTTCCAATCAGCCCTATAGGATAGGTTCCAATGATCAGAAACAAGTAAAGTCTAAAAGAGAAAGCTGTTTCAACTGTGGAGGGAAACCGTCACATCCCAAAAGTGAGTGTCCCGCAAAGAAGGCAAAGTGCTTCAAGTGCAGGAAGGAAGGGCATTACGGTTCCGTGTGTAGATCAAAGAGAAAAGATGTACGTGTCAATGAGTTACAAGTCCAGTCTGCAACAGCTCCCGAGTGCGTGGACTACGTACCGGATGAATATGAGCCAGTTTACTTTAATGCGCCTATTCATCACCTCAAGACAGTAACAGTGGAAAGTCTCAATCATCCAAAGTCAGAACCTCATATCCGCCCATTATGGCTGAGCCAGGAATCTTCTTCACAAATCTTCCAGATTGACTGCGAGGTTGATACCGGACCAAGTTGCAAAATTCTGCCATTGTACAAGGCGAAAGAACTCTTCGGAAAAGACTTGAAATTGGGCAAACCAACCTTGAATCTCAAAGGCTACAATGACAGTCTAGTGGGAAACCTTGGGTCCTGCATTGTGTACCTTTACCATGGTAACAAGATATACAGAGTTTTGTGCAAGGTCACAGACAGCAAAGGTCATATGATCCTAGGCAGGAATATGCTGATGTGTTTCAAGGCGTAGGAACTTTGCCAGGTAGACCTTATCGCATCCAGTTAAAAGAAGGCTATAAACCCGTTCAACACCCACCACGCCATGTTGCGGTTAGCCTGAAGCCACCCTAACGAGCAGAATTGGAGAGATTTACACAGCTTGAAGTCATTAAAAAAGTAAGGGAGCACACTGAGTGGATTAACTCCATTGTCCCAGTTAACAAACCTGATGGTTCCTTGCGGCTATGTCTTGATCCTAAAGATCTCAACCAAGCTATAAAGAGGAATCAGTGGTACAGCAGAACAGTTGATGAGATCCTACCGGAACTAGCAGATTCGAAGTATTGGCACGTCCCTCTTGACAGAGAGAGCAGTTTCCTGACAACCTTCTATACACCCTGGGGCGAGTACCGATGGTTACGCCTACCCTTTGGGCTAAAGGTAGCAGGTGATGTTTTTCAGGAAAGAATCGACAGAGTGCTGAGAAATGTCCCCAATAGCACTGGAATCGCTGACGATATTCTTTGCCATGGCAATGAAGAAACTGCCCATGACGCTGCAGTCATCACCCTGCTAGAGACAGCGAGAGCTAACAATCTCACCTTCAATGCAAACAAATTTGTGTTCAAGTCTCAAGATTGAGCATTCTTTGGAGGGCATCTTACCCCATCCGGGTACAAGATCGACCCTAAAAAAGTGCAAGCTGTCTCAGAGATGAAACCACCAGAGAACCTTCAAGAACTGCAAAGCTTCCTGGGACTGGTGAACTACCTGCACTGGCAGATTTAACAGCACCGCTTAGGGCGCTCTGTAAAAAGGACACTCTCTTTACCTGGGAGATCTCGCAGCAAGCAGCATTTGAGGCTATCAAGAAAGAGATTACAAGTGCACCAGTGTTGGCATATTTTGACCATTCCAAAACTAGCACTATTCAGTCAGACGCGTCCAAGAAAGGCTTAGGAGCAGTTCTACTCCAAGGTGACAAACCTGTGATCTTCGCATCACGAGCCCTCACTGGGACGGAGCAACGTTACTCGAACATTGAACGAGAGCTACTCAGTGTTGTCTTTGCTCTTGAAAGATTTCACCATTATGTCTATGGGTACACAGCAACGGTCCACACAGATCACAAGTCATTGGTCAGCGTGTGGAAGAAATCCATAGTGTGTAACTCACCACGACTTCAGAGGCTATTGCTGAGACTATCCCAGAATGATGTAAACATTGAATACCTGAAAGGAAAGAATAATGTCATAGCTGACGCGCTGTCCAGAGTGTCTCCACAACAAACACCTAAAGAAGGAGAAGACGAGGAAGATTTCATCCCAGTTCACATGCTCACAGAGGAAATCCCCCCCGATTCTACGAGGATTGGAGACTTCAGACGTGCAACTGCAGAACACACTACTTCCGGTTTACTGATGCAGGTGGTAGCAAATGAATGGCCTGAATTGAAGAAAGATTGCCACCCACTTCTCGTAGACTACTGGACGTACAGAAAAGAGATCAGCGCAGAGAATGGTCTATTGTTCAAAGGACATAGACTCATAGTTCCTGAGAAATTGCGTAACGGCATCCTACAAACCATCCACGAGGGTCATTTTGGTTTTGAGAAGATGCAGCTGAGAGCCCGAGAAGCAGTATTCTGGCCAGGAATAACCTCAGATTTACTACAGACAGCACAGAGCTGTGAAGTGTGCCAGACGTTCTCCAGGAGCCAACAACGCGAAACACTGTTGCCCCATGAAGTTCCTCAAGGACCTTGGGAGAAGTTAGCAATT
>OX421451.1:25648431-25653431 GCA_949126865.1 Montipora capitata | reverse complement strand
GCCACTATGGTACCCGTCATAAGTGTCCCTACCAAATACGCCAGTGCACGAAATCTGGATATCGGCTGGGCGCTGAAGGTAACTGGACCTCGACGTACTAGGTTCACTGTTGCACAACAGTCATATCTTACCAAAAAGTTCAAACTCGCAGAGGTGAAAGGGCAAAAAGCTGATCCAGCATCAGTGGCTCGATCTATGATGCATGCAAAAGATATCAATGGTACCAGGATGTTCCACAGTGACGACTTCCTGACAGCCAATCAAATAGGAGGATTCTTTTCACGTCTTGCGTCAAAGAAAACTCTCCCTGACGAAGAAGCTGAAAACGAGGTGATGGAAGCTGCTAGATATGAGGCTGACATTGATACCATGATATCCCAAGTGGTTGACGATCTCACACCAAGGCACCCGATTGTGTTTGACTCTTTCAACCTTTGCGAACTGTCCTCTAAAGGGAAACTAGATACCCTTGCAATCCCACTCCTAAGAGAGATGTGTTGTCACTTTGGTATCGCTGTTGACGACATCAAGGTTAGGCACCGGAAACCGTACATCGAAAAATTAAAAACGCCCAGTGATAAGTGTACTTGTAAGCAGCTATGATTAAAGTAGTATGTATTGGATTAAGTAAATTATATCCAAACCAGAATTCGACATTTTCTTTTCAAAGTTCTGGTCAAGTTTTCGTTTCTTTGCTGCCCGTGATTCTGTATTTCACAATGCAATGTATGATAAGGAATTTCAAGATAACATTTGCTAATAGTTTTTACAATACGCAGTTCTGTATATGAGTTTAAAAAACGCGACATTGGACTTTCATACTTGCGATTTGGTGGGGTTTAAAATCCTTAAAATTGCCAAAAACTAACATCGCCTGGATTAATGGGATAGCATTTTGTTCTGCGCAGTCTTATGACTGCTCTCTTTGAACGTTTTATGTTGTGCGTGCAATATAGTTTGTGGCACTGTTTGACAACTTTTTCCCCAAACTTCCCGTTGGCCGTTCTCGTCCTCGTTATTGTACCTCAGTTTGTCACGGTTCTTTACGCGCTGACTATTTTATTCTTTTTCAAAGTTGAACTTAATCGAATATCTAGTACGTGCGCAGCGTTTTACTGAAGAGACCCGATATGCTACTTTCGTGTATTCAGAACTCACTTATCTTGCAAAACAGTTAGGAATACAGTTTAAAATAGTAGGGCTCATTTTTTTGTCTCCATTAGGAGAGCCTGACTGGGGTTCATTGCGTCCAAATCATTGAGTGACATCCTTAAGGTTTTTAATAAATTCTGATTTCAACCTCAAAAGGTTGAAATCAGAATTTATTTTACCACAACCACAACGTAAAGTTTTTTCCTTCATTTTGCACATAATTTATTTTTTAGGTTTGATGCTTCCAAATAAATATGAAAAACAAGCGCAGGATTACTGTGAAACTGATAATGATAAGTCGCTCTTCATTCCTCACTTTAAATTAAATATACACGCAAATATGTTTTCTACATGTTAGTTCAAGTGCAAAAAGCCCTTAAATCTTGCGATCGCATTCATAATACGCCAGTAATTAAAAAACGAAAGATATCTTGAGCAACTGAACAGAAGTGGCAGAAGTCACGGCTTGACGTCTGTGACACCATTTACACAAGTTGACTGATTGATGCTGTGACTTTGCCGATTTTGAGGGTGTTGATAGTCGGCGCTGATAAAAAGCCCGGTGCTAATTTGTATATCCGGATTAAGACCAACGTTTCTACTAACTAAATCTAGAAATTTCGGGCGATTTGCTATTTTACCGGGAATGGATATTTCCTTCTAAAAAAATGCACTGAGCCGGGAATTTCGACCACGCAAAATTTTGCTAATTTTTCACGGCTTTCCCTGAATTTCTGTTTCGACACAGAAGTGAATGTTTAGGCTCGAATTACTCGTTGACACATATTAAAGAAGTTTCTGGGCACAAATGTGAGGTTAAAAGCGATGCGAACTGAAAATGGGGATTGATTTGAATATAGCATCTTACGCTAAAATGGCGGCGTTTTCTCTGATCGCGGGGGCCGAACAGAATTTCGTCATTTTCGGGAATTAAAATAAATCTTTCAAGAAAAAAATCCCACCACGTTTCTTATAGTATGATAGGCTATCCTTGTATGAAGTATGAAGAATTTTGTTTTTTTCATCATGTGCCAACCTTTTTTTATTTTTGCTCGGTTTTAGTGGACATTTCCTCTTAAGCCATTTTCAATTAGAGGGGAGATGTTACATAATCAGCTTAGAAGTGTTTAGAAGATCCAATTTATTCTGTCACCTCTCAGGTGTTGTCGTAGCATGGACTAGGGTGTTGTTGATTAGTCTGCATTGTCCTGAAAACCGTAATATATGCAGAGACATTTTTTTTAGAACTTGCTAGATTTGCATAAGTATAAAACTTGCAAGTTTAGCTCGACGTATATAATATTTAGTGTGTGCTCAAGGAATAAAGTCGTGTTGCCAACCGGAGTAGTTAACAATGAAGTACGTAACAAACACGTTTCTATTGGTTAGTTCCTCAGTACGGAGTAAACAACTATTGTTTTGTGCACGGTCAAGGCCAAAAAAGAGAACAGAAACCTACAACAAAGAAATTTGTCGGGTTTCATAACCATTCCCCTCTATTAACTATGCTTTACCCCAACAAACACGCACTGATATTGATTGATTCCTGGCCACACATTCCACATAAAACTCGACATGACTGTTTCCATGCCTGAGTGACCAAAAAACAATTTGAGTAGTTGTTACCTCCTCATAGATCTGACTTTTTTTCAATGCTTGTTATGCCATGCTAGTTGAAGTGAAAGTCTAAATATATGACAAAGCATGTCATGTATGATCCCTCAAGAAACTATTACAGTACTTTACCCACGATTCCTGATATATCCCTCAAAAACATTGGGACTTTTGAGGAAACAAAACTAGTACCATTTCACTTGGGACCATTCACAACGTGTCTTTCATCTTACCACCGCCCTTTCATTGAGCTCCGAAACCCATGTATACACCCGTTGCAGATGGATAGTGTCTTCTGATACAAAGAACACAGCAAGAGGGAACAACTTTCCTCTTTCTTTTCCCAATGTGACCATGAGTATCTAAAATATAATTGCTATAGGAAGCTTTGCAAAAAGTACGACTACTGCTGTCTTGTCCATCATTGCGGACGTATGCAGTATTCTTTGCACAGATCTGCAGATACTCAGCATCCAAACATAATTTGCGGAAGAACCTTGTTTGAGAAGTACAGTTACATCGCCCACAACATTTATTTTCAATGTCCTGAGGCATTGTGCAACAGCATCCACACTTGCACCAGTCAGGAACTGGTTCTTGGTTAACGAATTGACCACTTGGTTATGGCACTCGCACAGGCAATGCATTGCCCTGTTCATCTTCATCTTCTTGGTCAGAAGCATTTTTATCTTCTAGTTCCATTAGTAAGAGGGAATCTACATATTCCATACTTCCTACACCTCTCTGCAATGCCTTTATGGCCAATGCCTTTATCATTTGCTCATCAAGGGTGTTTATCGCTATGAAAGGTGGTAATACTCAAGGAATTGTATTTCTGACATTTCTTCGTGGAATAGGTAGAAATAGCTATTTTGCCGGCATGGACCAGAGGCCTGGGTCCGCGTGAGAGGAATTATGGGTAGCTTTGTGAGATATGTATGTTGTTTGTTACGATTTTGAATCAGTCTAGGTCAGCACTTACTCAAGCTCCGTAATTTTATTTTGTTAACCCTCATACCTCAGGCCCCAGAGTTGGCTGCACTGCAGCTGAGTTCAGCAGGTGGGGGTATACGTTCCCTTTTTTCCACTAAGTGGTTTTGGGTTTTCATATCCGGTGGTGCCGTATTTCGTTTTTTTGCGTAGTCTGATCTTTTCCGACGGCGAGTATTACATTTAAGCATATACTGACACGTTGATGGTGGTTTTGCAATAAACTAACTGTGAGGTCCTCGCTGACCTATAGGCCCCTGTATCTACATTGTTGTGTGTGTGTTTCTCTGGGTAGTGTAGGCAAAATAACGAGTAACACAAACAACATTCAACGACGACATGCTTTTAATCTCTGCTCCCCTGAATTCTGGGAAAGCCCTAAAGACTACTTCATGTAACATCTCCCTTTGTAATAAAAATGGAATGATGGGGAAACATGTAACAGAAATAAAATGTTAAATCAAAAACCATGCAAATCTGGCTTAACAATAAAAACAAAAATTAAAATGTTTTGTTTGTTTTGTTTTTTTTAATTGTTCTTTAGCAGCAACTCAGCCACTTCTCAAGTGCTTATACTTCAACATCTTTTCTTCCGTGCAGTAAACTCAACAAATGTTAAAAGTTCAAAGTTCATTGTCTCTAGATGACAAAGTCATCAAATCTGGAAGGGCGCACACTGGTTCTGCCACTTCGAGTAACAACAGCTTGTTGTGGTTGTGAAGTCACAGTCTCTTTGACTGGTGCCTTTCATAAGTTTGTCTCATTGTTGGTGCCTGTTTTGAAGGAGAATCTGCCTTGGCATCTGGTAATGACTCAGTTGGTGACTCTGCATGACTAGGCAGATTCGTGCCACTTCTATCCGATGGGGCCAGTTCTTGGCTAGGATCTTGACGAATGAACTTGCGATTCCCTCTGTACAGGTTTCCGCCCTCTGTTTCAGTAAGATAGGAACGTGCTCCAATTTTTGCCACACATGAACCTTTCTCCCAAGGTGCTTTAGGGTTTACGGCTGAAGCCTTACTGGTTCTCCTACATGGAGCTCGGGCAATGCTTGTCATATGCTGCTTTGGCCTGCTGTCTCTTCCTTTTAATGTTTTCTTACACTTCATCAATAACCTCTGGCTTCAGTAATGCTTCAGTTGTTGGAATGGTGGTCCTTGACCTTCGAGACATCAATTTTTTCGACTGGGCTTAAACCATTACTGTCGGGTGTGTTACGCCACTCGAGCAAGGACATCTGGAGA
>OX421451.1:25620931-25633431 GCA_949126865.1 Montipora capitata | reverse complement strand
CATTGGCTATACACGTAGCGCCTACTCCACCAGCTACTGCTCCTTCGGCTGTACTCTCCTCTTGCTCAAAGTACTTTTTAAGAAGGTTAGCGTGGTAAACTTTCTCCTTGCCTTTTACTTTCACTTTGTAGTCATTGAGACCTACTACAGAACTAACTTCAAAGGGACCCTTCCACTGCATGAGTAGCTTGTTATGGTCGGTAGGTAGCAATATAAGCACTTTCTCACCTGACTGGAACTTTAGACTTGCGGTCGTAATAGTGCTTTCCTTTCTGCAGGGCTTTCTGTAGTTCACTATGGGCTAGTTTAAGGGTATCTTCTAACTTCTCCCGTAATTCAAAAACGTACTGGTAACTGTTCTTTACCTCAGGCTCCTCAACTTCTTTCGTCCACAGCTGTTTGAGTATAGCCATTGGTCCTCTAACAGCTCTTCCATATAACAGCTCAAATGGTGAAAAACCAGTGGACTCTTGGGGAACTTCACGATAAGTAAACAACAGCGGGTTTATGTAGCGATGCCACTGTCTTGGCTGCTCACTACACAGTCTCTTCAGCATAGACTTCATCGTTCTGTTGAACTTCTCCGTCAAACCATTACACATCGGGTGATAGGGTGTTGTTGTAAGCTGTTTAATTCTTAGTAGTCGGGTGACTTCTCTCATGCAGTCAGAAACAAACTGCGTACCCAAATCACTCAGGATTTCTTCGGGTACTCCTAGACGGCTGAAGATATCTACCAATGCTTCTGCTACAGTCTCTGTGTGAATGTTCTTTAGTGGCACAGCCTCAGGGTAGCGAGTCGAAAAATCTACCAGTGTCAATATATATCTGTGTCCTTCTTCACTCGGGGGACTGATAGGACCAACAAGATCTATTGCTACTCTCTTAAAGGGCTTGTCTATCAGCGGCATCTTCTCTAACGGTACCTTTGGCACAGATCCCTTACTTACGATCTTCTGACAAACGTCACAAGACTTGCAAAAGCGGGTTGCGTCACCTTGAATCCCAGGCCAATAAAATGAACTCTGGATCTTGTCTGTTGTTTTCTTGATGCCCATGTGACCGCTCATGATCGATCCGTGAGCTACTTCCATTATGGGGTGTCTCAACTTTTCAGGTACCATAACTTGTTTAAGCGGTTTACCACCGTTCATGTAAGGATGCTGGTATAAGCGGTACAGTACTCCAGATTTTTCTTCAAAGGAAATCTCCGCCTGACCCTTCACTAGCGCACTGTCTCGATCCCAGTACTTATGCAGACTCTCATCTTCTCGCTGCATCTGCTTGAGTTTCTCTCTATCCACAACAGGGTTTTCACGGGTACTAGGCACCTTCAAAGTCGTGCGTTCATCCTTTTTCTTAGCTTGACTTCGGATAGTTACTGCACAAGCCTCTTGCCAACTGGGGTCTGGATTCTGTGCATCCCTTGCATCACGTACATTACCAATAATTAAGTCGTAGATAGGATCTGAAAGGCACTGCGCTTCTACATGACCCTTAAGATAAGGCGTATCAACATAAATTTTCGCTATAGGCACCTTCCTCGCTGTGTTGTCAATAAGCACATGACGTTAAAATCTCCGGTGAACTGATCCTCGCCGACAAGGTCCTTCTTGACTACAACTCCACTGCAACCGGTATCTCTTAAAACGTCGACAGTCTTCTCTCCAACTCTGCCCTTTACAACTGGCATCTTACTTCTTACTCCAGTTAAGGGTTCAACACAGGCATTACTTAGCAACGGAACTTTCTTGCCACAGGCTAACAGAAGCTGATCATTTTGGATACACAACTTGACTTCCTCTGGGGTAGCGTTAAGATCTGGTGACTTAACCAAACAGCCAGCACTAACTTGACCACGTTGCACAGGGTTACCATCTTTACCTTGGCCTCCTGACTTCCGTCCACCTGATCGACAGCCCCTCGCCTCATGACCTTGCTTGCCACATAGGAAACACTTTCTTGCTAGAGTTGGGCAGTTAATTGCTTTGTGTCCGCGGGCATCACATTTGTAACACTGGAGAGCTGTTGTGTCACTCTGTGCGTTCTTTGTTTCTTCCGCCTTGGACTGTACTAACGGCTTCTTGGTTGCAGAGCTAAACAAGTGCTAAACAAGTGCTAAACAAGTGCTAAACATATCGTTCCAGGGCGTCAAGTGACAAATGACACTCAGTGGCTAAAAAATAGGGAAAAAATAGGAATTCTCATCCCAAAATAGTGACAAAATAGGAGACAGCAGCACACAACCCCATTGCCTTATTTAATATCCAACATGTAAGATGGCATGCAGCCGTCATAGAAACATGTGTTAAAACGTGTTACGTGTTGGGAGTCAGGATGGCTTAGTGGTTATCTATTGGGCCTCCCACCACTACGAGCTGGGGTTCAATTCTGGCCTCGGCCAGAATGTGGGCTAAGTTTCAGTCGATCTCAACCTGACTCGAGGGTTTTTCTCCGGGTACTTTGATTTTCCTCCCTCATCAAAATCGACTCACAGCTAATTAACATCTAGCTGTGGTGCTGTGATCCGACATCAAACATGGACTTTATAGCGGCAGCCAGAGGCGCCTTTGTATGCTTTCAGCCCGATGTTGTGAGCCGCGCCCTTCGCAATTCAGTCCTCGACTGCAAGTAAGGGTGATTAGCACTAGTTGTCCTTCACCTGCCAAATTAAATCACATACAGTATTTTATATGCAGGACTCCAAAAAACCCCCATCTGGTCGTCCAGGACATGTAGCTTTTCTCCTTGGGCAAGTAACTTTCTCCCCTTACTTGCCCAATGGGCCCAGGCAAGCCGTTTGCCGACTATATTTTTGATAATGATCTTGAGAAGAAAGGGTAATCAAGATGAAGCACAACGAAAATTGCAATTTATAGCATTGTTTTGTTGATTTCTTGATGTGCCCTCACGGCTCAAAAGTGATTGCGTAGCATGTGATCAAAATTCTTTCCAGGATTAGAATAGCTGCGCTGCACACGACATCGCTCTGTTTATTTCTTAAAATTTTAGCAATCTTCTGCGAGCATTTTCCAGTTTCTCTGCACTAAACTTAACTCAACAATGGCATATCAAAGCTGTAGAAATCGTACACAAGAGACACATGGACCTCTAAACTCTGTTAACCATCGTTAGCATGCAAAGTGCTAAATACCACAAGGGAATTCTTATTACTACTACAGTAACAGGTCACATGATGACATGTCATTGAGAATTATTGATTCAGAACAATAACAGTAGGGTGCCATAGAAAGGCGTAGGAAAAACAATCAGTTAAAAAAGCTCATTGAGATTGTATTCATTGGGAAAGCAGATAATCGTGATAGAGTATCTGACAACGTAGGGTACACACTACTTCATTGTGATTATAACAGTGTTCATCCATGTTAATTATTACAAACCGTACAGCTTCATAAAGACGGAACGAAGAAGCTAAATTTTGTTTACAAAAAAATGAATATAATGGCGTAAACATGAAAGTGATCGGCACTAACGTGACAACAGTCAAGATGGGTTTATTACATTAATACACACCTGTAGACAAGTATGACTTCCATTTTTGGGTTCATGAATTATTAATGAGCGGGGAAGTGCCCTGGGCAAGCAAATTTTGAGTTACTTGCCCAACAGGCAAGGTGGAATTCAAATATTTTTGAGCCCTGTATAAGATGTCTTTAATGTAAGTCCACGGTTGTTTGAAACTGAGAAAGATACAGCAGCAAGAATATTTTTTCTTGTAAACAGTAAGTAACATATGAAAGTTCACAGTTACCAAATGTCTTACATACAATAAAAACCAACAAAGACTATCCGTAACCAAAAAAAGTCTAATGCTAATTATTTTTTTGGCACTTTTAGCAGACCGGTTAACATTAGCTTTGCCCTGATTTTTTTTAGGCAGTGCTTGTCGTTGACGACAAAGCTAAAATTTGTCCGACAGTTTATGATGTTCTTCAGTCAACAATTTCTCTTTTCACCTATCTCCTATTTTCTCTAAGTATTTTACAGCATCATCTCGCTTTATCTTAGCAGAGTCAAGCATCATTGTGGCTACATTAGTAACACTTTGTTCACAGTTTTTTAGAATAAAATATAAATATAAAGACAAAGGTACAACTGTCTTTAAAGAGATGGCATATTAATAAAACAACTATTGTCCGAAAACAAAGAGGATCGATGAAATTGGATTGAATTACTTGCCTCCTTATATCAATTCCACATGGCAGCTGCACAAGCATGCAAATTCAGACAGGCTATAAATGCTCCGCATTTTTTTGACAGAAAGCTTTCTTTTTTTTGAAGAATTTACCAATTTTATTGAGAATTTTATCTCAAATATTTCAAAATGTTCCCCTGCACTAAGAAAGACCCTAAAAATAGGAGAAAGTAGGGAGCAGGCCAAACAATAGTAAAAAAAAGGAAAAATTTAGGAACTTGATGCCCTGCTGTTCTACTAACTGCTAGATTTTTGGTTCATTTGCGTGACTGTTACTCACTAACGATTTGTTTATTTTCAAGTTTTGCTGTTCATGCTGTGATTTCTTTGTATCAAGTTTCATTATGCAACCTTTGAAATCGATATAATCAAACACCACGTTTTTCGATCATTTTTGAGTTGCGCCATCTATGTGCTCGCTATTTTCGACGCTATTTTTTCTTTTTTTTTATCACTATCGGGTTGTTTCTTCTATCGCTACCGTCTTACGAGCAAGATCAAAGTAAGTTTTATTATTTTTCTTTCAGTCGTGATTATCATGTTTACAAGATTTATGTTCCATCAGTATCCTCGATTCATGTTTTGTATCTTAGCTAGTATTAGTTTCATTAGCCTTTTGTATCGTTTGCTTTCAGTTCAAGCAGAGGCAGATCACGTGCCAACTCCTAGATCTTTAGTTTCAGGTGGCAACCAGCCTACATACTGCCAGAGCACAGCAAATGATTGCTCATCGGAATCCCGACCACCAAACAATGAGCCGACAATGGAGAAGAGCGATAACGAGCCCCAGAATTTTACTGAAGTTCCTAAAGTTGACAAACCTCTCAATTCTAATGCTGACAGCTGGCCATGAGATGACCCGAAGCCAATTATAGTTAAGCCTTCTTCTCCGCCCACTGTTAAAGAAGAACCTGCCAAAGAGGATCGTTGCCCATCGGACACATTTGTCGAAAGGTTGTTAGTCACTCAAAGCCAACAGAATTCTGTGATGCAACAATTACTTCAGCGAAAACAAGAGAGCACACTTGCCCTGACACTCCCTCAACCAGGGGTACCTACTTTCAGCGGAGACCCTATCGAGTACTGGGGATTCATACGAGCCTTCCAAAACGTAATCGAAGCAAAACCACCAGTGACAGCACAAGATTATACTACCTGGTACAATATACATCTGGAGAAATACAAGAGTTAGTATCCAGCTGTCTATCTATAAAACCTGAGGAAGTATATCAGGAAGCTAGATCTCTACTTAAGAAACGATACGGTCAAAGCTACCGCATTGCTACTGGCACGTTAATAAGTTAACAAAGGGACCACCCATTAAAGCAGAGGATAGCTCCACACTACGGCGTTTCTCAATGTTACTCACTGCCTGCAAGAATACACCAAAGGGAATCGGATATCTTAGCAAAGTGGAGAACCCTGATATCCTAAAAATGATCGTTAACGTATGGATAGAAACTGAAGTGGCGTGACATGGCTGACAGGATCACCGAAACTGAAGAACGGGAAATCACTATAGAAGATATAGATGGTTTCGTCACATCAAAGGCTCGAGCCGTCACACATGCCATCTTTTGAAATGTTACCAGGGACAACCCAGTACCTCCCGGAGGATTGAAGTTAAACATGAAGGCGCGCTATATAACGAAGCTTCCCTGGGAAGCCCGTGGCTCATTTGCCAATCAACTTTGACGAGTGCAGATCAAATCCAATATGGCGGACGAGTCCACCACTAGAAGGGTAAGTGGAGTGCAGAGATGAGTGTATTTTTGTTCATTTGTCCTGGCCAATTATGTACAACAACCAAATGTATTCGAAAACCGTTTTATTTGAGGTGACTATTCTTCTCAATGAATCCCTAATTGAAGAATTGAGAGGTTGGCTGACCATAAACTGTGGCGAGATCGTGAAGGTGGAGAAGCCCCGTAATAAAAACAAACCAGTTCCAGGTAAAACCGCTTTGAGCAGAACATTATCACTTATAAAGTTGAGCACGCAATATTCACAAAAGCTTCCTTTGTTGTTTTTGTATTGCACTGTTTGTGTCTCAATTCATAACTGCCAGAGCATGAATTATACATATTTATGATCTTCAGTATTCACTTACCTGTGGCCTTCTTGAAAAAAAAAACATCTGTTAAGTTTCATCGTCTCTTGTCATTTGATGGAATTTTCGCTTTTACTTCAGGGTTTGTAAGGGAATTATTGGAGTGATTCAATTCGCAACGGTACAACTTCATATTAGGCGCCATATTTATTTCAAGTTGTATTTATGTCTCGGGTTTATATGCTCATGTTATCAATTACACGACCTCATCGAGAAAATACTGCACATGAAAGGAAACTTATTTTTTTCTTTGTCTGCAACAAGAACATCATGACGCCAGTGAAGTTCATGACCAAGTGACCCTATCTATGTGCAGCGGAAAGAGGCCCTAGGTTGCTACATCGATGATGTGCGTGAAGTAATAATGCCTGTCTGCGTGGTTGAAGACGTTAGGAAGCGATGGCCTAATCCCGACGGGGTACCGTATTGTGGTCACTGACAGACATGAAGAAACTTGGAAACTGTGTGTTTATAGTTTTACGATAGGGAGGGGGGTGTATTAGTTAGAGAATACAACATTATGACCAGCATGTTTTTGTCACTTTATTTCATTTACGATACATAAGCACTTTCAAAAAATAAAAACCTGCAACACATCACATGTGCCTCTTCAAGTATGCAGCTAACCTTGAGCCAGTCCAATGTCACGGCCTGTTCATCAATTGCTGGAGAAATAACGAAAAGTAAAGGTGTAAAGATTGCATGACACCCAACCCTCAACAGCCTTTGACATTCCACATAATGCCAACACAGGGCTGCTAGATCTCGTTTGATGTGCAAATTTTATCCTTACCAAGTTCGCAACATTGTCTACAAGTCAAGTCAAAGAAGCCAAGATTTACATCTTATTGTTATGGAGTAAAATGACAAGGTGAAAGTGAAAAAAAAAGATTAAATACAGTGGAGGTTAGGACACTGAAATAGTTAGAAGAACTAATCTGATAGGTACATTTTTCCTATACAAAAATCAACCACATCAACAAGTTGCATAGACGTTTTGTCGAAGTGTGAAAAATTCTCCCAAGCGAGAATATGACATGAAGGGGTTATGAATAGATCAATGACTGATTGGAAGTATGATATGGAGAAAAAAGACATATTAGCTTGTTCATTGCCCATGTATGCACAAGAGATACATGTATGTCCTGCCATTTTATTTCCTAGGAGGAAACGGTTTAAAATAATAATTTCACACCCCTACTATAAAAACAATCTTAGAGGTACAGTATGTGTAGGTCAATAAATTGAAGGTCATTGACTTTCATAGATCGGGTGGCTCCTAAAGGAGCCGTTTATTCTTTACAATCTGTCAATATTTTGTCTTTACTCCACAATCAATAAGGAATATGTTCCTCGCATGGCTCCAAGTACACTGCCATAAAATTAATGATGCTGTATGTAAAATGTAGGAAGTACAAAAGCACTACAATTACAAAACTTACCCAATCTAATATGGCAAGAGACACTCTCATCTCATATGTGTCATCTCCAAAATGAATCCTCTTGGGGGCATATATGAGCACAACAACATGGAAGGACTCTATATAAAAGGTGTCTCGGCACTGAAAAGAATTGTGAGGAAAACAGATACAATTTATAGTCAAAGAAAGCTTGGTATGCATCACAAGTTCTCCCTACCAAACAAAGTGTTACATACCTTTTCCTACGTGAGTTTGAGGGCCATAATGAGTGGTACAGCATGCAAGGTGGCATGTCAGTAAGACAAACATTTAAGTATATAATATCTCTTGGAAACCAAATAAAGTGTGAAAGCACACAATGGCTGGGCGAGCAAATCATAATGTTGATATAAATGATCTTCACTCTGCTTTGCATGTACAATCTGAGGATAAATAAGGATTTTGATAACATTTCAACAACAACCTGAGAGGAGGTGTTTATTTTCTGTTCAGAATGCTTTAATTAACATGTGTTGTGCTGGCGAAAACAAGCATAAAAGAGAATGTGTGTAGCAGGGACCAGATTGCAACTGTTTATAATGAAATAAAAAATATCAAACATTATATTTTTCATAGCTTGTTAACAACTCCCCTTTGAGGGGCTTATCAAGGTCAATATCAAAGAAATAATGCATATCTGCATAGAATATAACAACTCTACCACTTCCAAAGAGTGGAAGACAGATCAGTAACATTGCAGCTATATGCAGGAGCAACCAAGGAGGTGGACTGGGAACTACCCACATTTATGTGATTACTAACCAATTCACAATGTAAGTGGAGCAGCAGATATTTTGTTTCTTTCAAACAATGTATGCCATATTGCCTCTCTGAATGCAAAGGTCTTTGGTCGCAGAACTCTGGTGGGAGCCATTCTCCCAGGATGCCTCGAATGCTGATAATATTGCACTGAATAAACATCTCGACCAACATTCGCATTCTAAAATAGCAAGATTTGGAATTTTGCAGTCAGAACTACACAATAAGGCCCACTAAATTGATCAATCATAGCACAGAATTAATTTCACACAGCCATAGATGAATGCATATGCATGTACTGAAGTTCAAAAGTACAGTGTGTGTAGAACTGGTGTGAAAATCCCTCTGCATATTTGCAGCATTGGCTGTATAGTTTGAAAAGTACATTCAGATGCTTCAAGCCAGCCAAGTGTGATACGCATGGCTCCAAGTACACTGCCATAAAATTAATGATGCCGTATGTAAAATGTAGGAAGTACAAAAGCACTACAATAACAACACTTACCCAATCCAATATGGCAAGAGACACTCTCATCTCATATGTGTCATCTCCAAAATGAATCCTCTTGGGGGCATATATGAGCACAAAAACATGGAAGGACTCTATATAAAAGGTGTCTCGGCACTGAAAAGAATTGTGAGGAAAACAGATACAATTTATAGTCAAAGAAATCTTGGTATGCATCACAAGTTCTCCCTACCAAACAAAGTGTTACATACCTTTTCCTAAGTGAGTTTGAGGGCCATAATGAGTGGTACAGCATGCAAGGTGGCATGTCAGTAAGACAAAAATTTTAGTATATAATATCTCTTGGAAACCAAATAAAGTGTGAAAGCACACAATGGCTGGGCGAGCAAATCATAATGTTGATATAAATGATCTTCACTCTGCTTTGCATGTACAATCTGAGGATAAATAAGGATTTTGATAACATTTCAACAACAACCTGAGAGGAGGTGTTTATTTTCTGTTCAGAATGCTTTAATTAACATGTGTTGTGCTGGCGAAAACAAGCATAAAAGAGAATGTGTGTAGCAGGGACCAGATTGCAACTGTTTATAATGAAATAAAAAATATCAAACATTATATTTTTCATAGCTTGTTAACAACTCCCCTTTGAGGGGCTTATCAAGGTCAATATCAAAGAAATAATGCATATCTGCATAGAATATAACAACTCTACCACTTCCAAAGAGTGGAAGACAGATCAGTAACATTGCAGCTATATGCAGGAGCAACCAAGGAGGTGGACTGGGAACTACCCACATTTATGTGATTACTAACCAATTCACAATGTAAGTGGAGCAGCAGATATTTTGTTTCTTTCAAACAATGTATGCCATATTGCCTCTCTGAATGCAAAGGTCTTTGGTCGCAGAACTCTGGTGGGAGCCATTCTCCCAGGATGCCTCGAATGCTGATAATATTGCACTGAATAAACATCTCGACCAACATTCGCATTCTAAAATAGCAAGATTTGGAATTTTGCAGTCAGAACTACACAATAAGGCCCACTAAATTGATCAATCATAGCACAGAATTAATTTCACACAGCCATAGATGAATGCATATGCATGTACTGAAGTTCAAAAGTACAGTGTGTGTAGAACTGGTGTGAAAATCCCTCTGCATATTTGCAGCATTGGCTGTATAGTTTGAAAAGTACATTCAGATGCTTCAAGCCAGCCAAGTGTGATACGCATGGCTCCAAGTACACTGCCATAAAATTAATGATGCCGTATGTAAAATGTAGGAAGTACAAAAGCACTACAATAACAACACTTACCCAATCCAATATGGCAAGAGACACTCTCATCTCATATGTGTCATCTCCAAAATGAATCCTCTTGGGGGCATATATGAGCACAAAAACATGGAAGGACTCTATATAAAAGGTGTCTCGGCACTGAAAAGAATTGTGAGGAAAACAGATACAATTTATAGTCAAAGAAAGCTTGGTATGCATCACAAGTTCTCCCTACCAAACAAAGTGTTACATACCTTTTCCTAAGTGAGTTTGAGGGCCATAGTGAGTGTTACAGCATGCAAGGTGGCATGTCAGTAAGACAACAATTTTAGTATATAATATCTCTTGGAAACCAAATAAAGTGTGAAAGCACACACTGAAATTTAGCAGTGGGTGCTTTGCAATACCGACTGGCCTAGGCCCTATCATAGCGTGCATACGACCTAAAAAACTAAATCAAAGATAAGTACTTCACAAGAGTATCTTGTGTTGGGGTACATAGAATTTCTCTGAATGGATTTTCTGCATGGAATGTATAGTCAGGTTGGAAATTTGCACACATACCAGGAGGTAATCTGATGGATTCTTATAGATTGTGGTCTTCATTATTGCAGTCCTGTATGCATCCACAGCTTTCGGATCAGACACTTCCTTTTTGCTACAGATGTAACCAACATGCTTGCACCTGGAGTCTTGGTGACACAAGTCATGTTTTCCCTGTGAAAATTTAATAATATTAGACTTCAGGAAAACAGCAGGAAATCAAAAAGTAATTGTGTCTATGGGGAAGTAACACTATAAATAATATTTTGGACTGTCATATTATTATCACATGGAGAGATATCCTTCAAATTAAACGAGGGCTACGTCATTTGTTCTACATTCAAACAGTGATTCACTTCATTCACAGCAGTGCAACAATGCCCAATAATGTAAATAGGAAATGAACGTGAAGACTAAATTCTTGTTAGATAAGGAACTAATTACCTGATAATGGTCCACAATATTTAACAAGTACTACTGAAATCCAGCTGCTGTGCCATCATTGTTCCTCATGGCCCAGTAAAAGTGAGTTTTGGTGGCTTTTGCTGCAACGACACAAAAATACTGTTGTTTGAAGGGGCAGCCTAAAAGACCTATCTTGAACTGAAAACATCTCTTTATCTTTGTCAGACAGTTGTGTGAACCATTTGATACCTTCATCACGACGCATACCACTGCATATCTTTTTCATGTCTCTTGCCACACCCTTTGTACCTACGGGGTAAGGTCAAGGTACAAGTAACCATTATTGTGGCCTATGACAGAAAACAGCACATGTTCCTACCTCTCATTAGCATTTACCATGCCAAGTATCAAAAGAGTTTTTGATCCCTTTGCCCTGGAACCATGCCTTAACATTATGACCTATTTGTGAAGGAAACAACAGAGTAGCATTTGTTAATTCCCAGCAACCCTCCCGTACCATACACATAAATTATGGTAAACCAAAGACATTGTAAAACACGTCAAACAACCCTGGTTCTCAATTAGGTTGGTGATCATCTCCTTTGTCATGGGTACTTCTCTGCTGGGAGCACTTCTTTCATTCTCACGACTCCAGTTACAAACAGCAATGATCTTTTTGTTACTGAAAATAAAATAAAATGTGGACACTGAGTAAATGGTACTGTAACATTGGTAGCAGTACCTCAGATATGTGAATGCAATATTCTAACCTCATAGAAATGGCCGAGACTGTTGAATGCATTGCAGCTCTACTGGAGTCATGTCTTGCATCAGTGATGACACACTGATGAGAATATATTCCCACATAAAAAAGTGAAAAAGCCACATTTAACCTTACTAAACATAAAAATACATGTACTTAGGATTGCAACAAATTTCTCATACTTTGACATTACTGCTATATGTAAGGTCTGTTGTCACCTGAATGACTAAAAATGATACTGATTTGCCAAACTACTTACATCACCATTCAGGATATAATTTACAGTCCCTTGAACTTCCCTTCTTGTATCTCCCATTGAATTCACAGACAGCTCCATCACAATTGCCATGTAGCCAAAACCATTCTCTTTGTATACTACATGGACATTACAAACAATACACAGGCAGTAAACAAGCTTAGCATGTAATTCTGTGGCCCAAATCCAATGTGCCTGGGCCCGGTTGTTCAAAAGCCGCTCAACGCTAATCCCAGCTTA
>OX421451.1:25605931-25608431 GCA_949126865.1 Montipora capitata | reverse complement strand
CTTTGCCTTGAGGAAGACCGGGGTAGATAATCAAGCAGATTTCAGCACGGAGGCTGTAAGAACTGTCGAAATTTCTACATGGATGATTGCTTAAAATCAGTTGACTCTGACGAAAACGCTATCCATGTATCGAGTGAGCTATCGCTACTCTTGAAAAGAGGAGGTTTCCGGCTAACCAAGTGGCTGTCAAACAAGCACAAGGTTGTTGAATCTGTCCCTAAGTCAGATCGAGCAGCGTCCGTCAGAGATTTGGACTTCGACCACACCCTTGTGGAGAGAGCCCTTGGGGTACAGTGGCATGTGACTTCAGACACGTATGGCTTTAAAATTGCTAGAAAAGATAAACCACCCACCAGACGAGGAATCCTTTCCGTGATTAGCTCAATTTACGATCCACTCGGCTTTGTGGCTCCCTTCCATCTTTGTGCCAAAATTCTCCTTCAAGACCTCTGCAGGAAGCAACTTGGTTGGGACGACTCAATTCCTGAAGAGGACCTAATACGTTGGAAGAGTTGGTTAGATGAGCTGCCTAGACTCGAGCAACAGGTGCTTCAAGCCTCCA
Organism: Montipora capitata; assembly: GCA_949126865.1. Classification (NCBI taxonomy): domain Eukaryota; kingdom Metazoa; phylum Cnidaria; class Anthozoa; order Scleractinia; family Acroporidae; genus Montipora; species Montipora capitata. The sequence goes on along the minus strand of OX421451.1, from coordinate 25,607,869 downwards.
AATTTTGGTGATGTCATTTCCTGCCAACCCCACCGCTTCTCTGACGCCTCTCAGGTAGCCTATGGCACTGTTTCTTACCTCAGGCTCGTAAATGCCCGGCATGAAGTTCACTGCGCGTTCGTCATGGGGAAATCCGGCTTATCACCTTTAAAGCCAGTGACCATCTCAAGAATGGAACTATCTGCCACTGTACTTTCCACAAGGCTGGAAAGAATGATACCCCAAGAGATAGAACTATCCATCAACGACTCCTTCTACTGGACGGACAGCACTTGTGTGCTGCGCTACATCGCTAACAGTGAGACAAGGTGCAAAACCTTCGTTGCTAACCGAGTCACTGCTATCCACGAGCAATCCATCCCATGCCAATGGTGGTATGTTGGAACGAAGATGAACCCCGCTGACGACGCCTTAAGGGGTTTATCAGTCGAAGCTATCATTGCAAGTAAGTGCTGGACAAGGGGTCCAGATTTCCTTTGGCTGTCCAAAGAAAAGTGGCCCCAGATGCCCTCTGCAATCGAAGAAGAGATCAAACAGAAACCTTTGGAAGAAGTCACTACCACGTTAGCAATCTGGGGCTGTCCTCCAGATTACGATGTTGTGGACGATTTTCGTCCTGATACTTGTTAGAGAGGTTTGTGGCGTGGATACTTCGATACAGAGATCGGCTGCGAATTGCTGTCACCAAAAGAAAGAAAGAAGACCTGCTACAGTCCTACCATGATCAGAAGATTGATCCCTTGAAGGTCCACAAGCTAGAGCAAGCCGCGAGAGAAATCATCAAGGTCGTCCAACGTCACTGCTTCCGCAACGAGTTGCTGTCTTTACAGGGCTCTGCTGCGGAGACCATAAACCCCTTGCGTCATTATCACTCTGGTCTTGAACATATGCTCTCAATGATAAGAGAGAGATATTGCATCGTCCAAGCTAGAGTCTCCCTACGCCGAATTCTGAACGGATGCTTCCACTGCAAGAGGACACAGGCATCCATGGGACAACAGAAGATGGCTAATTTGCCCAAGGATAGAGTTTGCCCTTCAGAACCTCCTTTCAGCCATGTTAGAGTCGATTGCTTTGGCCCCCTGTTGGTGCCTCGTGGCAGGAGTACAGTAAAGAGATATGATGTCCTATTTACCTGCATGGCAGACACCGATTCTTTCATCCACGCTTTAAGGCGTTTTATCATGAGAAGAGGCCAACCTCAACGCATACGATCTGACAATGGCAGTAATTTTGTCAGAGGTAAGAGAACTGCGAGAAGCCATCCAAGATTGGAATCAAGAGAAGATTTATGAGTTCCTCCTAGCTAAGAACATCGAGTGGGTCTTTAACCCTCCAGCTGGTTCGCATCACAGTGGCGTCTGGGAAAGGTGTATCCGGACAACCCCTAAGGTGATGAAAGCACTTCTGCAAGATCAACTGCTGGACGAAAAAGGGCTGCTCACCTTGCTATGCAAAGTGGAATCCATCATCAATGGATGTCCGTTAACCAAGGTTTCAGATGATCCTAGGGATCCAGAGGCTCTAACACCCAATCACCTGCTGCTCCTGCGGTCAGGTCCCACATTGCCACTAGGAGCATTTGGCAAAGACGACAGTTTCTCTCGCTGCAGATGGCGTCATGTACAGTATCTGGCGTCGCTGGATGCGCGAATAACTGCCAGCCCTGCAAGAGAGACGGAAGTGGAACAAAGCAAGTACAAACTTCCCTGTCAATGATGTGGTCCTGGTCCTTGATGAATCTACCCCCCGCGGTTTGTGGCCACTTGGTAGAGTGCTCGAAGTTCATCAGAGCCGAGATGATGGCTTTGTAAGGAGTCTAATAGTTGTTCTGTTGGAGGGTGCTGATCAGTAATGAACTGAACTAAACTCTGTTTTCTCCTTTGTTGTTACGCTAAGGAATTTAAAGAAATATTTTGAATAAATATAAATTTGACA
>OX421451.1:25585931-25598431 GCA_949126865.1 Montipora capitata | reverse complement strand
ACGGAATTATTGATGACGTAACATTCCACAAGATTCTACCCAGTGGATCTTCTCCTGGTGTTTTATATGGTCTGCCAAAGGTTCACAAGGCTGGATGCCCTTTCCGCCCTATTGTTTCCTCTGTGAACACCTACAATTACAATCTTGCTTCCTACCTCGTTGGCATACTTCAACCAATTTCCACCAACCAACACACGGTTAAAGATTCATTTAGTTTTGCAGATTGGGCCAAAACATACAAACATAACAACGGAATGTGTTCTTTGGATGTCACTTCTCTTTTTACAAACGTGCTGCTTGATGAAACAATACAGATTTGTCTAGACAGATTGTACTCTCTCCCTGATCCTCCGCAATTACCTCGTTCTGTTTTGAAAGATCTTTTGCAGTTTGCCACTAAGAAGAGTCATTTTATAATTGATGCCCAATACTACGATCAGATTGATGGTGTAGCCATGGGTTCACCTTTAGGCCCCGTTTTGGCTAACATTTTCATGTGCCACTTTGAAGAACAATGGTTGATGAACAGCAGATTCTGTCCTTCACTTTGGTTCAGATATGTAGATGACACCTTCACCATGTTTGACAGCAAGGACAATGCTAATGAGTTTTTAACTTTTCTAAATAGTCGACACGATAGCATTAAGTTTACTCTTGAATTCGAAGAAGACAATAAGATTCCATTTTTAGACATCCTTCTCAAACGCTGCCCTGACAACACTTTCTCTACATCTGTCTACTGCAAGAAGACATTCACAGGCCTTTACACCAAGTGGGATTCATTCATTCACAGGCCTTTACACCAAGTGGGATTCATTCACACCTCGCAAGTACAAAATCAACCTCATCCGCACTCTCACCTATCGATGCTTCCGAATTTGCTCCTCGCCATCTTTATTACAGGCCGCTATTAAAGATCTGAGAAAGCTCCTGTTGCAAAATGGTTACCCTCAAGGCGTTATCACGTTCAACATTAACGATGTATTGAACAAAAATAAAAACAAATCAAATAACCCTGTTCAAGCTACAGTCCCCAAAAAAGATATCTTAATCGTGTTACCCTACTTAGTTCTTCACAGTAACCAAGTCACAAAACGTCTGAAATCCTGCGTATACAATTTCTACTCTTTCATCAATCTCAAGATCATATTCCAAAACACACGCCGCATCAACTCCTTTTTTCCATACAAAGATCGCTTGAACTGATCTCAGAGGTCCAAGGTTGTCTATAAAGCTGTCTGCTGGAACTGCGATGAATTCTACATTGGCAAAACAAAACGAAGACTCCACGACAGAAAAACAGAACATTTCAAGGCCCTAGCTAAACGTGACCATTCATCAGCCATTGCTGATCATGTGAAAACCACTGGCCACGACATTAAATGGGATCACTTTGACATTTTAGCATCCGGAAAAACTGACTTTTACCGCAAAATTAAAGAGACTTTGTTCATTCAAGAGCTAAAGCCTTCCCTTAATGTCAATATTAGTAGTGAGAAGTTATTGCTGTTTTAGCTATTACTTTTCATTATGTCTAGACACGTACTGCTGCAGATCATTTTTTTTTCTCAGTCTAGGTTCCAGACCCCTATTGTTTACGATATATATATAGTTTTTTAAAATTGTAACGGTCACTTGTGAAAATGTGTGTTGACTAGCATACGAAACGTCAAGTTTTATAAAAATGCATTGGAATACAATGTTTATAAGGGATAAAGTACTGGCCAACACCTGCTGAAAGTCCCAACCTCAATCCTATCGAGAACTTGTGGCATGAGTTAAAACATTTTCTGTGTCTTGTCGTAAAACCCATGAACAAGGAGGAGCTGATTCAGGGAATCCACCGGTTCTGGGACACTGTCACTACAGAGAAGTGCAAGCGATACATTGGCCACCTCAACAAAGTGCTCCCAGCTGTGGCTGAGCGCGAGGGGAGAGCTTCAGGCTACTGAAACTACCCCAACCCAAACAAACGGCTCCTTTAGGAGCCACCAAATATAACAAAAGTCATGACCAACAGCAAACGATAATGAGATTATTACCCCATCAGTTAAACTTAAAAGTCCACATTTAGTTGATTTATCTGCAAGGTTATTTTGTGCTTGGAAATTCAGAACGCGTCCGCAAGTCGCTTAGCATTCAATAGTTGACTAGTTCTCTCGTCGAAAAAATTATATCTCTGGTTTTATTTGGCACAAATCACTCATTGTTGAAGCGTGTATCCCAAAAAACAGTAAATTTTTTATTTAACGGCAAAATAATCTCCCGTCAGTTAATTGCAAAATGTTAGTTTCAGCGAAGATTTTTAACTCTCGTCTGAAGACATACGCGCGTATACTGTATACGCGCATTCAAAATACTGAAAACTCTTTCTTGCTCTGTGGCAAGCTGTCAAGCCATTGAAAACAACAATGAGCTGTTAAGACAATAGGTTAGCTCATACATACTAGTGAGGCATACGCGCACATATGCATACGCGTATACGTGAATTGGGCTGACGCGAATTACACATATATTTTGGTTCGGACATATCTAAGCTGCACTGTACCTACCTTGAAAATTACTAAAATTGCTATCGTAATTTTAATCTTTTTTAACGGCTAGTGCTGTTTTGGTTGCTTTTTGGCACTAATTTTGCCGTTTACATAAAGGAAGACTTCTATAAATTTTCAATCACAAAGTTATATTCTTTTCAAAATCTCAGCCTCGGGTTTATTCTTGAAGTAGTCTTAAAATTTCGCACATTTCAGCCTTGATATTTCTGTAAAATAGATTCTTATTAAAAAAGTGTATTTTAAAGCTAACTATGGATAATCGTGCTGAGTTTGTCTAGATCTGAGCACCACTTTTTATCTTTTAGGTATATTCGACATCAGCGAAAGCCACCTAAACATCTCTATTTGTCCAAAACATCTCAAAACTGAAAACTTTATTTATACTCCTAGCTTAAGTAGCTAATGAGTCGAGTATAATACTAACATTTGCCGAAAGCGATTCTGTTCTGTTCCGTCAAGTTGGGCACCTCATCAGGCAAAGCAAATGAAAGGAGATCGGAGTATTACATTTGTCCACTCGAAACTTACCTAAAAGATGACATCAACTCTAGTTCCTATTGGATCTCGTAAGTACTCTCGTATGAGTTTTAGTCAAAGTAATCTTGTAGTGAGATGACTGTTTCTTCTTACAGCTTGTATTTTGTAGAGCGATAAGAGGCAGTCTAAATTTGCACTTGCTGCAGATTAAACGAGTCCAACGAAAGTGAAACTGTAAGTTGAAGGAAAAAACCTAGGTATGTGCGCATTATATTTAAAAACTATTTGCCGCAGGCAAATATTCACCAATGTTTACCTCGCCTGCGGCGAATAATTGTTAAATATAGTTAATTTTTACTTTCTGTGCAGTTGCTGGAAATGCAGATGGTTAAAATATCATATCTAGACTCTATAACTTAAGTGCATTGTATACAAAAGTTTCATGCTGTTGAAGACTGGGACACAACATTTAAATTGCTGGTAGCACAGACTGCAGTCATATGATTTCCTCATTTGTCATCTTCATGACATTATAGGATAATGCGGATGAAAGTAGCAGTACAGATGTGCTGTGTCAGGCGACGGAAAGTATCATGATGACATCAAACAACACAAGTCTGTATGTCCCGTCTCAAACGGAAACGAGTAGCAGTGAACTTTCGAGTGATAGCAGAAAAATATAAAAATGTTACACTGGTTAAAAATATTATTGAAAAGATCTTGAAATCCCAACGTTTCGGCTACTAACATAAGCCTTCTTCAGGGGTAATAAAAATATATAACGAAGTGACAAATGTATTTAAAGTGGTACTATGACGAAACTCGCATCTTTCAAATCTAAGCCATTTTGAAACATAAACAAGTAGTCTGCGTGAAAAGAAAAATGCTGTTTATTTTTTTCAAATATCTCTTTTCGTTCCAGAGATATTAGAGTTTTTAAAATATGCAAATTAGCCTAGTGATGACGTCATACACTCAACCAAATTTTGTTCAAATATGATGAAAAGAGATATCTCAGCCAATTTGTATCAGAAATGTTTGATTTTTTGCAGTAAGATGTTACTAAATGTTCTCCACAATATGAGCTTAACAGTTCTGTTACCATGGCATCATACTGGGTTCCAGACCCCCCCCCATATTATGAGCTTTTCTGGCCTCCTTTGGCGTTCCATTTTGATATTTGCCAACATCACTATATATGCATGATCCAGCAAGCATATAAATATGCAGGGCGTACCCAATCGATGAAATCGATGATCGATGACCATCGATGACAATCGATGACAATCGATGCCAATTAATCGATTGATATTGATAATCGATGAACAATCGATCGTCCAGGTTTGTGTGATTATCGATTGTCATCGATTATCAATATCAATCGATCAATTGGCATCGATTGTTATTGATTATCAATATCAATCGATTAATTGGCATCGATTCTCATCGACTGTCAATATCAATCGATTAATTGGCATCGATTCTTTAACAATTTTCATCTATTGGTTATTATTGTTATTTTCAGTGATGATTTCCAAAGGCAGAGTCTCTTGATGCATTTTAATGACGAAAACAATGACATCATTGGCAGAAGATCGAGGTTTTTGTACAACTTGAAAGATAATCAGCTTAATTCTGCTTAACTCTGTTAACTGAATAAAGTTGTATAGCTGTATAGCATACACATGCGTCTTGTCTTTTCGCATTTCCCGTCCTTTCCTCTGGTTTGTGCTCGATGAAAGTTACAACAATCTGATTTTATTAAAAAAAAAAAACAATAAACTTGAACTTTGAAACCCAAACATCTAGAACATAACGTGAAAACACTTACAGTTTACTTACAGAGGCGATTTTTGATGTAATTGTTGTCGCGATTTCGGTTGCGACTTTTGGTCATTGTTGTCTCGCTCGCGCTGCAACTCAAATTCTACCTGTTATCACAAGGCGTTGTGACCTTACGACGACAACGACATCATCCTTTTTTGTAAGACGTGTTTACGTATTTACCACAATTCGTAGACATTCTAGCTAGTGATCAAAATCGCAACTCGTTGCAGCACTATCACGAGAAAATACGCAGTGGAAATGGCGGAAATTGCACCAAAATCGCCTGTGTAAACGGGCCGTATTAATTTTGAACGGGGTGGCCAAAAGTGTCAACTGTTTGCAACTTTGAAGTCCAGTTTACAGGAATTCACTTTCAAACTATAACGATGTTAATAGTTTTATACCGCTTTCAAAAAAGTACCTTGCACCAATCAGTGGCACATTAGTAGCCCGGCCTCGGCATAAACAGTAGAACCCATGTCTATTAGACTGTAACTGTCGCCACAAAAGCGGTTTACATTTACTTGCGCAAACATAAAACAGGTCAACAACAACAGCAGCAGTGCAAGGAGTACGGAAAACAGACAAGTTAGTTCCTCGAAAATAAGTGTTGCTTGAATTGACATCAGTGTGTTAATGACGTGAAGGTAAATCGCGTTTGCCATGTACGCATTGATCAGATCAATCATAAACAGTAAAAGCAGTAACAGGTGGATCACTCTTTCTTTTTTTTCATCAAAATAATAGATAAACTTTGAAGGCTGTACAATTTTACGTGCATGACAAAACCGCGAAGAAGTGGAAGAAGAAGAGCAGGTACTCGCTTTTGCAGTGAGAGACTCGGCAGAAGTGTCCAAACTGTGGCTTGTAGTGCTTTCGTGACCAGTAGCAACTGTGCTTGTAGCGGAGGCTGTACATGTCATATTGTTTGCTTTTTCCCTTGCCGCTATAACTTTCTCGATCAGGACCGTTTTTTTCCAACTTTTTTTGTACGGCTCGCCCATTTCGTCCAAAATTTCGCGCAATAACGTAATGGTCATATCATTCGGGTTGCCTTGTTTTATTTTTTCTCTTTCATCCTTTCGTTGCAAATCCTCTTTTTTCTTCCTCTCTTCGTCCATTTTCTGCAGTCGTGGCAATTCCTTTAAAATATCCGTCAAATAAACGTATATCGGCCATTTAGGCTGTGAACCACTAACCTTTCCCACTACTTTGAGGATGGTATGAACTTCAGACCAACGATAGGTGGGAGTAGTTTCCAACTCCCACCCAAGAGAGTCTTTTTTCTCATAGTTTAACACCCTAAAGCAAATGGTAACTTTTTCTCTTTTTTTGGAATCTGATCGCCATTCAAAAACTGGAAAGTTTGATTTTAGAGACGGTGATCTTACAATCCTGACAATATGGGCAACTTGTAATCCTTCCGATGGAATCCACAATGCAACGATGTCGTTGATGTAAGTACCAGTTTCGACGCGTTGAGGGTTCATGAGATTTTCGATTTTTTCATAAAAATCGTTTCTCGCCGACTCCATCCATCGTGCAAGTCGTGATGTGGCAGGACGGTATACTTTACCTTCCTGCAATGACAGAAATTCTGCCATATGGTAATGTTGCCCTTCATGCTCTACATAATTTGGACGAATAGAGTAATCGGTTTGACGTTCTGCGCTTTTGGTTTTTTGGTCAACACGAAGGCGTTTTGGCAGGGGCTCGAGAATAACGTTTTCGTCCACCAGTGAATGCTTGTCTGACTCTAAAGCTACCAATTTGTCACGAAAATGTTCCCTGATGTTGGTATGTTTGGGGCAGATAAGTGTATACTCGTCTCTTTCCTTGTCTGTTGCGAATTGCAGAGAGAGACACTGTTCGTGATACCAATCTTTGCAAGTAGGATAACTGCATCCCACCCAGTGAGTGTTTTTGGGAGGGATAAACGATTTATCTAGGTACTTGCACTTCCTTTCATTATAGAATGAACAATGTGTAGGACTGTCTTCATCGTCATCTTTGTCTTCCTCATCCTGATCAGTGTCTAAAGAGGCTGTCGCGGCCAAATCTACCAACGCACTAAAATGATTGCTTCCATGATCTTCAATGGCAGTTAAAAGCACCTCATTGTCTAAATCAAATAGATCCTCACTAGATATTACCTCATTCTCATCAGGTGCGTCCCATACGGCAAACGTTCCAAACTCGGGAGTATTTATATTGATAATGTCATCGCCCTCTAATTTAAGGATGTTTCCTTTGACTAAAGCTGGCAACATACCTATAAGCTCTAACGTCTTCAGAACTTCTTTCTCTGCCATTATCATGCCCGCCTTAAGTTCATCGTCGATGTTTTGTGGCCATTGCGGCAGTTGCATGTCTTGAGCCTCTTTTTCTACTCCCAATTTCAGTTCTTCTAATTTTTGCACTCTTCCTGAGAAATCTATCATGTCTAGCAAGGATAAATTAGGCTTCCCTCGACAGAAACATCGCAACTTTCCAAATAATTCCTCGCACTTTTGCGAACCGAATGTCCAAGGATGAAACACATGATTCGGAAAATACACCGAAAACATCTTCATTGATAGAATGAGGCTATGTCCCGCCAGAATTGTATCATCAAACGTTTGCTGTGAAATAAAGTTTTGATGAGCATCGTATCCTTCAATTTTTAACCAGGCTCGCCAATATCGAAGGAATGTCACAGGTGCCCAGGCAAGCTTTGCGCGTTGTTGCACAGTCAATTCCCTCTCCGTATACGCCTCTAGCAAATACTGCCCCATTTGCAAGTATGCTCTTGTCGCAAGAGTTTCCTTATCACTCCACTCTTTCATACAAACCCTGACTTCTTTCCGTAAAATTCTCATGGCCGCATTGACGTTCTGCTTGTCTTTCACGAAAACGTCACTTTTCCATAGACCCGATCTTATTCTGTCCTTTTCAAGCACCTTTATTATATGTTCTATTTGAGCGGTACCTTCGCCAATAATGAGAATGCGTTTAACATGATGGGAACATGAGGGTTGGTACGAAAGTATCAATATCCATGTTCTGATAGTCTTCAACTACAACGTTGAACTCAAAGGAGTTATAATGAAGAGTGACGATATCGTTTCTGTCCTCTTCCCGTTTTTTGAAGCGATCGACATAATATTTACGGACTTTGGAATCACCATCCGCTCCTAATCCAACTACTTTCATACCGTTACGGTATCCCCACAAAGCGACTTGATTGAACCAGTGGTTCACAAGGGCGTGGTCTTGACCCTTATAAACAGGGCTGATAGCCAAAACAAACGATGGTACGTGATCTTGCAGTGGTGCCAGCAAAAATGCATTAGCTTGTTTAGCCCTTTCGTTACTTTCAGCCTTCACTACATCTATAATGTCTTGAGCGGTAGTGAGGACACACTCACTTTCTGTTGCCAAACCTATCAGCTTATTACCTTTAACGCACAGGGTGGGAATGACCGCAGTTGCGTCGATCGCCAGCTGGAAAACGCCATTATAGCCAATTTTCTTGTAAAATGATGCGGCTAGTTTCATGGCGTTTTCCTCTAACTTAATAGGAATGGCATAGTTACACCTTGCTGTGCGGTACATCGTGTTTAAACTGGGACCACCAATTTTATCCTTAACGATTTTGGCCAACGCTGGACCTCCATAGTCAAGAATGGTTGCAAAGAGGGATTTCGTCTCATCGCTCCATCGCTTAACTGGCGTGCCTCGATTGTGAATCAAGTTCTTAAGTAAGGAAGCCAATACTAAACAGTCTTTATCAGGATTTTCCATCATAGCAGCAATTTTAATAGCTATGTCAGGAACAGCACGATTAATATTGTTTTGTTCCGTTAGTGCCTTAAGTTCTTCAAGCGCAATTTCTTTATCTCTTAACTGTGTCTGCATATCTCGTACTTTTGCGCGATACATATCAAGAAGTGCGGAATACTCAACCATGTCTTGCAACAGACATTGTACAGCTTTTGATCCCGTTGCCTCCCTTGATGATATTTGTGACATTTCGAGAACGATCTTGACTTGTCGTAAAGCTTTTTCTTCGAACTTTTCTACCTCTGTACTTAAAGTAGTTAGAATTTCGGGACCAATAGTTGCCGCGGTTCTGACGGATGCTAGAGTAGACGACAAAATTACTTTTTGTACACTTCTTGCCATGGCCAATTGTTCCCGTTGGAATTTGTCAACATTATCCCTCACTATTTCCTCTACAGAAATGTCCGAAGTAGTTTTATCAGGTTTGGGTTGCGTTGTTGTAGATGTACTGGACTTTGCAATGGACCTTCCGAGTCTTGTTCCAAGTTCTTTTTCAATTTGAACTTTTGTCCTTGACTCGATCTAAAAGTTAAAATTATCAGATCAAAATAAGGTGGGCGACATTACGAGCTGTGCTGTTGGGTACTGAGAAGACTGGAGAAGAGTAGTACTGTATAACATTACTACTGACCCAATGGAGGTCATTATTAAAACTAAGAAATACTGAGTTAAACTGTTCTTAATGAACGAATAATTCACTGTATAATAACAATAATAAACAGGTATTGAACTAACCTTGTCAATATTGTCGCTTGCCAACAGTGATGATACTAAGGTCCTCTCTTGGTCTGGTCTTGTTGTTGGTAAGACATGTACTCCTGATGAGGAAGACTTTGAAGAGGTTCCTTTGCTCGTTTTGGAAAAAAAGTCTGTCATATCTCTGCATCCTGTTGAGAACAATAATTTGATCAACTGGATCAAGTATTTTTCTGCTCAACTTCCCCGCAGGCAAATCAAAGCAGCTGATGAAAGTCACGACGTGTTCAGAATCAGCAAGGTTGTTATCCCTGTGACTCACTTACTCACTCACTCGACTGGCCATTTGAACCCGGGAGGGGGGGGGGGGGGGGGAACGGGCATTTGAAACCCTTAACACCAAACACTTTAAAAACGATTGTAAACCCTTGAAAGCCCTTGTAAACACTTTCAAAACCCTTTTCGTTTAGTCTGTCTGTCTGTATGCCTGTCATGCAGTGTCATGTCATGCTTCACCGCGGATGCGTTTTAATTCATTGTTTTCGCAGGAAACGCTCAGGAAACACGTGGTGTTGGATGCCGTCAGCTGTTCTTTCAGGTTCTTTCCAGTTCGTCAGATTTCATCAGTCGAGCGGTCAAAACAAATTCGGTATTCTGCGAACGTATTTCTGTTTTACTGCTGTTTTGTGTCAAGGTCATTATGGCTAATAATACAGTCACTGTGAATAATAACGAAATCGTTCAAGTTGAAGCAAGCGAAGAATCTGCTAAGCTGAAGGTCAGTCTGGTACTCGCAATCAATCATTGAACTGAACTGATTCATCAGATTCATTCATGGCGAAACCGGCAAAAACTTATTAATAACCGTCACGTTTTTTGCAGATCACTGTGGAAATACCGGCCTCGGAAAAGGAGAAAGTGCTCCAATTTGTAGAAGGATGTGGCGGCAAGGTTTTCGATGGTAAGTTCACTCAGGTTATAAAGTCCAACAGCACTTTCAAAGCAAGCTAAAATGTGTAGCCGTTTTTCAGTTTATTAAAATCCGATCAATCACTTCATTCTTTAAATCTGTTTAAATCTAGCAGGCGAGGGAGAGGTGGCTGAAACAGAAACTCCATCTACGATCCCAAAGGCCGTAAGAGGTTTCATTCAAAAACACCCGACCATCTCAGTTGCATTTTTTGCAAAAGAAATCGTCCGACGCTCGCAGGGCACGTTATCCACGCTGTTGAATAACCCGCCCTCTACTTTCCCATCCGGCGCTGGAAGAGAACCGTGGGAAGCCATGAAAAAGTTTTTGGCGAGTGAGGACGAACAAAAAAACCTGCTAGAAAGGAAAGGTGAGTATAGTTATTTTACTGAATTACTAAGGCGATGTTGTGACCACATCACTGCTATGTCCTGGGGTTTTTTAATAAAAACCAGAAAAAGTAAATAACCGCAAAGTAAAACGTGTGAAATAGGAAATGCCACACCCCCCAAAAAAACCCTGAAATATCCTGAATATTACACATATTAACTTCGTTACTTCTGGGTTTTTTTGCATGTGTTTTCTCTGATTTTCTCTGGTTTTCTCCACCGTCAGCGAGAAGTAAAGGTAAGGGCGAGCTGAGCCTGCAGGCTGTGCAGAGCACAGACACAGCCCAAACCGCTCAAACAGATCCAAACAGTGGACCAAAAAAGAGGAAGACGTTTGACAAAATGGAGCTGGCAGCAATGGACACGGTATATAAAGCGTCAAAAGGGCTGCCGACAAGCTCGATGATCGAGCGTCTGACGTCGTCACTGGGCCTCGAAAAAGACCAGGTATTATGATGTTTTATAAACGTAAAATGAGTGCTAAAATTAGTAAAATTTACCTCTCGGCTTGGATCGTTTCACATTGTTTTCATTGTCAAGTATCCAACCAGCTTTCACTTGATGAACCGCCTCCCTTGAATGCCGTTTTAGCATCCAAACAGCTTTATGGGTTTTCTGCGGATAACTTAGAGTCACTTGACAAGCATCGCATCTTAAACTGCTTTCAAAGTTGTCTGGCGAAGAAATCGAACATCCCAAACAATTAAGCTGCTTCAGGATAGTATTAAGGCTCGTGTGAGGTGCACCAAAGGTATTCAAAATCGGCAGAAAAAGGATAACCAGAAGGGAAATTCTTATTGAAGTCATGACTGAAAAATCAGCTACACCTTCCCTACACGTGGGTGAGTTGGTGTTACCCAAGTGTCTGTGCGTGCTTGCACCACGCCAGTGACTATTGTAGTTGCGGCCAGGGTCACTGTTGCGCAGAGTGTAAAAAAAAAACTGAAAAAAGTAGGATTTATGCTAATAATGGGAATAATTTCATAATAACTAAAGCATATTGTTTTTTTTCTTCTACAGGTATCCACCTGGTTTCAAAATCACCGCCGCTTGGAGAGAACCAAGGCGTATACACCAGGGCAGTACGCGCTGGAAGTGGATACTAGTTAAACCAGATTTGTAATGCAGCTGACGCTGAACTGAGAATGAACTGGAATGAATAAAGAGCTAAAATACAAAACATGCGTAATCATTTGTGAATTTATTTTATTCATGTTTTATTGTGTTTAATTACAGTTATGTTTATGATTTAAAACTTCCAAAGCAACACATTGTTGAGCTGATTGTTGTATTTTGACTGTGTTGTACGCTAGCTGTTCTACGTCACACGCAATCTCAGCTCGGTGTAATTCTCAGAATTCTGGATAGAACTGACTGGTATTACTGACAATTCCATGTTCTCAGCGTGTGGGCAGAGACCTGTTGGAATACTAAGAAAAATAAATTAAAAGTTTTGCATCGGATCTAGGTACGACGCAACCATTGCATAGTTAAAATTGACAGATGGACAAAATGGCGTACGAAATAACTTCGATTTTTGATGTGATACATTGAAGTAATCTTTTTGATTAGAGAAAATATGAAACCCCAATCGATGACAATCGATGATTCATGAACACTTTTGTGTGATTATCGATTGGTCATTGATTGGCCGATACCAATCGATGCCAATTAACTAACATACATCGATTGGCATCGATTGATCGATTGCTTTTCCGATCATCGATTTTCATCGATTGGGTACGCCCTGAAATATGTTAGCAC
>OX421451.1:25548431-25563431 GCA_949126865.1 Montipora capitata | reverse complement strand
TACACCGCATACATTGAACATTAAATAAGAATGTCGCATGTTCTATAAACAACGGTGAATTTAAATTTTGAATGGGGAATGTTGAATTGTGAAGTTGAATATTGGAATGTGAAAACAAGCAATAATTCAAAGCAACAATGTTGCAAACAAAAGTTTGAATTTTGGCGGGGATATAACGCCATAGCAGAGGGAGGGGGTATATAATGAAAAGCAACGGCCAAAATATTCAAAATCTAAGAAATGCAGGGTTTATTGAAAGTTAGCTTCTCAGCTAGTCAGTCAGTCAGTAAGGAGGTTATCTTTTTTTTTATCTTGTTTGTATAAATCGTTATGATAGGTTTATGATTTCCATTGATCTTTGTATGATGCTTTATATGACGATGGCGTAATTTGTTACTAACATACACTGACATACCCTTTTGCTGCAGGTACATGTTTCAACTCATGCAACTACACCCGACCACTGTAGCAGTTACGCCTTAAGCGACCCCAAAGATCAAGCTTTTGTGTTTTATTTGTTTGAGCAGGTTGAAGTTTTGGCCGCTATTTAACTGATGTGGACCTGCTATACCCACCCACCCATTATACTCACAGAGGACAGCCACAACACCGGGAACTTCATTCCCTACTCTTCTCGAATAGTGTGGGGGTAATTTAATGTCCCACAAGGGAACTAATGAACATGGAAGATATTTGTGAGACGGGGCCTACGGTTTATAGCCCTTATCCGAGAAGACTTGAAAGTCTAGCCATTTGCGGATGTAATTACAAAGGCAGTACTTTCTCAGTTATTTAAAGACCCTGAGTGTTGGTCCCGCCGGAGTCGAACTCACGACCTCGCACATGGCAGCCTGGTGCTCAACCAACTGAGCCACTTTCCGCCTTGCAGAGCAGGCCATAGAGTCTTGGAAAGTGCACCACCTTCGGTCTTTGCAACAAGACAAGGCAAGAACCACTGCTCTAATAATAATAGTACTAATAACCCAGGACTGGGCTATGAAGTGGCTACCACAAAGATACCAGGAGACTCGAGCTGATTGGTTCGGAAAGAGGGGTCTCTCGTGGCATGTCAGCGTAGTGGTTCAGAGTTTGTCCGGTAAACTGGAGCAGCAGACCTTTGCCCACATTTTAGAAGAGTTCAGCCAGGATGCCGATGCTGTTGACCTAGTTCTCCAACACACACTGAGGTCACCGAATGTTGAACATCCCAAGATAAAATTTGCGGCACTTAGACAAGACAACATTGGGTGCTACCACAGTGTGGCAATGCTATCGGTGGGACGTCTTATGGGGACAGCAACTGGAATCCATGTCAAAAGGGTCAACTTCAGTGACCCTCAAGGAGGCAAAGGCCCTTGCACAGGAACACAGCTACCATCAAGATTCAAGTGCGACAATTAATTAATGAGGGCCACGATGTGCTGGCAGCACACAACTTTAAAGAAGCCATGCTGTCTCATGGAGGGATTAATGGTGTTTGTGTAACCTTAGTCACTGACGTCCTCGAGAAGCCACAGCGAGGGAATCAGTAGCTTTAACAACTTCCTCCACCAGGAGGACTGTGTCACAGTTTGGAAAGCATAAAACATTGGGAAGGGAAAAAGTACCCCATGGTCTCAATTACAAGGTAACCACTACAACTGAACAAAAAACATCTATGGCAGCAGAATACCCCTGTTAAAGGGGCTAGGTCACGCAAGTTTAGGCAATTTCAGCACTGATGGAATGGTCATAGAATTAACTAAAATATCAAAATAACTGTTCAAAACTATAGAAGAACTATACACAGAAAACACAAACACAAACAAACAAACAAACAAAACACAGGGAAGCCAACAAGGAACATGGATGGAAAAAAAGTGGAGAGGATTGAAATGGATTGAATTTTGGGTAAATTGCAAAAACGTTGGCCCACCTTTTTTCAAATTTATATCAGTCTATATCAAAATGTCATCTACACAGCTCGAAAATCATTCTCAGTTGTTATGTGGCCGTGATTTTGCAAATGAAAGACTCTTGCTCTGCCAATTTGACGTTTAGAGCTCATAATTACCTAAAATAGCGTGTCCTAGCCCCTTTAATTGGGCCCCTTTAATTAATCCTACTCCCGTTACAAGAGAAAACATTATCAGGCGCCAGCTCCTCAATGACTTCAGTCATTTTGCCAGGAGAATGCGCCTTCAATACACATTTCACGGGTCCAACAAAGAACCTCACCCTTTCCACGTTAAGTCACACTGGAACCCACCAGTCCAACCCTCAGTTGCTCTAGAAACCTTTCTAGAAGAAGTCAAATTTGAGCTTGCTAATATCAAACTGAACAGGCCTAAAGACAACCTGTCACAGGGAGAGCGATATGCTCTCAAAGAACTATCGCGTGACAAGAGCATTGTACTAAAGAAAGCCGACAAGGGTACCACAACCGTCATAATGAACAGAACAGATAAACTTAACGAGGGTCAAGTCCAACTTGATGATATACACAACTACCGACCCTTAGAAAAACCTATGGTTGACAGCACGGCCAAAAAAGTTCATCGATTGACTCGATCATTACTCCAAGAAGGCCACATAGACGAAATGACGGCTAAATGGCTCTCCCTTACGCCCGACCCTCCACGGATACCAGTGTTTTACACACTGACAAAGATTCACAAGCCGACACCCGTCGGTAGACCTATTATATCAGGATGTGACGGCCCTACGGAAAGGATCTCAGCTTTTGTTGACCACCTCCTTCAGCCAATAGCACAAAAACAAACCTCGTATCTTAAAGATACAAAAGACTTTCTTAATTTCATCGAGAAGACTAAACTGCCTAAAAACACCATTCTAGTTTCATTGGACGTCACCAGCCTTTACACGAACATACCACAGGAAGAGGGCATGACCACCGCATGCGAAGCATACGAAGAATTTTATCAGGAGAACCCTCCAATTCCTAGCAGATATTTAAGAGAAATGCTCAGTCTGATTCTACAGGAAAACTCGTTCCAATTTAATGGAAAAGATTACCTCCAAACTCATGGGACAGCTATGGGAACGAAAATGGCCGTAGCGTTTGCTAACATATTTATGGCCAAAATAGAAACAGAAATACTCAGACAAAGTAACACAAAACCCATCTTTTGGAAAAGATACATCGATGACGTCATATCTATGTGGAACACAAGTACAGACAAAATAGAAGAATTCCTTCTAGAGGCTAACAGTTTTCACCCAACGATCAAATTCATGGCTGAAATCTCTAAAACAGAAACTACGTTCTTGGACACGAAAGTGTACAAAGCTGACAGATTCAGGAAAGAATCTATTCTCGACGTGCGAACACACTTCAAACCCACAGAGACCTTTCAATACACGAATTCTATTCGTGTCATCCACCAGGCGTCACGAAAGGCTTTATAAAAGGAGAAGCGTTAAGGCTTCTAAGAACGAATTCCTCTCAATTCATTTTTGAGGAAAACATGAGAAATTTCAAAACACGCCTGCAGAATAGAGACTACCCAGCTAGAATTGTGGAAAAACACCTTTCAGAGATTAAATTCTCTGACAGAAAAATGTCACTAGCACAGAAAAGAAAAACCGCACAAAAGAAAATACTGCCCTTTGTAACACAATACCACCCGGCGTTGCCTAACCTAAAGGACACACTCATGGGGAAATGGCACCTTATAGACAATCAACCGCAACTGAGAGAGATATTTAAGGAGCCCCCCATCATCTCATATCGCAAGGGAAAATCCCTAAAAGACATCCTAGTTAAAGCCAAGCTGTGAAGGCCTTAGAACATATTCATGTGCGAACGGCAGGAGTTGTGTAGGCTTGTCAACACTTTTATCACATACCACAGGAAGAGGGCATGACCACCGCATGCGAAGCATACGAAGAATTTTATCAGGAGAACCCTCCAATTCCTAGCAGATATTTAAGAGAAATGCTCAGTCTGATTCTACAGGAAAACTCGTTCCAATTTAATGGAAAAGATTACCTCCAAACTCATGGGACAGCTATGGGAACGAAAATGGCCGTAGCGTTTGCTAACATATTTATGGCCAAAATAGAAACAGAAATACTCAGACAAAGTAACACAAAACCCATCTTTTGGAAAAGATACATCGATGACGTCATTTTTATGTGGAACACAAGTACAGACAAAATAGAAGAATTCCTTCTAGAGGCTAACAGTTTTCACCCAACGATCAAATTCACGGCTGAAATCTCTAAAACAGAAACTACGTTCTTGGACACCAAAGTGTACAAAGCTGACAGATTCAGGAAAGAATCTATTCTCGACGTGCGAACACACTTCAAACCCACAGAGACCTTTCAATACACGAATTCTATTCGTGTCATCCACCAGGCGTCACGAAAGGCTTTATAAAAGGAGAAGCGTTAAGGCTTCTAAGAACGAATTCCTCTCAATTCATTTTTGAGGAAAACATGAGAAATTTCAAAACACGCCTGCAGAATAGAGACTACCCAGCTAGAATTGTGGAAAAACACCTTTCAGAGATTAAATTCTCTGACAGAAAAATGTCACTAGCACAGAAAAGAAAAACCGCACAAAAGAAAATACTGCCCTTTGTAACACAATACCACCCGGCGTTGCCTAACCTAAAGGACACACTCATGGGGAAATGGCACCTTATAGACAATCAACCGCAACTGAGAGAGATATTTAAGGAGCCCCCCATCATCTCATATCGCAAGGGAAAATCCCTAAAAGACATCCTAGTTAAAGCCAAGCTGTGAAGGCCTTAGAACATATTCATGTGCGAACGGCAGGAGTTGTGTAGGCTTGTCAACACTTTTATCACATACCACAGGAAGAGGGCATGACCACCGCATGCGAAGCATACGAAGAATTTTATCAGGAGAACCCTCCAATTCCTAGCAGATATTTAAGAGAAATGCTCAGTCTGATTCTACAGGAAAACTCGTTCCAATTTAATGGAAAAGATTACCTCCAAACTCATGGGACAGCTATGGGAACGAAAATGGCCGTAGCGTTTGCTAACATATTTATGGCCAAAATAGAAACAGAAATACTCAGACAAAGTAACACAAAACCCATCTTTTGGAAAAGATACATCGATGATGTCATATCTATGTGGAACACAAGTACAGACAAAATAGAAGAATTCCTTCTAGAGGCTAACAGTTTTCACCCAACGATCAAATTCACGGCTGAAATCTCTAAAACAGAAACTACGTTCTTGGACACGAAAGTGTACAAAGGTGACAGATTCAGGAAAGAATCTATTCTCGACGTGCGAACACACTTCAAACCCACAGAGACCTTTCAATACACGAATTTCTATTCGTGTCATCCACCAGGCGTCACGAAAGGCTTTATAAAAGGAGAAGCGTTAAGGCTTCTAAGAACGAATTCCTCTCAATTCATTTTTGAGGAAAACATGAGAAATTTCAAAACACGCCTGCAGAATAGAGACTACCCAGCTAGAATTGTGGAAAAACACCTTTCAGAGATTAAATTCTCTGACAGAAAAATGTCACTAGCACAGAAAAGAAAAACCGCACAAAAGAAAATACTGCCCTTTGTAACACAATACCACCCGGCGTTGCCTAACCTAAAGGACACACTCATGGGGAAATGGCACCTTATAGACAATCAACCGCAACTGAGAGAGATATTTAAGGAGCCCCCCATCATCTCATATCGCAAGGGAAAATCCCTAAAAGACATCCTAGTTAAAGCCAAGCTGTGAAGGCCTTAGAACATATTCATGTGCGAACGGCAGGAGTTGTGTAGGCTTGTCAACACTTTTATCACTCCAGCCGACACCCGTCGGTAGACCTATTATATCAGGATGTGACGGCCCTACGGAAAGGATCTCAGCTTTTGTTGACCACCTCCTTCAGCCAATAGCACAAAAACAAACCTCGTATCTTAAAGATACAAAAGACTTTCTTAATTTCATCGAGAAGACTAAACTGCCTAAAAACACCATTCTAGTTTCATTGGACGTCACCAGCCTTTACACGAACATACCACAGGAAGAGGGCATGACCACCGCATGCGAAGCATACGAAGAATTTTATCAGGAGAACCCTCCAATTCCTAGCAGATATTTAAGAGAAATGCTCAGTCTGATTCTACAGGAAAACTCGTTCCAATTTAATGGAAAAGATTACCTCCAAACTCATGGGACAGCTATGGGAACGAAAATGGCCGTAGCGTTTGCTAACATATTTATGGCCAAAATAGAAACAGAAATACTCAGACAAAGTAACACAAAACCCATCTTTTGGAAAAGATACATCGATGACGTCATATCTATGTGGAACACAAGTACAGACAAAATAGAAGAATTCCTTCTAGAGGCTAACAGTTTTCACCCAACGATCAAATTCACGGCTGAAATCTCTAAAACAGAAACTACGTTCTTGGACACGAAAGTGTACAAAGGTGACAGATTCAGGAAAGAATCTATTCTCGACGTGCGAACACACTTCAAACCCACAGAGACCTTTCAATACACGAATTTCTATTCGTGTCATCCACCAGGCGTCACGAAAGGCTTTATAAAAGGAGAAGCGTTAAGGCTTCTAAGAACGAATTCCTCTCAATTCATTTTTGAGGAAAACATGAGAAATTTCAAAACACGCCTGCAGAATAGAGACTACCCAGCTAGAATTGTGGAAAAACACCTTTCAGAGATTAAATTCTCTGACAGAAAAATGTCACTAGCACAGAAAAGAAAAACCGCACAAAAGAAAATACTGCCCTTTGTAACACAATACCACCCGGCGTTGCCTAACCTAAAGGACACACTCATGGGGAAATGGCACCTTATAGACAATCAACCGCAACTGAGAGAGATATTTAAGGAGCCCCCCATCATCTCATATCGCAAGGGAAAATCCCTAAAAGACATCCTAGTTAAAGCCAAGCTGTGAAGGCCTTAGAACATATTCATGTGCGAACGGCAGGAGTTGTGTAGGCTTGTCAACACTTTTATCACTCCAGCCGACACCCGTCGGTAGACCTATTATATCAGGATGTGACGGCCCTACGGAAAGGATCTCAGCTTTTGTTGACCACCTCCTTCAGCCAATAGCACAAAAACAAACCTCGTATCTTAAAGATACAAAAGACTTTCTTAATTTCATCGAGAAGACTAAACTGCCTAAAAACACCATTCTAGTTTCATTGGACGTCACCAGCCTTTACACGAACATACCACAGGAAGAGGGCATGACCACCGCATGCGAAGCATACGAAGAATTTTATCAGGAGAACCCTCCAATTCCTAGCAGATATTTAAGAGAAATGCTCAGTCTGATTCTACAGGAAAACTCGTTCCAATTTAATGGAAAAGATTACCTCCAAACTCATGGGACAGCTATGGGAACGAAAATGGCCGTAGCGTTTGCTAACATATTTATGGCCAAAATAGAAACAGAAATACTCAGACAAAGTAACACAAAACCCATCTTTTGGAAAAGATACATCGATGACGTCATATCTATGTGGAACACAAGTACAGACAAAATAGAAGAATTCCTTCTAGAGGCTAACAGTTTTCACCCAACGATCAAATTCATGGCTGAAATCTCTAAAACAGAAACTACGTTCTTGGACACGAAAGTGTACAAAGCTGACAGATTCAGGAAAGAATCTATTCTCGACGTGCGAACACACTTCAAACCCACAGAGACCTTTCAATACACGAATTCTATTCGTGTCATCCACCAGGCGTCACGAAAGGCTTTATAAAAGGAGAAGCGTTAAGGCTTCTAAGAACGAATTCCTCTCAATTCATTTTTGAGGAAAACATGAGAAATTTCAAAACACGCCTGCAGAATAGAGACTACCCAGCTAGAATTGTGGAAAAACACCTTTCAGAGATTAAATTCTCTGACAGAAAAATGTCACTAGCACAGAAAAGAAAAACCGCACAAAAGAAAATACTGCCCTTTGTAACACAATACCACCCGGCGTTGCCTAACCTAAAGGACACACTCATGGGGAAATGGCACCTTATAGACAATCAACCGCAACTGAGAGAGATATTTAAGGAGCCCCCCATCATCTCATATCGCAAGGGAAAATCCCTAAAAGACATCCTAGTTAAAGCCAAGCTGTGAAGGCCTTAGAACATATTCATGTGCGAACGGCAGGAGTTGTGTAGGCTTGTCAACACTTTTATCACATACCACAGGAAGAGGGCATGACCACCGCATGCGAAGCATACGAAGAATTTTATCAGGAGAACCCTCCAATTCCTAGCAGATATTTAAGAGAAATGCTCAGTCTGATTCTACAGGAAAACTCGTTCCAATTTAATGGAAAAGATTACCTCCAAACTCATGGGACAGCTATGGGAACGAAAATGGCCGTAGCGTTTGCTAACATATTTATGGCCAAAATAGAAACAGAAATACTCAGACAAAGTAACACAAAACCCATCTTTTGGAAAAGATACATCGATGACGTCATTTTTATGTGGAACACAAGTACAGACAAAATAGAAGAATTCCTTCTAGAGGCTAACAGTTTTCACCCAACGATCAAATTCACGGCTGAAATCTCTAAAACAGAAACTACGTTCTTGGACACCAAAGTGTACAAAGCTGACAGATTCAGGAAAGAATCTATTCTCGACGTGCGAACACACTTCAAACCCACAGAGACCTTTCAATACACGAATTCTATTCGTGTCATCCACCAGGCGTCACGAAAGGCTTTATAAAAGGAGAAGCGTTAAGGCTTCTAAGAACGAATTCCTCTCAATTCATTTTTGAGGAAAACATGAGAAATTTCAAAACACGCCTGCAGAATAGAGACTACCCAGCTAGAATTGTGGAAAAACACCTTTCAGAGATTAAATTCTCTGACAGAAAAATGTCACTAGCACAGAAAAGAAAAACCGCACAAAAGAAAATACTGCCCTTTGTAACACAATACCACCCGGCGTTGCCTAACCTAAAGGACACACTCATGGGGAAATGGCACCTTATAGACAATCAACCGCAACTGAGAGAGATATTTAAGGAGCCCCCCATCATCTCATATCGCAAGGGAAAATCCCTAAAAGACATCCTAGTTAAAGCCAAGCTGTGAAGGCCTTAGAACATATTCATGTGCGAACGGCAGGAGTTGTGTAGGCTTGTCAACACTTTTATCACATACCACAGGAAGAGGGCATGACCACCGCATGCGAAGCATACGAAGAATTTTATCAGGAGAACCCTCCAATTCCTAGCAGATATTTAAGAGAAATGCTCAGTCTGATTCTACAGGAAAACTCGTTCCAATTTAATGGAAAAGATTACCTCCAAACTCATGGGACAGCTATGGGAACGAAAATGGCCGTAGCGTTTGCTAACATATTTATGGCCAAAATAGAAACAGAAATACTCAGACAAAGTAACACAAAACCCATCTTTTGGAAAAGATACATCGATGATGTCATATCTATGTGGAACACAAGTACAGACAAAATAGAAGAATTCCTTCTAGAGGCTAACAGTTTTCACCCAACGATCAAATTCACGGCTGAAATCTCTAAAACAGAAACTACGTTCTTGGACACGAAAGTGTACAAAGGTGACAGATTCAGGAAAGAATCTATTCTCGACGTGCGAACACACTTCAAACCCACAGAGACCTTTCAATACACGAATTTCTATTCGTGTCATCCACCAGGCGTCACGAAAGGCTTTATAAAAGGAGAAGCGTTAAGGCTTCTAAGAACGAATTCCTCTCAATTCATTTTTGAGGAAAACATGAGAAATTTCAAAACACGCCTGCAGAATAGAGACTACCCAGCTAGAATTGTGGAAAAACACCTTTCAGAGATTAAATTCTCTGACAGAAAAATGTCACTAGCACAGAAAAGAAAAACCGCACAAAAGAAAATACTGCCCTTTGTAACACAATACCACCCGGCGTTGCCTAACCTAAAGGACACACTCATGGGGAAATGGCACCTTATAGACAATCAACCGCAACTGAGAGAGATATTTAAGGAGCCCCCCATCATCTCATATCGCAAGGGAAAATCCCTAAAAGACATCCTAGTTAAAGCCAAGCTGTGAAGGCCTTAGAACATATTCATGTGCGAACGGCAGGAGTTGTGTAGGCTTGTCAACACTTTTATCACTCCAGCCGACACCCGTCGGTAGACCTATTATATCAGGATGTGACGGCCCTACGGAAAGGATCTCAGCTTTTGTTGACCACCTCCTTCAGCCAATAGCACAAAAACAAACCTCGTATCTTAAAGATACAAAAGACTTTCTTAATTTCATCGAGAAGACTAAACTGCCTAAAAACACCATTCTAGTTTCATTGGACGTCACCAGCCTTTACACGAACATACCACAGGAAGAGGGCATGACCACCGCATGCGAAGCATACGAAGAATTTTATCAGGAGAACCCTCCAATTCCTAGCAGATATTTAAGAGAAATGCTCAGTCTGATTCTACAGGAAAACTCGTTCCAATTTAATGGAAAAGATTACCTCCAAACTCATGGGACAGCTATGGGAACGAAAATGGCCGTAGCGTTTGCTAACATATTTATGGCCAAAATAGAAACAGAAATACTCAGACAAAGTAACACAAAACCCATCTTTTGGAAAAGATACATCGATGACGTCATATCTATGTGGAACACAAGTACAGACAAAATAGAAGAATTCCTTCTAGAGGCTAACAGTTTTCACCCAACGATCAAATTCACGGCTGAAATCTCTAAAACAGAAACTACGTTCTTGGACACGAAAGTGTACAAAGCTGACAGATTCAGGAAAGAATCTATTCTCGACGTGCGAACACACTTCAAACCCACAGAGACCTTTCAATACACGAATTTCTATTCGTGTCATCCACCAGGCGTCACGAAAGGCTTTATAAAAGGAGAAGCGTTAAGGCTTCTAAGAACGAATTCCTCTCAATTCATTTTTGAGGAAAACATGAGAAATTTCAAAACACGCCTGCAGAATAGAGACTACCCAGCTAGAATTGTGGAAAAACACCTTTCAGAGATTAAATTCTCTGACAGAAAAATGTCACTAGCACAGAAAAGAAAAACCGCACAAAAGAAAATACTGCCCTTTGTAACACAATACCACCCGGCGTTGCCTAACCTAAAGGACACACTCATGGGGAAATGGCACCTTATAGACAATCAACCGCAACTGAGAGAGATATTTAAGGAGCCCCCCATCATCTCATATCGCAAGGGAAAATCCCTAAAAGACATCCAAGTTAAAGCCAAGCTGTGAAGGCCTTAGAACATATTCATGTGCGAACGGCAGGAGTTGTGTAGGCTTGTCAACACTTTTATCACATACCACAGGAAGAGGGCATGACCACCGCATGCGAAGCATACGAAGAATTTTATCAGGAGAACCCTCCAATTCCTAGCAGATAGTTAAGAGAAATGCTCAGTCTGATTCTACAGGAAAACTCGTTCCAATTTAATGGAAAAGATTACCTCCAAACTCATGGGACAGCTATGGGAACGAAAATGGCCGTAGCGTTTGCTAACATATTTATGGCCAAAATAGAAACAGAAATACTCAGACAAAGTAACACAAAACCCATCTTTTGGAAAAGATACATCGATGACGTCATTTTTATGTGGAACACAAGTACAGACAAAATAGAAGAATTCCTTCTAGAGGCTAACAGTTTTCACCCAACGATCAAATTCATGGCTGAAATCTCTAAAACAGAAACTACGTTCTTGGACACCAAAGTGTACAAAGCTGACAGATTCAGGAAAGAATCTATTCTCGACGTGCGAACACACTTCAAACCCACAGAGACCTTTCAATACACGAATTCTATTCGTGTCATCCACCAGGCGTCACGAAAGGCTTTATAAAAGGAGAAGCGTTAAGGCTTCTAAGAACGAATTCCTCTCAATTCATTTTTGAGGAAAACATGAGAAATTTCAAAACACGCCTGCAGAATAGAGACTACCCAGCTAGAATTGTGGAAAAACACCTTTCAGAGATTAAATTCTCTGACAGAAAAATGTCACTAGCACAGAAAAGAAAAACCGCACAAAAGAAAATACTGCCCTTTGTAACACAATACCACCCGGCGTTGCCTAACCTAAAGGACACACTCATGGGGAAATGGCACCTTATAGACAATCAACCGCAACTGAGAGAGATATTTAAGGAGCCCCCCATCATCTCATATCGCAAGGGAAAATCCCTAAAAGACATCCTAGTTAAAGCCAAGCTGTGAAGGCCTTAGAACATATTCATGTGCGAACGGCAGGAGTTGTGTAGGCTTGTCAACACTTTTATCACATACCACAGGAAGAGGGCATGACCACCGCATGCGAAGCATACGAAGAATTTTATCAGGAGAACCCTCCAATTCCTAGCAGATATTTAAGAGAAATGCTCAGTCTGATTCTACAGGAAAACTCGTTCCAATTTAATGGAAAAGATTACCTCCAAACTCATGGGACAGCTATGGGAACGAAAATGGCCGTAGCGTTTGCTAACATATTTATGGCCAAAATAGAAACAGAAATACTCAGACAAAGTAACACAAAACCCATCTTTTGGAAAAGATACATCGATGACGTCATATCTATGTGGAACACAAGTACAGACAAAATAGAAGAATTCCTTCTAGAGGCTAACAGTTTTCACCCAACGATCAAATTCACGGCTGAAATCTCTAAAACAGAAACTACGTTCTTGGACATGAAAGTGTACAAAGGTGACAGATTCAGGAAAGAATCTATTCTCGACGTGCGAACACACTTCAAACCCACAGAGACCTTTCAATACACGAATTTCTATTCGTGTCATCCACCAGGCGTCACGAAAGGCTTTATAAAAGGAGAAGCGTTAAGGCTTCTAAGAACGAATTCCTCTCAATTCATTTTTGAGGAAAACATGAGAAATTTCAAAACACGCCTGCAGAATAGAGACTACCCATCTAGAATTGTGGAAAAACACCTTTCAGAGATTAAATTCTCTGACAGAAAAATGTCACTAGCACAGAAAAGAAAAACCGCACAAAAGAAAATACTGCCCTTTGTAACACAATACCACCCGGCGTTGCCTAACCTAAAGGACACACTCATGGGGAAATGGCACCTTATAGACAATCAACCGCAACTGAGAGAGATATTTAAGGAGCCCCCCATCATCTCATATCGCAAGGGAAAATCCCTAAAAGACATCCTAGTTAAAGCCAAGCTGTGAAGGCCTTAGAACATATTCATGTGCGAACGGCAGGAGTTGTGTAGGCTTGTCAACACTTTTATCACTCAGCACACAACTTTAAAGAAGCCATGCTGTCTCATGGAGGGATTAATGGTGTTTGTGTAACCTTAGTCACTGACGTCCTCGAGAAGCCACAGCGAGGGAATCAGTAGCTTTAACAACTTCCTCCACCAGGAGGACTGTGTCACAGTTTGGAAAGCATAAAACATTGGGAAGGGAAAAAGTACCCCATGGTCTCAATTACAAGGTAACCACTACAACTGAACAAAAAACATCTATGGCAGCAGAATACCCCTGTTAAAGGGGCTAGGTCACGCAAGTTTAGGCAATTTCAGCACTGATGGAATGGTCATAGAATTAACTAAAATATCAAAATAACTGTTCAAAACTATAGAAGAACTATACACAGAAAACACAAACACAAACAAACAAACAAACAAAACACAGGGAAGCCAACAAGGAACATGGATGGAAAAAAAGTGGAGAGGATTGAAATGGATTGAATTTTGGGTAAATTGCAAAAACGTTGGCCCACCTTTTTTCAAATTTATATCAGTCTATATCAAAATGTCATCTACACAGCTCGAAAATCATTCTCAGTTGTTATGTGGCCGTGATTTTGCAAATGAAAGACTCTTGCTCTGCCAATTTGACGTTTAGAGCTCATAATTACCTAAAATAGTGTGTCCTAGCCCCTTTAATTGGGGACACCTACGATATTTCAAATATTAGATAAAATGCAAATGGGTCAATAGGGTCAAGTTAAAAATGGCTGGCTTTTCCATTTACGATTTCCTATTTGTGATGTGTTTAGTACTGCACAATGAATTTCTTTGTGCGACATCTTTTCTGATGCGACAAAACTTCAGCTTCTTCTCACTTTTCAGCCATCCTTCTCCTTCCCCCTCCCCCAGATCTCAGTCATTTTTCATCCTAGGATGAAAGTCATTTTCTCAACGTAATTTTGATTGTTTGTTGGCTCTTCATCAATTTTTACTCAACTCTAAATTTAGAAACGCTGGTGTTTGAATATTAGTATGATACTAATACCGTAATTTCCGGGCAATTACCCGCAGGTAATGTGTTAATTTTTCCGCAAACAGTTGTTGGTGCGGGTTATAGGAAGGTGCAGGTAATGTGATAATTTTTAAATCTTCCGGTATAGTTTTAAAACCATAAGTAGAAAAAAGATATTTTGTAAAAAAGGTCAGCTTACAGGCCTAGTGGCCCATCAGGCCAGAGCTTATCCCCGGTTTCTGTAGCATGACGTGACTAGGAGTATTTATGCTCCCCCCTGGAGGGGATGCTAGTCCATCGCAGGGTTACCACCAGCATTTCGCTGGTACCCATTTGTACACCTGGGTGGAGAGAGGCAGCGAGGGTGTAAAGTGTCTTGCCCAAGAACACAAGACAATGTCCCCGGCCCACTTGCTCTGAAGTCGAGCACACTAACCATGACGCCACCGCGCCTCCCTCAGAGAAAAGATATAAAAGTCATTAATGAAACTGTTCCTAAAAACTGTATTGCCTTATTTATCCCGCTTTAATTGCCTAATAGACTTAAATGCTCTCGATGAAAACAAAAACGTTATCGCTCATGCAGATGAAATTGGAAACCCTGCAGCAGCAAGAAAATTTGAAATCGACGAATCCATGATCCGCTACTGGCGAAAGAAAAAAGTTGTCATGACAAAGCTGCCTAAACGACAAGGCACCTGCCGCACTGGCATTGGCAAATTTCCAGCATTGGGAAGAAATTGAAAAGC
>OX421451.1:25533431-25538431 GCA_949126865.1 Montipora capitata | reverse complement strand
AAGTTTGCTCAAAAGGTTGACAAGTCCATTGAAAGCACGTTCGCACTCACGTCTGCTATCGCCAATGATAAGAAAGTCATCCAGATAAGCAAGGACTGTGTTGAATCCCCGGCGGGCCATCATGCGTGTGACAACTTGGGTTAACCAGTGAAAGATTTCCGGTGATTTTGCGGCCCCGAAGGGGAGTTTGTTATCATACAAATATGTGAAATGTTTGTCACCCTGGAATTGCCACGCAAGACGAGTGGCGCAGTAGTTCGATGGGTGTATCGGAACATGACGATAGGCACTCTTGAGATCGATTTTTGCAAGATAGGCATTTGGCTTAATATTCGATACTGCTTGTTCAACAGTTACGTAAGAAAAGTGTTGCGTCGTGGCATAGGAATTGACATTGGAGTGCTGTGGTCTGCTACAATCACGAATGAGCCGGATTTTGTCAGTGTTTGGCTTAGGGATAGCCCCTAGTGCGCTAACAATAGTGGGTTTTGCTTGCGTTACTACGTAATTGCCATTTCTTATTTCTTTGCGAATTTGTTTCTCTACTTTATCACGCTTATCGCTTGCAGTAGCTGATTTGTAGTTGCTAATTTTCGCCTTTTCTAAAATGCTATTGCCGGGAATAATTTGAAACCCTTTTGTGAGTCCGTCAATGAGAAAATCCCTGTCGGGATCATGTTCGAGATTCCGTGTCCAGGCCTGGTGATTCAAGGGGGAGGTAAAAACCGGTGTAACTATTGGCTGTCACGTCGTAGTGATTGTGTGATGCTCATACTGTGGGTGACCTTGATGACAGTTTGGCACCAAGGAGACGTGCTGGTAATGACAGTTTGGCCAATGACATCCTGTAATAGAATTAAACTTGCGACAAATAGGGATCGTGTGGTATTCCTGTGGTTGGCGGTTTAGGCGTGGGGGAAGTTTCTGTAAGTTAGCACCTTGTATTGGAGGCCGCCGCCGAATTAGAAATCTTGTACGCAGATGCTGAGAGTCGCTTCCCCATCTGAAACCATACTCACACTGTAACTTACGATATTCATCATCGTACGCAACCACCGAAGCAAGAGTGTGAGACTCGAGGAGCTCAGCGAATTTCAAGTAATCGGCAATGTCGGAAGTGGTCGCTGACAGCTTCCCCTTTTTGAGGAGCTCGTGCATAATTTGCTAGGGCTTTGGTCGTGACTGGAGTGCATTCGTCGCTCGTCGTTTCTTTCGCACCTGTCTGCTTTAACTTTCTCAAAGCCGCTTCAAAAATACGCTTCTGGCTCATGCTTAGACCCAGGTTTTCTGAATCATTGGAAGTGAGGAGTTTCAAGGCCTCCTCGCTATCAAGATCCTCTTTTGTCAGTACATTAATGGTAGCTTCTTTCGGTTGGTTAGCTTCGCACCCAGATTTAAAGTCAAAAGTCGACATTTTTTAAAGAAAATTTTACAATGATACTGCTGCACATGCTAGCTCTCTAGAATCGTAGTAATGAAGTGACACTCAATTTGCCGAAATATGTACATGAGCCTGACTGGCATTTCCGTAATATATATTTAATCCTGATAAACAGGTTTATCACTCACTGAAAATGTGCCAATTAAGTAAGTAGGTAAGTAAAGTCTTTATTTCATGAGGGTGAGCACGTAATAGCAGAAACTAATAAACTTGTGGCCCTCTAAATAACAAAATAAAAAAAAACATACTAAGCTATAAAATTACAAGGAATACAAACACTATATGATCTACTAGACTATTTGAAAGATAAAATTTAGCTTCACAATCATGTCACAATTCATCAAGTAACTTAAATAGAAAAATGATCAAGATTTTGCTGATGTTTAGAAAACTCATTCCGCAATGCTTTTTTGAAAGAATCCACTGAATCCCTTTGCCTTACCGGCAAAGATAAACTGTTCCATGCCTTCCTCCTTCTGTTTCGCGATTATACCTCGGAGAGGTTAGGTTAAAATTACAGTATCTGGTTTGTCTACTGTGGATGTTCCCGTTTAATTTAAGTAGATTATTTAGATAAGCAGGAAAGTCACCTTGTAATCGCTTATAAACAATGATACATTTAGATATTAAAGAATCTTTATAAAAAGGCAACCATTTCAGCCGATTAAACAAGGGAACTGATGGTGCTAGAGGAGGGGCCTTCAGAATCACTCTAGCTGCTCGTTTTTGGAGCTTCAGGACCCGACCAAGGCTTTCCTTATCACAATTTGTCCAGAGGACAACTGGCATAATTAATTACTGGCCTGATCAAAGCATTGTAATAAAGTAATCTTTGTTTAAGGGGGAGATAATTCATAATTTTCTTTAACAAGCCGATGCACTGTGCAACTTTCTTACAAACAGTCGTAATATGCTCAGAGAAAGATAGTTCTTCATCAATCTCAAGTCCTAGCAGCTTAACGTTTAAAGCGTTAGCTAACAAACTGCCATTGCAAGTAATCTCAAGGTTATTGTTTATTTTGGTTGAGAGTCACTTTCCCTTCACAGTGAGGACTTTGGTCTTTTTTTCGTTGAGTGGAAGCCTGTTGGCTAATGCCCAGTTAAAAACGTCTGATACAGATGTATTAAGAGATTCCTGCAGTCTTCCCATGCTGCCACAATCTGCAGACGATGTGATTGTAGTATCGTCTGAGTAGAGATCGATTTTAGCAGAGCTGACATGAAGTGGCAGGTCGTTAATAAAAACTCTGAAAAACAAGGGGCCGAGAATACTACCGTGAGGAACCCCATGTTTCATGAGCACCATGTCTGAGACGGAACCACCCAAATAGACAAGCTGGTGTCTGTCTGCCAAATAAGACTAGAACCACTTCATTGTTTTGCCTACAACACCATATACTTTCAGCTTATCCAGAAGAAGACGATGATCTACCATGTTGAAGGCTTTACAGTAGTCTACCAGCACCATGCCACTAACTCTCTTCTTATCTAAATTGAAAAGCAAGTCATCAATTATCTGTATAAGAGCGGTGTCCGTACTGTGATTCTTTCGAAAACCAAGCTGGCGAGGATAAATCAGATTCTTTTCAGTTAGATAACTGTATAAGGAATCATGCACATGTCCCTCAATAACTTTAGAAAGGACAGGTAGCACAGGTATTGGTCGAAAATTCTGAACATCACGTGAGTCACCATTCTTACACAGAGGAAAAGCTTTAGCTGTCTTCCAACGACTTGGAAATGATCCACTGGAAAAGGAAAAGTTAATCAATCTCACAACAACAGGTGCTATAACGGGTGCCGCTATATGCAACAGCTGAGAACTTATTTTATCAATGCCAGCAGCTTTGCACGGACTTAACTTTTGTAACATAGTAAGCACCTGTGCACTGGTGATAGATGGAATGACATAAGATGTATCAGGACTTTTTCTGGATCTGACAAAGTTTTGCAGCTTTGAGAGGTCTGATGGAAATTGCGGCAATGTAGATATTAACCTGTCTGCTATACTGGAAAAATGAGCATTAAAATGTTGTGCCATTAGCTTTTTGTCATCTATAACAGCTTCCCCGATATTAATACTGTTAATGTCGCGCCTGTTCTTTCCTGAGCCAGTCAGTGTTCTTATTGTCTTCCAAATTCCTCTTGAATTGCCTTTATTTTCTTCAAAGGCATTACAGAAAAATTTTCTTTTTGAGCTCCTAATCATCGCAACTGCTTTATTTCTTGCCACTCTGTAATTAGACCAATCATCAGCATTACTGGAACGCCTTGCGGTTTTTAGGCAATTATCTCTCAGGTGTAGCTGTTTCAAGACAGAGCTAGTCATCCATGCAGCTTGGACAGTGCGCTTCACACGCTTTTCACGCCAGGGGCAAATTTCATTAAGTACGCTATTGAAAATTGACTCTCAAGAGTTTAGCATATCTTCAATGTCATCAAATACGAAAACTGTGTCCCAAGGGGCCTGACTCAGTGCTTCTTTGAATCGATTCTCGTCGAATTGCCTCATGTCACAATATCTAATATTCTGATTTTTCTGCATGCTACTAGATGCGTGCTCTTTATTATATTTGCGTACAGCAAAAATAGGTACGTGATCAGAGAGGCCACAGTTGAGAGTTGATATATTCAATATTTGCTGAGGATGATTTGAATAGATATGAACTAAACAAGTACCGCTAACTGGACGAGTCACCTCATTAACTAGCTGCGTGAAATTCATACCATGAACCGCTTTAATTAACCAATGTTTATCAAAGCTCTTCTTATTTCTTCCGTAAATATTCATATCATCTCCTTATTCAGCAAGTACACACATTCCAAATTTTCCTCCAGAGATAAATCATCAGCTTTGGTGTATGAGGGTGGGCAGTAAATACTACCAATCAATGAAGATCGTTTCGATTTAAACGGGCAAACTTGGAGCCAAATGACTTCAACTGCTTGATTTTCCAGATCAGTTCTACGTATAACATTCAGGTTATTCAGGTTACCTTCTCTTTCTGTCAAGACTGTTTCGTATAGAAAGTATAAAGCTATTAATATTCAGGATTTTCAGTCTGACTTGGCTAAATCTGACTTATGTACAAACCATCTCAACTGTCTTGATGAACTTCTTGTTATGATAAAACTTTGAATGCTACATTAGACAAACACGCACCGTTGTTGACCAAGACAGTTGTGGTAAGACCTCGTGTTCCGTGGTTTAATGAAGAAATAAGGGAAGCTAAACGGGAAAGAAGAAGAGCAGAGAAGAAATGGCGAAAGACGAAAAATGCTGTTGATCTCACATCTTTAAAGTAAAAAGAAATGCTGCAGTATGATTGATAAACAAAGCACGTAAGGAATTCTATACTAATTTTATTGAAGAAAATAGTTGTGATCAACGGAAATTGTTTAAGGCTAGTAAGAGTACTTAATTGTAAACCTTGCAATGCTATACCACCTGATATTGATGAGAAACAATTCGCAGAGAATATAGGAAAATTCTTTGTACAGAAAGTTTTGGATGTAAGTCATTCTAGCTGTGAACATGAGACGTTGATACCTCATGTGG
>OX421451.1:25513431-25525931 GCA_949126865.1 Montipora capitata | reverse complement strand
TGTTGCACACATTCGGTAAGCCTTGTTGTTTGTTAAATAATCTTTTTAGTCTACGTTTTACGTAGTTACAGTCCTAACTTATATTACTGTATTTCTTTCTTTTCGTAGCGAACCTCGCATTGCCCCCGGTTTGTTGTCGGCAAAGGCGTGTGTTCCGATTAAAGCAAGTTGTTTTTTATGTCGAGTGAATTCTGTCCTTCATAAATAGGTTTCCAATTGTCTGCGTTTTGACGTTTCCAGTTGTTGCTTTAATAATTAAATCATTTTCTTTGCTTTCTTCTACAGAAAAATTCATTCCCTAACTAGTGAATTCCACGGTAAATTTTACGCTAAAAACCGATACCGCATGAATCACAAAGCGATGAGTGTGACATCGGTTTATCCGGTGAAATTTACTTTGCAATTCACATGTTTGGCAATAAATGTTTCTTGAACTGCATGAGTTTTAAAAGAAAACAAGCACACACTGAGCAAGCAAATGCCATGCAGTTAATAATTTGTTATAGTATACTATGAAGTATATTCCATCCGTTTCTGTAGATAAACGTCTTTTAAGAACTTAGAAGAACACAACTATAAGAACTTACCTTCAAACAATGCTTAACAAAATTTTCACCGCAGTTTATTATGGTGGTGCATTGTTTGGAGAACTTAGAAGTACCGTACTAAAGGAACTTAATACCTTCAAGCAATGGTTACGAAAATTGTCACCACAGTTTATTATGGTTGGCGCATCATCGATGTAAGTTGTTTGATAATAGTCTTGGGCCCAGTTCAGATACCTAACCTAGTAACTTAAATAAGTTACATGAGAATACAATGTAGTATTATGAATCAATGTGAAATGGCTGAGTCATTCTCCTAGCTGTTATTTCAACTTTCAAGCAGGTTCGATTTAGATACTGAATTTTTCTTAAATGGCACGTAAATTAACGTGAGCGGGGATTTGAGAGCATACCGTGCACATACATGTATTATATGACAATGATATGTTGTCCTAAGGTCAGCCTAAGTTTGCATCAATTCCCAATCAAAAGTTTGGTATCTGAACGCAGCCTTAACTTCTATGTTGGCTTTAACATTGCCAAGTTTACTGCTGTAAGGGATATTTTGTTATGCTTTTGGGATTCAAGATGTGCATTAATCGAAAAGAATGCCATGGCATTTAAGGCAACCTGAAACCACTTCTGCAGGTTACATTTCCAAAGTACTGTAGAAAGGCAAAATAATTTCAACAATTTCAAGAGATAATTTTATAATAATTGAGAGAGGCCTTTTATATACCTTATTATTATCGTTGCTCCAAACTAAACAATGTAAATGACTAAAATTACTGTCATGCAAGTTAATTATTTCTTAAGATGAGTAATAATTTGCTGCTAGTTGTATTGCATTAAGTTGTTACTATTTTCTGTGTCAGCCACGAATAAAGAAAAATGTTGAGTAATAATTATTCTATCCTTGTATTTACCTTACCTACATTCTTTTGTCGGTAACATTTGTATGTGGGGTGCATTATTAGAATGGATTATTTTCGGCATTAGTTTCTGAGGAATAATTCACCTCTGAGTTCCACTGCATGGAGGCACTGTCTAAAGGTTAATAAAGCATCTTCATGAATATACTGCAAATAAGTCCATCCACCTTTCAGAGCTATTTAATTGCCGCCTCAATGTGCACTTGTGTTACTAATAGACAAAATTGAGAATGTGACATTTTATTGCATATGTTTAGAAAAGCATTCACCTCCGGCCTAATTAAACAAAAGATGTGTAAAGTCACATTTTAGACATTTCGCTATTACAAGCAAAACTGATGTTTTGGATCACATCTGTCATCTTGACCAAAAGCTTTATTGTTCACATGTGCTACTTTAAGCAAAAATGATATTGTTATCACATTTGCTAGAGTGAGCAAAAACATAATTTTATTTTGATTACAATGCTACCTGAGAAAATAGTCAAATTTCCTATCGTAAACAAGCATGAAAACCTGGTTATTTGACTGCATTTGGTATGCAAAGCAATTATGTAGGAAAAAAAAGGTATTTTGGTTACATTTAATATCCCGAGCAAATTCTGCAAACGTATGTACTTGAACACATTTGCTATTCTGAGCAAATCTCTGCAAAAATTCTTGTTTGAGCAAACAGGTACAAACACTAATATTTTCTTGCTTTTATTCACCATGTAAAAAGGTGCAATGATGAAAGTTTGATCAAATTTATAACTTCAGGGAAAGTACTTGCAAAATGTTAGTTTTCACATCAGGTTTACTACCCCTCCAAATATCAAGAAAAATACTATGTTATCCCGACTTTTACTCACAACAGCAAATTAAGACAAATGTGGCATTGCCTTAGGTAGAAAAACCGTGGCAAATGTGATCTTTGCTTTTCAGCAAATTTAAGCAAACGTGCACAAACCTAGCATTTGCCATGCATTGCTCCACATTTGCTATATTTGAAAATCCGTTTTTTCATCCAGTGTTAAATAACGTTTGGGTGCTTTGAACAAACTTCTGAAAACACAAGCTAGTGAGATTTTCCTGTAATTTTACGAGAACTCATTGCGATTACGTGTTTATAACAAAAGGGAAAAATTTTCTTGTCACTGTCGAGGCACAACGAAAACCAGTTGGGCAAACGGATTAAAAAAGCACTTGTTCGCTAGCATTTTAGACCAAAACAAACAAACAAATCAACTTTTTCTTTATGTCCAAAAGAGTACAGATAATTAATATTTAATTCCAGTTGACAATAAAAATTCGATTTTCATTCCCGAACAAAGGAAGAACCGATTAAACCACCTTTTAAAAATATGCATCCACTTTAAATAACACATCCGTAAAAATAACAAACGATTTAGTGGACAAGGAAAGAATTTGTGGAGTAACTTCTTCCACAAAGGTTGAGCTATTACTGGTATTATGTTTTGGCGTTATCGTTCTCTTTTGCTCTCCTTTCGTTTCTATTATAGACATAGGTCCTTCAGGTATTATGTAACCTTATCAGAGCTTCTAAAGATATGCCAAAAATTGCAATACAGAGAAAAAAAGCAGCTCTTAGCAAATTAAAAATAAAGACTCACTTTTAAGTTTATATCCCTCCAATGCTTGACTTGGATAACAGCGTAGCCACCAGTGTGGACCACAGATATCATGATATGTCAAACTGGATTGAAACCAGTGAAAAATGCAGAAAGAAAACATCTTCCAAACCGTGTTCCACCTGAACACGAAAAGCGTTGACCGTGTAAGAACTATAGTTGATGTAGTATGGCCATGTAGCCGTGTCGAGCCACAAAAAGCGTGCAAAAATTGAAGCCTCGTTTATGCTTTGGTGAGTTTACCTGGGTTGAGCCTGAAATCCAATTGAAAACCAGTACCTGGTAAGCGTTCAACTCAACTTCAAAAAAAGAGCTCACAGAAGCTTGAGCCCACGATATGGTCATGCGGTACTGGTCACATTGGCATAATGTTAGTAGTTTAATTAATGTTAACGGTCATATTTCAAATTCTTTTACCTTATCTTGGAGGGTGAGGCAGGGATGTCCCCTGTCTCCCCTTCTTTATGTTTTAGTTGCTGAGGTTCTTGCCTGTAATGTTTATCCCAATGGTTTAATTTATGGTCTGATTTAATTGTTGTTTCTGCTTACACTGATGATACTACGCTGGTTGTTTCTTCTGTCCCTGCTGTATTTGATTTTATTCTTTAAATAAGAGGGGGTCGGGGCTAAATTAAATTATAATAAATGTGAGGGTTTGTGGTTGGGATCTTGGAATGGTCGCACTGACTCACCAGTTAACATTACTTGGTCGTCAGTGAACGACCAAAGTGTTGGGGGTTTTTCTGGGTCCAGGCAATCTTGAAGAGGACAATTGGAGGTCGTGTATGACTGTGGTGGAGAATGCTCTAAACTCTTGGCGTCAACGTTCATTGTCTTACCAGGGCAAGGCGCTTGTCATCAATGTCTTGGCCCTTTCCCGTGTGTGGTACGTGTCCTCTCTTATCCATGTTCCCCGGTGGGTCAGTGCCGCGTTAAATAGTATTATTTTGCAGTTTTTCTGGAGCGGTAAGCGGGACTTCGTCACTTATCATGTTGTCGTTCAGCCTTCTTGTTTGGGTGGTTTTAACGTGGTCAATTTTCAGTATAAAGTCATGGCTCTTCATGTTCAGTGGGTTTGTCGTATTGTTGCTTCTCCATCTTCTTGGGTCTCTTTCATGGTTTTTTGGTTTTCTTCCCTGCTTGCCGGTCCTCCACATCTCGTTTTTTCTGCTCCTCTTTGTTTTTCTTTGTGTGGCACCATTGTGGTGTTTTCAAGGATAATGACAGTAATTACATGCAAGTAGTTAATCGTGTGGGACAACCATTACTATTTAATGGGTGCATACATTATATCCTTACATTAGTATATAAATCTGTTAATGGGCTGGCCCCAGAATATATTACTAATATTTTTAGTTTAAAAACTCACAGCATTAATCTATGTACTAATGGTACACATTCACTTGTTATTCCTCGATTCAATACTACTAGATATGGCCTGCACTCTCTATCTTACTATGGAAGTAAACTATGGAACTCCCTCCCAAACACCACCAGGTCACTCCTTTCAAATTGACTATTCGTAATTTACAATTTGATACAGACTGCTGTCCTTTCTGTGAATAGTTATTAACTGTTTGATGCTACTGCATGAATTACAGAATTGTACATATTGTGATTTTATATACCTATTTTCTTATTCCATACCTATTTATCTCGTTTTCATTTTCTCGAAGATATTAGGATTTTTTCTACGTTAAATTCGAGGTGAAATAAAGGTTATTGTTATTCTTATTGTTGTTATCAAGGTCCCAATATGACTGGATCGTGACGTGTTTATCACCCGTACACTTCATCTAAAAGCAACTGCACCCAGCTGCCTTGTGGTGAGAGCAATGTCATCCAGTAAAGGTAGACGCCGTTAGGCCGCTTGCCTTGATCCGGATATCCTGTGTTCAAGACCCGCTCTGACCACTCGTTGAATTTGTTCCTGGTAGTCCCTGGTTCAACTTCCCAGCTGCTCTTGTAAATAGCCGACTGGTTTGCCTCCGGCCAATTGGGTTTTGTAACAGTTCTTGTTGTGTTCTGTCTTTTCGTTAATTGTGTTTCATTTGCCCTGAAAAGCCACTATGGGGAGCGGTCAATAAAGTATGTATTGTATTGCATTGTAATAACACAAGTGATCTGCTGTGTAGAAAGTACGGAAGAGAAGGGTTGGTTGGTCAATGTTAGAGGATTGAATCAAGGTAAGCGATATTTTCCATGTGTGCGGAAGAAATGATAACATACGTAGATGTCTTCATTCTGAGTGTCTGTTGGCAATCAGTAAACATAAAATTTCCAATTAAAAAAAAAAGCCCTCAAGAGAACCCGTATCGGAGGGTAAAATAGTTTGCCGTTACCTAGTGTCAAAGCGTTAACAAGAGCTAAGTTTTTGAACGGATGAAGTATAAGGCTCTCAAGTTAATTAAGTTAACCCTTTCACCTCAACGAGTTTCGCCATTGCAATTGCATTCATCTTGTTTTAGCCACAGCATAATCTATAAGTGACACTCTTCGTGTGGACAGGGGTTTTAATTAGGTGCCCTTGTCGACCCGGTCCTTTAACAAAGGCAACGTTTATTTAAAAAAGTGACTTGGTCCCGCTTTTCATAC
Source organism: Montipora capitata (assembly GCA_949126865.1). Taxonomy (NCBI): domain Eukaryota; kingdom Metazoa; phylum Cnidaria; class Anthozoa; order Scleractinia; family Acroporidae; genus Montipora; species Montipora capitata. Next base: position 25,520,229 of record OX421451.1, on the reverse strand, counting down.
ATCCTGTGCATATGTACGATGGCAATGACAGGGCAGAGGGTTTGCCTGCAATTTGATTGTTTCTGAAAATCGCCTTGCACCCATAAAAAAATGTCCATCAAGAAAACAGAGCTGTGTGGAGCAGTTGTTACGGCACATATTGTAATAACTGACACAAAATGTAATAACGTTTGACGCAAATGCAATAGCAAAAAATGTAACAATATTCTGGGTGGTTAGTGTTTCTTCAGTTTAAGGCATGAGATAATAATTTCAAACCTGAAGTATACACCGAAGGATAGGGATTTCATTTAATTTTGTTACAAAGTATTCACTTCGATCCTAAATAAGGCATTTGATTTAATTTGGGCCAGGTATATAAAATTCAAAATATATCTGTTGGCAACATCTCTATTACCTTTTATGTGACAGGAATGCAACTTTCCATCGATATATAATTATTACGTCTCTTATGACAAATTGGTTTTAATAGCAGTAGGGGGTTTCTGTCTCATCATTGGAAATCTGAAACCAAAGTGACACATTCCTCTGTCGTTTAACTGGACTGTTTCCATGCTGATCACATCCACATTTACCATTTACCGTTGAGATTTTGACGAAAAAAAAAGGCTAATGGCTTGAAAATCTCGCTATTGTTAAGTTGTGTTGTAGTGCTTATTTTCTAGCAAAAAAGAAAAGGGCAACGAAGACTGGTTTAAAGGGACCATGAATACCTTTGCAAGCAACAATGACGGTGTACTGTGATCACAACGGTGATGTTCATTGTTTGTACAAGCAATTTACCACAAGTCACTGGCTCCATTCCTTTATCTACGGAAATGTACCAGTAAATATAACTTTCTTTTTGAAGAGCTATAATTCAATGCATATTGAAAGTCAAAACAACAACACAATTGGGATTGTTAAGTAACAAAAGTACAAAGACAAATCGTTTAAAATAGTAGTTGCAACCTTATGATGAAACCAACAACCTTTTTCTACATTTCCCACCAGTGCAATTGTAAGAGTGTACAAAAAAAGAACATTTGCTGTTGTATGCTATAAAGCTTAAAACGAGTCATGGCAATAACTAATACATGATACCACCACCCCTCTTTCGGATGATTTTGTCAGTGTCTTTTATTTTACAAGTAAAAGTCCTGCCTCTTTTTCATAGGACCCTGACACAGCAAACGTGGTGCCGTCTTTGTCTTAGTTCGCTTGAACTTATGCCCTCTTTGAGGGAGTGCTACTATTTCCTTTGGAAACTTTTCGGATATTTCTTCATTAGTCTGATCTGTTATTAGGAAATGAAGGCAATGGGTTTCCCCTCTGTGTAACACAACGGTTTACAACTACACCTATGTAGTTCTATCAGTAAACGTAAAGTACACTGTAAGCAATGGTCTTACTTATCCTTTCCTTTGGGTTTGGTGGCCAAAGAAAGTATTATGATTTCTTTAGCAAAGACATTAAAACTGAGACAGGAGGAAAATGTGTTCTAATTGACGGCTTCGGGGACTGTTAACCTGCTGTGTACAAAGGTTACGATGATCGCGCAAAATGATAAGTGCACTTTTAGATTTTTGAATTTGTTTCAATCTCTGAATATTTTCGATTCTTTTGGTTTTGTACGTTCATTTTTCCTCAAAAATAACTACTTTTCACAGTGGGTACTAGAAAGCGATGGTTGCACCAATCAAGTAAAGAGTCACAAGTATTTTGCGATATAAATTCAAGCATTTAAAATCTTAAAGCGAGCTAAACCTTTGAAGATCGCTGTGAATTTAATACAGATGCCTTTGACATCGCTTGAATGATTTGTAGCAAGGTTTTACTAAGGTTTAATAAACTTTTTTTCTTGCTGTAGTGTCAATAAGTGTGTTGCGTGACTGTCACGGTAGTGTTTTTTGGGCATTTATCCTACGAACATCGCACATTCTCAATATGCGCAATTTTTGCAGTCCAAAAATGTTATCGCAGTTTCTTTGGGATGAAACATCCTTCTTTTGGAGGGTAATATTTATTTACCCATAAGCAATGTAGCAATAGTTGTTTTAGGCCATTAAATTTTGCACTTATTTATGTCGGTAAAAATAGTCCAAAAGGATACCGAAATTCAAAATCGCCTCCAAAATAAGTATTCGTTGCAGCTTAAAGCACAGGCGACTATCCCTCTAAGTGATTTGATGTTTAGTTTTGAGCTAGAGCCTTCATATAATTTTTTGTTAATAATTTAGCAATCAAGTGTGTGAAGTCGGAAAAAGTGGGTGTATAGTAGCTTAAGAGAAATTGGCTCTTTTCTCTAAAACTAAACCTAAACCAAGCTCAACTATATTTTTTCTGTTACTAGCAAACCATATCCTATTTCTAGGAAGTTTTTCAAGATTTTCAAAAATGGCCATTTTATGAGGCCCAGGTCGATATTTACTGTCAAGCATTCTTAAATACCTCTTACCTTTCTTTTCCTTCTGACTAATTTCTTTGTGTGAGCATTCAGCATTTTGGTGAGCTCTTCCAACTCCCCTTCCAACTCCCCTTCCTTCTCAACAAGACAATTTCTAAGTGCCTCAACAGCCCTGGATTGCTCGGCCTCTGCATTTTGTATGGCTATCTTTTTGGCATGTTGGTACGCACCAATATTAAATCGACGTTTTCTTTTCACTCCACGCGGTATGCTGAAACACCATTGATTTATTTTTTTCATTCAATGCTATTTGGGATGTAAAATCAAACTTTCTAACAGAGGAAGAATCGAACTAAAATCCTATCCTTTCTCCCTCCAGTTTACTTCTCTAATGATCCGTCCCTAAGACCAAAATGTTCGTTTGAAAGGGACAAGGTGCACTAAAACAACAATCTAGCAAGCAAAGGCTCACATGCTATTTCTTCATTGTTCCATTCTTTAGGTACCGCTAGTTGACCACGCCCTTTTCGCTGTCCCATTAGCCTGCAAAAGCGAGCGTTTCTGTGGGTTTCGGGAGTAAAAAAAGAAAAAGAAAAAAACAGGAAACCGAGTGAGGAGCGAGGGGTGAGTTTTTTGGTTTTTGCTTCTGAAACCCACGAAAACGCTTGCTACATCTACTGTTCTACTAGAGAAAACTATGATCTTTTTTATCCGTTTTTTTAAGGGGTGAGATGCTTGTTGAAATTTTCGTTGTATGGCGGTTCTGTATTGGCAAGAATGATGCAATAAAGAAACACGAGCGTTCAGAGTGGGTGCAGAACGGGCGATCACGTGACTGGAGTGTAATTTCAGTGTAAATTTGTTCACGTGTCTCGCACTTGACTAAATCAAATGAATAATATAGAAGGTAGTACACCCCAGGTACTTGACATTTTCACAAGTTCGAAGCAAGAATTAGATCTATTGGACCAAAGCCAGTTTATATGGTAGTTGACTTAACAAATCTAGTATAATCTGATATTGCAGTTTGTAAATAAAAAGTTAACAATCAACTAGCAATTCGCGACTTAATCGTAGGCCTAGACTGAAAACAACTCACTCATCGTTTCCTTTCAAGTAGTGCATGTTATTCAACTGCTAAAATCACTAGGTATTCATTATTCAATATAAAATTACAAAATATCTAAAAATTGCTCTCAATGAATCAGCTTTTCTTCGATTGTTCAGGCGCGTAGCTTGGATCAAACACTCACTCAACGCCTAGCAAGGTCACTTACGTGACCTTTCCGCGGCAGAGAAATGAACAAGTGAAGAAGTTCTTCCAATTTTCTATTTGCTCTTAGTTGTAAACTAAACGCTCTAAAAGACAGCAAATAACTTCTGTCTTTTTTCTGAGCAATAATGACAGCATGTTATTCGGTAATGGTTCATTATTTCAACAAATGACTAATAACAAAACGGAAAGGGAGCTAAAATTAGGCAGTGTTATTTATGTAAACAAAGCGCCCTGAAAGCCAAATTCGGACTGCTGCTGATTGGCGCTCCGGGAAATACCCACAGGTTTGACCCGGGAACCTTTTAGAATCAACCTAGACCTCCCATTTGGCCTTAATTTTACTTCAGAATTTTGGCCCACAATTGAAAACCAAGCTGTCGAATTCGACCACTAGCAGGCTGTCTTCGCGTAAGCCAAATAGTATGGTTTGTTTTCGGGATTCCACAATTTTTACAAAAAGATAAAAACGGTCGATACTTTGTTGTATGACTATTTAAAGATATAGAAAACTTCAGGCATTAAGATTATTTCAAGAGCTTTTTTCGTTTTCATATAGCGACGCTGTCAATATCGATAAATTTTGGCCCTTAGATCAGCCACCGAAGGGCTGAAATCATTTCAAATGAGTTTGGCTTTGTAGCGAAAAAAAAAAAATTTTTTTCAAAAAAGAAATCCAGACTTATTACTTAGGTACCAAACCCATGTAATCGGCAGAGTTCAAAGGAAATGATTTTTTGACACAAAATCGATCGGACCGCTCTTAGGGACACTGCCTCTGAAGACCATTACCTCATTGGAGATGTCACAACGGCTACGATTGATGGTGCAATAAGTGATGGTACAATAAGATCGTATGTAGTCGTTGTCAGTTGTTGTGCTACAGATTGATCAGGTGATTTTGTGTCTACAGTTATCAGTGAATCAACAAGGACTGTTTTGGAATGTGCACTACATTGCGACTATAGTGGTAAGAAAACAAATAAATTTTCAAAGTACAGATATAAGTATCTAAAAGATCTTCTTGTCTTGCCGGTGACCAGACCCAAACTTCCACTATGCCATATAGTCAGTGGGACTTTGACTCATGCAACTTATGATGTTTTTTCGCAAAAAGCTGTTTAAACGTTAATGTACTTAAAATGTTATGAATATTCGACTCTTTATTTAGTAGAAAATATATTGCCTTTTTGTGTTACTGAAGCGCTTGATTCGAAGCGAGTATTGAATACATAAAAAGCCATTACGTCATTCATGGAATGTGTCGACGTTGCAACTTCTATTGGTAGGGAAATAACCATCCTACTAAAGATAGCTGTGGATAACGTAATTCTTGAATTATGTGACTTGTGTGACACTACTTTGCTGGCCCTTTACTCCTGTAAAAAACCAATTAAATTTAATCGTGACTTTTAAGAAAGAAAGCTGAAAGTTTTTCATAGTGTTGTTGTCTGATCGTTCATATCCATACATATCCCAAAGAAAGTTCCAGATTAATTAAGACCATTGCGTCATCGGAGTTTTCATAACGGCTATAAGTGATGGTGCAGTCGATGTCAGTTGTTGTGCTACAGATTAATCAGGTGACTTTGTCTATAGTCATCAGTGAATCAACAAGGACTGTTTTGGAATGTGCACTACGTTACCACCATAGTAGTAAGAAAACACAAATTTTCAAAGCGTGGTTATAAGATTTAAAAGATCTTCTTGTTTCATCTTACAGAACTCACCACCCCCAGGAAATTCCAATTTCTCTTATTGCCTGTATTGATTCAGGTTTACTAAATTTGGGTGCTGCATTGTTACATGTACCTGGATTAATTTGTTGACTTTTTTCATTGTGTTGCAAAATCCTGTATGCATTAATAACTAATTAACAATAATTACCATTCTATATTGTATTTCAATGTAATATATAATTTTTCTACCAGGCTTGACTTTCCGATATTCTGGCCTACTCTCTTGATGACTTCCAGCAAACTCTCCGCCGTTTTTCCACTCACTTCCTTAGGACTTTTCTCTGACTTTCCCCTGCTATAGGCTTCACAAATTGGGCCATGAAATCTTGGCTTGACGTAGACATGATTAAGTTATTGATTTCTTACGTATTTCGTCTGCACAGTTGTAGGCTTGGATTGCTGCTCTTAGTACACTATGCCATATTTCAACTTTCTTTTCAGTGATGAGAGACATCTAGTGTTCCCCACAGGAATAGTAGCTGTTGAAATTGAATTTTTGATGGTAAATATCACTTGGCATAGACAGGGTTGATCTGTCGTAATGACTTCATCCAGTAGGTGCAATAAGCATGCAAACTCATGTCCTTGCACAGTTGAAATTTCTGAAGGATTTTGGTTCTCAGTTGTAGCCATCGCAGGGAAATAGCATTTAATAGTAACTTTATCCAAAATGGTTTAGGTTTATGTGGAAACTGAGATCCAAATGTTTCTCGGTAGACTTGGGACAGCACAAAGTGATAACTTTGCATGATATCCTTGTGACCATTTAAAGTTACATGAAAGGGACCTAGTTCTGGAACCATTGAAAGCAAAGCTGAATCTTCATTAACTTCCTGTGCAATCAGTTTTTTTAAAGTAAAACCAAGTTGGCCAGCCTCCTTGGGCTGGAAGAGCATACTGTTGAAGGTAAACTAGAGTTGGGGAGCAGCTTCAAAGGACTGTGACAGAGCATCCACGTAGTCCTCCTTGCTTTTTAAAGACTGCTCAAACTCATCTATCAGTACACATGAAGTCAGACGGCTAAGGTCATCATTTGATCTTCCCGAGTAAACTCTGTTGAGAAAGAAAGATTTCTTTTGTCATTAGGATCTTGTCCTGTAAACAAATTGAGGAGACCTGTATTTAAAATATGTGTACTTAAACAAAGAACAAACCTGTAGGGCAAAGTACCTGAGATATGCTATGATGTGCAACAAAACAACAGTTCTTTTTTCCTGTAATATACGGTGTGTTCTTCACTCAATCTTGGATCTTCCCGGAGAATAGACTGCAAAATTACATTGAAAAGACCAAGTGCACATTTGTCTGCAAACTCTTTCATCTCTCCAGGATCACACAAAGGCACAGCATCACTGCTTTCATAATGATGTTGCAAGGATATCTGAAATTTTCTCATCAGC
>OX421451.1:25500931-25505931 GCA_949126865.1 Montipora capitata | reverse complement strand
CATATGTTGCGGTGCACATCGAACGAAAGCTCTCTCTCGAAGCCGTAAATTTCGGTCGCCGAAAATGAATTTGAACGCTTTCTTATGCCGTTTTCCCACAGTATTTGGCAAATACATAACAATTCTAGATCACGTTAGTAAAATCAGGCAATTTAATTCAATTCCATTTGAGTTTCAGGGATTCGAAAATCAGCCCCAAATTAGTTTCCTCCCTTTCCGTATTTTATACTGTAAGCCGATCTTGCGAGCCCTCAGTCTCTTCGCTTGCGGTATACAGAATGTGTAACGAAACTGTAACGCGATCGTCTACGCGATCAAAATAACCCATTATTTCAGATGTTTTCGACGGGTTTTGATGTTCTAACGACAAATGTATCTCCTCTGGACCCTGTGACGTGCGTAAGACTTGGGATCATTTAACACTAAATAGAATCAACTATTTACAGTACAGCCCAAAAATAATGCATGCGCAAGAAGTCATGCAAGAAGTTCTTGCGCTGCAAGAACACGCAAGCGATCAAAAGAAGTTAAATTGCAGTTTATCCGCAAGAAGTTCCAAATGCAAGAAGTTCAAAATCCTATCCACAAGAAGCCGCAAGAAGTCATGTGTCTAACAGCAAACCGCAAATAGCCGTAAGAAGTTACAGTACTTAACTGAAGCTCGATGTGTTGACTCGTTGGGTGTTTGGAATGGGCATTCATATATCTCTTTAGATAACTGATAGTGTAGTTGATCAGCCTGCATAGCAGACACTTAAAGATAATGTTATATTCAAGAACATAACAAGGAAAAGGGTGAAACATATTGTCCGTAAAAGTGATGCATAGCCATGTTTAGTTTTCGTTTGCTTGAGACCGTTTGCTTTACAAACTTTCCTTACATCGCAGCCAAAAATTGAGTTAAAGAAACGTCTTCCAAGGGAAACATAAAAATAGGCCCTCTACGGGGTGGCTTAGAAAAGTAGTGAGTGGGTTTGCAAATGCCACTTCCAAGGTGTTTACATTAAATAGCTGTAAGTCATCGAATAGTTCTACCAACAACCAGCACTATAAATGTCGAATCATTCGAATTTTCCACGTAAATGTCACGTAATTTAAAGCAAATATACAAGCAAAGTGATAATTTAAAGATTGCCTATGTAGCTGGCATTTCTGAATTTGTTTTGAAGGTTTGAGCGGCTATGCATGGTAACTTAAACACAATCGTCTGCATATTGAGTGCGAAAATCATGCACGCTTCAGTTTGCCATGCTTTAAGGGACTGAAATAGCTTTTTATTTCAATATTTGCAAATCGATGTAAAGAAACTGTCTTTAAGGCAACCAAAACAGATACAAATTACATGTAGCAAATTTATCGAGGTGGGACTCTGGGACACAATTTTTGCAAACAGACAGCTTAGAGGCATATTACCTTTTGAAAACGTATACTTTTAGGCTCTTAGTAATCCGAAAATAAAATCTGGTACAATCGGGAAGTTGTTAGAGTTTTTTGAGTCTGATAAGTTTTAAAAGCGTACCGCCTATTGCGTCTCTGACTGCCGGTGCGTGCTTCATAAGAAAACAAAACGTTTCCGTCCAGAACAACCAAATAAATATAATTGGCGCATCTCTTACAAACGTTTCATGGAAATCTTGTCTTCTAAGGGGCCGGTCATTATTTGTGTAGAGGGGGGGGGGGGGGGGGGGATGGGAGCAATTTGCCAAGGATCTTTGAAGCTGCAAGACCGCACATGACTGAATGTGCATTTGAAGAGTACTTATTCCTCGAGAGAAAAAAGAGATGGGAAACAAAAATCGAAATGGGGAAAATAGAACAAATAGGCAGTAGTTTATGTTTTGCATTGTGAAATTGAAAAGAACATTGGCACACAAAGCACAAAAGCCAGTGTCAACTAAAAGACCATCACTTCTTCACAATCAAACAGTGATTATAACATGTTTTAGAATTAGAATTGTTATATTATTCACAAGTAGTTTTCCATAATTTTCCAAATTCCATTCAAACAAGCTACGATCTTATTTACAGCAAGTTGCACATTCACATGAGAAGGTTTTAGCACTGTCATTGTAACATATTGTTTGGAACTAAACATAAGAAACCATGTTGATTTTTTAATAATAAAATTGCAAACAACTCTACTATGTGTTGTTCACAAAAGTAAATTAAATATAAATGGGGAGTTTTAGCTTTGCCTCCCTTGTTCATTTTCTTGGTAGATTTCCCTGGAAAAACCGATATCACACTCATCCCTTCGTGATTCATGCGATCAGTCGGTTTTTCAGGTGAAATTAACCGTGGAATTCACTAGTTAGGCAGCGAAGAAAATGACATAATTAAGCAATTTCCGGGAAAACCAAAAGGCGGACAGTTCCAAAGCCTTTTATTTTCACTAATCCTACAGCCAGTAAGAATAAACAAGCCGGGAGCTCCGCTTTTAGGCTTGGCTAAATCTATATATTATGGTTCTTTTTTGAAAATGCCCTATACTCAAATGGTTTAATTCAGTGGTCCAACAAGTGTAACAGCATATTGACTACCATGATGTGTTGCATACTTTTTAGTGGGAGTCCCACCCCCGCATTGAAGAATGCTCCCTTTATTTAATAACTATATCAAGCAAACTCCAAGCCTGCAAGCAGGCTCTTTTGTAGCCGTGAAAGGATTGGGGTGTTGAAAACAGAGACTGCTTGCAAGCGACCCCTTCTTGAATTCTGCCCCTCAGAATGTGACATGTAGTCATTTGCATTGTGTCAAATAACCAGCCAATCGAATCAACAAGAAGTGTCAACAAACAAGATCTGAAATAAAGACATTTGAGTTGTAAATACGAACCTTTCTCACGGCTACGGTCAAAACTTCAATGAAAGTTGTAAATGTAGTGAGCCAAAATTGCCCCGTAAATTTGTAAATGATATTTCAGTGTGAAGTAACCTGGAAAAGTGGTCGCATATCTTTTGAAAATCTGCACCGAGAGTAGTAGAAAATATGTGCGAAAGGATCAGATTAAAACTTGTCAAATCATCAAATTTATCGCAGCACTGATAAGTTATTGGCAAAGGTCAAGTTTTTGGCCACAAGCTGACCAAACTTCTTGTAAAATGGAAGAGCCCGGAGTTCATAGCTTATGTATACGATTCACAACTGCAAGTAGTTTATGCAGCGTAACTCGGCTCATGAAGACAGACAGCGAGACAAGGGTAAAATAGAGTTTATTGCTAATAAGGTTACCGTTTAGAAGACCAAATTTCCACAGTGTGGGATTCATCGAGTTTTCAGCATGTATCTTTTAAGATCCGTTTGAAGTCACTAGTACTAGCACTAGACTGTTGAGAGCTTGCTCCGCCAATGCAAATATTATATTATTTGCAAAACACTGCATAAAGAAATCTTTCACGTTCTGTAGAGCACTACAGTTCAAGCCCCATGAATTTCCCTCTGCAATTTGATCTTGCATTAGGCTAGCCAGTGGGCACATAACCTCTGATAGAGTTTTGCTGCAACACAGAACAGTTGAAAGGCAAACCTTCTTCCATAACCAGTCGGCATCACTGCAAACACGTCCCTCTTTTCAAATATCTTCAAGTAGGCAATTTACTGATTTTTTTTTCTGTCCTTTCTTTAGCTGCATTAGCAGGCTAGCTTTTACAAGAGAGCTCGCGAAAATCTTCCATAATAGTTGCCTCAAACGCCACAAAAGTTTCATTCAATATTTCCTTGTTATTGTAGGATCAGAATAATGCGTTTGTGGACAAACGCAGAGAATTTAAAAAGGGGTGGCCTGCAAGCAGGCTCTCTTTTCCTGCCCCAACCCTCTCACGGATTCGCCACTCTCAAGACACTTACAAAAGAGCCTGCTTGCAGGCTAGCAAACTCTCTTGCCAATAGAAAATCCCTACCTGGTAAACAGCAAAAATATAAAAGTAAATCAAAGACACTTTCCAGGTTAAACAGTTGATTAGTTATATGCTGTTACTCTTTAGCTCTTTTTGAAGATCCAGCGAAAGAAAATTTAGGGCTGACATTTGTCGACAGGTGCTTGTCTCATCTGTTCTGCATGATGTGATTTATCCTTCTTCATGGTGCAGTTTCTGATCATCAGCAGTTCTCTGACCTCCTTCCTGCTTCTTCTCCCTTGTGCTAGATCCTCTGTTAAGTCTAACTGTGATGGTAGGGAATCACCCATGTCTATACAAATATTATGCAATGCCTTGAACAACATCAAGTTGACAAGATGATTTACAGTAGGGAACTATCCGTTGACTCGTCAGCTGGCCAAAATGCCTTTCTGATACCATCTTTGCCCTGTTGAGGCGGTAGTTGAAATAGTGCTGTTCAGCACTCAGAAAAGCACTGGAGTAAGGTTTCATCAACTAAATACGAAAAGGGAAAGCTGAATCGCCTACAGTCATAGGATAAATGTCTGTTCCTTGAATGTTCTGTGATATTTTGGGGATCACGTTCTTTTCCGTGATATCACCTAATACCTGAAAAATAATCAAGTCATGTGAGTTACCTCGAAAACCTACACTTACCCACATGAATCTTGCCCCAGCATAGACAATCATTGGCCATCATAAGAATAGAGAAAAAGTTTTTAAAGTTATGGTACTGTTTACAAGCTTCCTGTCCACCAGGTGGGCACTGAATTGGGATGTGGCAACCATCAATTGCTCCCCAACACCAAGGAAATTGCCAAAGCTGGGTCATGTCTACCATGGCTTCTGTAAAATCCTGTTCAGAAAATGGGAAATGATTTGTCACTGTTTCCCAAACAATGACATGGATAGTTGCTAGCCCAACACCAAACAATTCTAATATATAGATTTAGCCAAGCCTAAAATCGGAGCTCCCTGGTTAATTATTCTTACTGCCTGTAGGGTTTGTGAAAATAAAAGGTTTTGAATTGTCCTCGTTTTGTAAGACATACGGACAGAGGGATGGACATACGTTTGTATGTATGGACAGTTGATGACGTCACAGCTATAAAACCAAGATTT
>OX421451.1:25483431-25493431 GCA_949126865.1 Montipora capitata | reverse complement strand
TTGCCACACTTGAAAACGCTGGTAAATATGGAGTTCAATCCCCACCAAAAATCAACCTTGGCACACAACATCGAACTAAGATTCAACATCGAACTTTAGAACTCAACATCCAACTTAAGCACTGAACATCCCACCTTGTAATTATTTTTCCAGTCGTTATTGAAATCGATATTTATGAAATGAAATTTCAATTATAAAGCACGATGTCGAATATTGACGTTCATTCTTTTTCATGTTTGAAGTATGAACATTTCAACGCGATGTCAAAGCGCAACTACGAATATTCAAGTTTATTTCGAGTTTTAAAAATCAACACGGTAATAAAATGGTTGAGATCTTTTCACCTGACGCTGTGGTAAAATGTTGATATTGCGATGAAATGTTGACTCCGTTGCAAAATGTTGACTTCGTTTTGTGAAAGGCGTGCTAGCCCGCCAAAAAGTATCAAATGTCTCAAGGTTGCGTAACATCCTAAAGGACTGGATATAGTCGACCTTTGTGGCTATTCCTTTCCCGCCTTTCACGCCACGAGGCATACAATGTCAGAGGTGGTCGAACGTTTGCGGCATTCGTCAAACAATAGCACCTTTTTTGCCAAAACACAGAGAAAATCGTCACTGATACCGGTGTAAAATTGAAAGGACATAATTTATAATCTTCCTGCTACAACTGAATTGGCATGAACAGTGAACTGAATGCTGTGAAAGATGCTCTGTGTCGAGTGGCTGACCGACTGGATGAGATGAGTCGCACATCTCGAGCGGGTCAAGGTAAATATTGCAGTTAGTATTCCCATTCAGAAAGAGCCGCTGATATTTTTCTTCTCCGCTAACCAATTTCCTCTTGTAGCCCTTACATGGAATCATTTGGCCTTTTCTAGATACAATGTAAAGAGGCTTTTAGAGTTATTTGTATAAGCTTAAACTTACATGTGGGAAAAGAAAACCATGCGTAATGTTTTCAAAAACGATTGACCTAAACTGAGATCGCATGAGTAATAAATGTAAAGAAACCCCATAAGAAAGTTAAATACGGATGTTGTTTTGTTGACGGTAAACAATCCATCTATTTTTTACGTTGAAATGGTCGCGCCGTCATTTTCGATCGTAGAGCGGCCATCTTGGCTTATTGGGCGAGCGAAATCTGGGGAGAGAACGAAACTCCCAGGGTCTGACAACTCAAATGTTAAGAAAGAAGCAAAATAGGTCAGAGATAAGGGTTTTACTTTCAGAGCTTAAACCTTGTTAGGTCTTCTTTCATTGTTGAGCTTACTAATTCTTTTAATCATTTACTTAAAGAGTTCCAAGCTTCAGAAAATTTACCATTTAGCACTATTAACCCTTCACAGCGGTAAAACACTTGACCGCTGTCAACCTCAGGGTGGTGTGGGGCGGGGACCTGGTGAGTTTTGTGCAGGGTTGTGATGGCACGACGATTTCAGTGGGAAAAAAAAGAGGAATAGTTAACAGTCAAGTTGTTTTGTGTGTGTTCACTATGTTGAAAATTAGATGAAAAAAAAAAAAGAAGAAAAATTAGAGGGGCAAGATTGTCTTTTATTTACCGCGTTTTTCTGCTAGAGACAGCGACAAACTTTATTTGTACCCCGCATTTACCTTACAAATTATAGTTAATAATAAGTTACAAAAATTAAAGAGAGTACTGGCTGTCCTAAATTACCACACAAGGTGCAAAAAAAGAGCAGCCTTGATAAAGGCAAAACTTTCCACCTAGCCTCTAGGGACTTTGAACTTAATCTTGAACATTAACATTCGAGTTATCTGTAAAATATTATATTTGACCTGATGATGGTGTCATGAGGACACCGAAAAGTTGTCTTTAATAAGTATGTTTCTGCCCGTAATTTTTACCATCAAAGCCATAGTTAAGTGCACAAAATATATTTTTTGATGTTGATTTTAACTTTTTGTGGCATAAGATATAAGTAACTTTTTCTTGAGAAAGAAACCTCCTTATCTTTTTGTTTTGTAAATTGGCAAAAATTTTCTCAGGTTCAGCTTAGGCGATCACCATATTCAGTGATTGCCAAGGAAACCACCAGGTACACTGGTGGCTGAGATTTTTAATCCTATGTCAATGTTGTATTTGAAGTGTGCACACTTCCAAGATAATTTTTTTTCTTTTTTGCTTTTTCACAGTAATAATACTGGAAGTTAAATTAATATTAATAATTAATATCAATAATTTAACAATTATTGCTAGATTTATTTACTAGGTATAGGTATCATTTTGCTTCATTTATCGATTCCCACTTGATAGTTGTTGTGTTCTATTGTTTCGTTGATTGTGTTTCATTGGCCCTGAAAAGCCCCTATGGGGAGCTGTCAATTATGTATGTATGTATGTATGTATGTATTGAACACAGTGCCAGGATCCTTTTCCTCATTGGCTGTAACAGTGGGACCTGTACTGTCCACAAGCCAGGCTAGCCAACAAATGCCAGGGGTCTCTGGTCTCAATCCAGCCTCAACAGCAGTTACCTCATCTTTAGCAACTCAGGAGCATAGGAAGTTGTTCGCTCCTCGAAAGAACTCCTTTGTAAGGGAAAGCAACCCAGGACGTGAAAAGGGCAAGCGGATTCCCAGTTGCACGCCTACGTTTTTTTGCCTTTCTTGAGTTGCCACTACAAAACCACCTACTGGCATCAGAGAGAGAACTATATTGTTAAATGCTGCCCTGGGTGATGCCAGCATCCAATTTCGAATGGATGCCACCAGGTTGGAATGCCATCAGGAAATCGTGTCCAAGTTTCCAAAACTACTCGAAACAGGGTATGAATTGTTGCTCTACCAGCGAGGCAAGGATGCGGGGTTTTACAACATTTCTTCCCCTCACACTCCACAACGCATGAGCGATGATGCTGGAAATGCCAAGATGTACATACGGCCCCTACAAAAAGATCTTTACGAAAGTGTTGTCGGAGAGGCCGCTGTTTTATCTGAGGTAGTTACCTGAATCAGTCATGACCAAAAATTGGAGTGTAAAACTGCAATAATTTTTCCTTTCTTCTCATATAATATTACTAATGAAATATTCGGTTTGACTTAAGCTTCATATTATCGTCAGAATTAAATTTGAATAAATGAAATGGATATTCAACTTCTCACCCTCCTAGGTTGAAGATGGTCCTATGGTAAATTGCTTACAAAGTGGGATTGGTGTTCCAATGGCAAGTTCAAGCCACGAGTGTGATGTTCCCCAGGCAAAGGTAAAGAGATTCTCTGTTCCCCATGATGTCAAACAAATGTCTTCTTTGATGTTTTGATCTTCATGCAAGATCAATACGAAATTCCACTGATTTATGTGCTAATACTTTATTTATTTATTTATTACATTTGCCATTTTACAATAAATTTACATTTAATAATTAAAGTTAAGATAAGAAATATGGCGAGGAAACCTAAAAGAAACCTGGAGGCTTATACGAGGTTAGGTTTCCTCATAAAACAGAAATAATTAAATAACACAAATATAGCGGAGCAAAGCGTTCAGTTAGTTGTAACACAAGAGTAGGAACAAAGACTAAGGAAGGAATTAATAGCTGTTGATTAAGAACTCTTCCAGCTTGTGTTTAAAGGACAGTAGAGTTGGGGTATTTTAAATTTCATAACTAAGGGAATTGAAAAATTTAGGGCCTTGAAAAGAGATAGAAAACTGCCTTATGTTAGTCCTGCAAAGAGATAGCCGAAAAAAGGAAGCGTGTCTTATGTTGCAACTATGAATACTATTATTAACAAAGAAAAAAGAGTCAAATTTAGGAGGGAGATTACCAGTACTAAAAGAGTACATAAATTTACCTAGTTGTAACAAGTAGATACTGGTTATTTTGAGAAATTTAAATTCTTTAAAAATTGGATCTGTGTGAGCATCACAACCGGACCTGCTTACTATCCGTATCGCCCGTTTTTGTAATATTGTTAACCTTTTCAGGTTACTTTTGTAAGTGGATCCCCAAACTAAATTACAATAATAAAGATATGGAAGAACCATAGAATTATATAAAGTACATAACGAGGTGTTAGAAAGGAAATAACTGGATCTATAAATTATGCCAATAGATTTAGATATTTTATGCACAACAAGCGATATATGGGACTTCCAGGGAAGACAATCATTCAGTACAACACCAAGGAAGAGGGTCTCTGAGACTTGGGTTAACGTCTCCCCATTAATGGAAATGTCAAAATCATAGCAGAGTCTTTTTTGTCGAGGTCTAAACACCATAAACTTAGTTTTGGATATATTAAGGGAAAGTTTATTTGCAGCAAACCAGGCTGAGAGCTTATTTAGTTCATTGTTTAAGATATTGTTCAAAGTAACCGGGTCCTTTTCAGAAATAAATAAGTTGGTATCATGGGCAAATAAAATGGCTTCTAGGCAAGAAGCGTCACAAAGGTCATTGACGTATATGATGAAAAATAGGGGGCCAACAATTGAACCTTGTGGGACACCACAGCGTATTACCTCAGGGAGCGATCTATGGCCGTTATATTCTACAAATTGTGATCTTTGAAAAAAATAGCTTTTGACCAAATCCAACGCTAGGCCTCAAATCCCATAGTGTTGTAACTTGTCAAAAAGAATGTTATGATTCACGGTATCAAATGCTTTAGACAAATCAATAAATACTCCTGCTGCAAATTCTTTGCGATCAAGGGCGAGAGAAATTTTGTCATACAAATCAACTAAAGCAAGGGAAGTTGAGTGGTTTCTCCTGAAGCCATATTGATTATCATAAAGAATATTAAAATTGTTTAAATACAAAAGAATTCGATTGTAAATAATCCTTTCTAGGGATTTTGAGAAGCAAGGTAAAACGGAAATGGGCCTGTAGTTAGTAAAAAGAGTTTGATCTCCAGATTTAAAAATAGGGACAACACGTGCAATCTTCATTTCCCTCGGAACGACTCCGTGAGCGATCAATAAGTTAATGATGTGGGTTAATGGTGTAGCTATGCAGTGAATAGATTGTTTAATGGTGGACATAGAAATTTTATCATGTCTGGCAGCTTTACCTGGTTTGAATGAGCTGGCAATGTTGATAATTTCTTCTTCTGTAGCTGAGTTAAAGAAGATAGATTGGGGAAAATTTCTAGAGAGATAGTCAGTTTGTGAAGATGTCACAGTGGAAGTTATTCGCATTGCTAGGTTGGGTCCAATATTAGTGAAGTATTGACAGAATTTATTAGCAATTACCATGGGATCACAATTTTCCTGGCCATCTATCTTGAAAGTCGAGTTTAATTTGAATTTTGCTTTTGTTCTGTTTATAACCTCATTCAGTAGTCTCCAGGTGGCTTTCACATTAGATTTGGATTCCTCTAATTTCTTGTCATAGTAGAGACGTTTTGCAACTCTAAGGCTGTGGATAAGCTTATTTTTGTATCTCTTGTAGTGCACTTCACTATGGTTAGATGGGTTAGAAAGATATTGCTTGCATAACTTATTTTTCTTTTTGATCGATTTGAGTAATCCTAAAGATATCCAAGGCTTGTTTAAGCGACGATCAGATCTTTTTATCTTTTTGTAACGAAAACAATTGTCATAAACTTCCGTATACTTATTTACAAAACTGCTGTAGCATTGTTGTGGATCAGCATAACCATTCAAGTGGGACCAGTTAACATTTTGCAAGTTCTCCAGAAACTTATCCATATTAGCCGAGCTCTTATCGCGTACAAAGACCGCTTCACTACAAGATTTCATAGTTTCATTATCCGAATTCGGGCAAATAGAGAAGCCAGGAAGATGATCAGAGATGTCAGAGAGTAGTAATCTGGCTCTGAGATAATTATGAGAAAGGTGATTTGTGAAAATATTATCAACTAAAGTTGATGGGTGTGAAGTTATTCTCGAGAGAAGTGTAATTAATGGAAAAAACGTACATGAGTTAAGGCCATCCATGAATTCTCCGGTGGCCAGGTGATTACCATGATTCAGTAGGTTTAAATTGAAATCACCCATTAAATAACATAATTTGTTTTCTCTGGAGAGTTTTTCTACTATTTCACAATGTTTAGACACGAACGCATCAATATTCGTGTTCGGCGGTATATAAATAACTCCAACAACATTTTTTTCCTTTGACCTAACAATTTCAATAAACAATGATTCCATGACATCTGCATCACTTCCAGATAAGTTGTCACGCTCTTTAAAGTCACAATTGTTTGACAAGTACAATCCCACACCTCCACCGGATCTATCGGGTCTATTTTTATGAATAAATTCATAGCCAATCATGTCAACATCATGAGAATCGTTCTGTAACCAGGTTTCGGAAATAGCTATAATGGTGAAATTTATTTTCAAATTGGCCAACAAAAGGGTCAAATAGTCAACTTTGTTTCGGAGACTCCGAACATTAAGATGTAATATTGAGAAATTACTATCAGACTGACCATCTTTACTTAAGATGTTAAATTTATCTTCATTAAAATAATCACAGCGACTGTTAGTATTAAAGTGTAAATCAGGATCCAAATCATCAGAACATGTTAAATGCTGATCTATGGTAGATATTAATGGGTTAAAGGCTAGATCTACCAGTCTATCATGATCATAATGAACAGGCTCGTGGTGAAATTCACACAGTGCTAAAGCAAATTCATTATTGTCAAGGTGACTAAAGGGGAGAATTTGGGAGGAGGGCATAATCATTTAGGAAAAATAATGAAGTTATAAAAAGATATGATTATCAGTCAGCCAAACCTTGTTAAATCAGCAACGTTTCGTATCTTCAATGCTCGTGAGCTGCCGTCCTTCCGTACATAAACGCAAGAGTTTTTAGTCCAACAAAATTGATAGTTGTTTTGCCCTTTGAATTTCTTCGCTTCGGTGAAGACATGCTGCATCTTCGGCGTCAACTGGTCGAATATCCTGACAGATGAAAGAGATACTCCCTCGCCAAATCCCAAGGAACTGGGGTTTGCCTTACATGCGTCGTTTCGTCAAGCCATAACAGCTTCCTTCAACAATCTTCTGACAAACTTACAAATTATCGGTTTCGGCACTCCCGCTGTTGCATTCCTCTGCGGCACACGATGTGAAATGTCAATATCGTGAAGAGAAACATCGGCCCCCATATCAGAGAATAATTTGATGCATAAAGCACTTGTTTGATATCCTCGGGCATAACTCGGGCATCCCAACGATCTTTACATTGTATTGATAGCTATATTCACACATACTATCAATTGCCTTCCCGATTTCATCAACTCTGGTGCTGATTTCAGCGAGCCAAGTACTAAGGCGTTTCAGTTCCTTACTCACATCTGCTTGGAAGGTTTGAGACTCGTTATGTGCATCACTGTAAAACTGCAAAGCCGCTTCTGTTGACCGTGCACTGCGGTCCGGAGAGCTAGTATGTTCAGTAATATGTTCTTTCAGCTTACGAATCTCTTCGCACAGAGCGTTGACTTGCTCTCTAAGCTCTTGGTTTTTTTTCTTCAGAGTAGCATTGTTCTCAGGCATGATAAATGTTAATGTTTCCAGTACTTAAATGTGTATACGTATAAAGCTATACGCTAAAAGGAAAACGAAATAACTTGAAAAAGTACAAAATTTGCCAGAGCGCTGTTTCACACGGCATTGAATGTAACACAAGTATCACATACAGTTTGTATCCTTTGCTGATAGAGACAAAGAACAATGGACGATCTAGTCTCTGTACTTGAGGAGAGTGGCATTCCTTTGCCTTCGTCAAGGTAAAATTAAACATTTAAAGGATTTTAAAATACAGCCATGTAAATAGGGGCATGGAATGGGTCTGAAATTATCTCTCGTGTTATTAAAGTACAAAATATTTAAAAATTTTATGTCAGAGACTGGCACTAGCATTAGGGATTGCGTGATTTAAGCAGACTTAATTTGATGATAGGAAACCCATGTGGGAAATCAATTACGTGGAATAAGTACTTTTGTTAAATAGCCGACGATGATATGTGTCAAGGACCAGAAATCAAGCTTTAGTACGCTCTCATGCAACATTGCATGCAATGTAAAGTATAACAGATAAGCTGGCAGTGTTTTGCGTTGAGCCAAGAGTTCAGTTGAAAGTTAGTTGACCTCGTAAACCAGTCGAGGGAAGTTTCCAAACCAGTTGTGTTAACCAGTTGAGAAGAAGCTTGTGAGCCAATAAACCTGCTGTGGATCTGTGAATATTATTTGCCCGGATTCATTTTTCCTTTTTGTGAGATTCTTGGGGAATCGTTATTCTCGGAGGCAGGCGTTTCCCACATTTATACTAGATAGAACACAAAGAAAAGCAATCCTCAAGTCTATTAAATTATTTTCACATTTATGTTTCATTTATTTTATAGTGTTGAGCATTTTTTGTTTCAGTGTTAGTGTTTTAACCAGCTAAACAACTCTCGGATTCAATGTAGGTCCCAGTCAACTACAAGCATGGCTTCTTCTTTGTTGAAGGAAATGTGTCCTGACGCAACGCCAGTACAGATCCAGGAAGCACTGTCAGCATCTGGAGGTGATGCAAACCAGGCAACAGATGCCCTACTCGGTAAACATATACAAGAAAAAAGAACTTTATCATAATCAGTTAATCAGCATCTGTGGCATGGCATTTTTTTGATGTCAAAGCTTTTTTCAATAACGAGAATTATAACAAATGCATGCTACAAATTTGTGTATTAGGATTTTCTTTAAAAAAATGATTCTTTACCTTTTTCCTTTGAGGTTTTGTGAACTTTCATTCATTCTTAGGGACTAGCACTAGTTGCACATGTGAATGTCGATTTAGTGAAGCCTTGTATTCACTTTCATACATGTAGTTCCCTAGGAACGACTGTAGTGAAGGTTATACAAAAATTTGGTTTTATCAACGGAGTTGATAATGTAAATTGGCCACTGTACAGAGATTCTAAAAGCTGACGTTTCGAGCGTTAGCCCTTCGTCAGAGCGAATCATTGATAAAACCAAATTTTTGTATACTACTTTCCCACCGACGCAGCACCACAGTTTCTTTAGAAACTACCCCTTCATTCATTTGTAGTGAAGGTTAACCTCCCCCCACTGTCCCGTAAGTATTTACCACAGTAAATCTGATCTCACTTGCCATTAAACATTTCAGGTGCACAGCAGGATAATGAGGATGACAGTCATCTCGTACCAGTGCTTGAATCCAGAGATGAAGTGCAGCCAGTAGATGCCATGGACGCCAAAAAGCGCTTCCGGGATGCAAATAAGGAGAGGAACAAACCACAGCAGCTCTTCTCCGTCAGTAGGATGGAAGGCATTGAGGAACTTAAACGAGATGTTTTGGTGGCTTACAAATCAAAACCAAATCTAAAAGCTCGACCAAGGGAGAGATTCGAGGAAGAGGAAGTGCCGGAAGTGGACGTGTGCCACCGCAATGAAAATCGCAGATGAAGGAATTGGCAACACCTGCAAGCCCGTCATTTTTTTCAAAGGCAAGAGAGACCACAGATTGCCATTACACAACCACTCACTGAGACTTACAGGGGCATTCAAAGCAGTTGGTCGCATAATAGGCCATTGTGCTCTTCACGAGGGCCCAGCTTTGCATGGTATTTCGCCAGCCGTGAAATATTATTTATCACACCCCTCTGTTGATTTATTTGAGGAACCCCTGCATGTGTCAGTGGAAGATATTTCAGACATTGATCTCAGGCAGTTGATAAGTCAGGTAAGTATGACAGTGACATCAGAGTAACATTTTCTACCCGCACCTCCCTCCCTCCCTCCTTTAAAGGTGATTGTTTCATTGTAATCTAAAGGTCTGTAAATTGTGATGACTGTGTGCAAATGCTCTAAGTAAGGGACTGACAAGAGAGAACTGCAAGTCTTGAGAGGAGGGGGGGGGGGGGGGGTCCTTCCAGGAGATACCCTTTGTCATTTTGGGCCAACCCACAAACCACTCCATCCAACCTCTTATAATGTGCTTGAGCCATTTGTGGTTGTATTAAACCACCTCTTTTTTTACTTTCAGATTGATGCGCTGGGG
>OX421451.1:25475931-25478431 GCA_949126865.1 Montipora capitata | reverse complement strand
AAATACCAAACAAGAAGTTCATCAGCTTGCTTGACCTTATAGAAAGACTTGGACAAGTTGACAGAAGTTTTTCAACATCGGTCTGGTGGTGCTGTGAGGGAAATGTTTCTTCTTGTTGGCCAGATGGTCAAAGCAGGCGTTGTGGAGAAGATGAAACAAGCCAACACATTTGGTCTTCTCACTGATGAAGTGTGTGACATCACGAACATAGAGCAGCTTGTAACATTTATCAAATTTGTTGATGTTAATTTAAACCAAGCAACCACTCAGTTCATTGCCATTGACGACTTGCTAAAAGATTCAAGTTCTGCGAATGCAACTACCATCAAGAACACTGTTATGAAGCAGCTGCAGGAGTGTGGCTTAGATGTAAAGAGGCTCTCTGGTTTAGCAACAGATGGATGGAGTGTGATGACCGGTAAAAGAAATGGTGTGTCATCGCAACTTCGCCAAGAGTCTCCACTGCTTCTTAATGTTCACTGTATTTGTCATCGCCTGGCACTTGCATGTGGTGATGCAAATAATGATGTCTCCTACATTTGCACTGTGGAAAAAATTTTCATCCAGTTATGGTCCTTTTTTGATAATTCTGCAAAGAGGACTGCTGCTTATGGTAAAGCAGTTATGGCTATAAAAGAAATAAATTTGTCTGCAAAGGGAAGAAAACAAGTGGCAAAGAGCTTCAAAAAGGCATGCCGAACAAGATGGCTGTCGATGGAGAAGGCGATTGATGGGGTGTTTGACGATTTTGAGGTATTATGTCAAACTCTGCGCATCATGAAGGAGGACGGTGATTCCTTGGCAACAGGTCTGTTAAATCAGATTGCAAACATCAAGTTCCTATCGACAGTTTATTTGTTGCATGCAGTGCTACCAGCACTTGCTCACCTACGCAGAGCTTTTCAAGAAGGCAATGTTTCCTTTGCAGCTATCACCCCAGCTATCAAGTACACTGTTGACACCTTACAGACCATAGCCTCAACAAACAAGCCCCTGCAGGATTTGAAGAAAGATCTCAGTGAAGGGGGGAGGCTTTCAGAATGTGACCTTCCGATACTTGCTGAATTCCATGAGCAGAGTTTGACATCTCTCACTCAGAAGTATGTAACAGCACTGAAAGAGAACGTTGATAGTCGCTTTGAAAACAGTCTTCCTGTTCTAACAGCCTTTGAAATATTTGACCCCACAACCGTTCCTGCAAGATCAGACCCGGCCTTCAAGGAGTATGGTGGTAATGACATCAAAACATTGGCAGATTATTTCTATAATGGTCACCACAGCAAAGCAGAAATGAAAGAAGAACTGTTGTGCGAATGGCAGAAATTCAAGTACAATCTTCTGCAAATGAAAGAGCCCAACCAAAGAAAGCCCTGGTTACAAGGTCCCCTACAGAATGGACTCTTGAAAAGATGTTGTCCATGCATACCACATATCAGCACTTTGTACCTGGTTTGTTGTATCTGGCAGAGCTGTGTCTTTCCCTTCCAGTGAGCAATGCTTGGCCGGGGAGGCAGTAAAGAGGGTTAAGACACGAATGAGAAGTAGATTAAAGAATGACATGCTTGGTGCTTTGCTACACATCACATTGAATGGACCTGCAGTGAAGAAATCTGACCAACTAATTCAAGCCACTGTCAAAGAGTGCATAAGAATCAAGCCAAGAAGAAAAATCGCCAAACGAAAAGAAGCTGGGAGAGTCACATTTTCTGATGCTTCAGTGCAAGCTGATTTCGATCCTTCCTCCACACCTATCCTGCAGCTAAACACATCAGAGGATGAAGACATTGACATCCTAGAGGAAGAGGTGAATGCAGCTTTGAAGGCAATGAACCTACCCCAGCCTGAAAGCTCAGATGGTGACTCTGATTATAATTATGATTTTGATGACACTGTCTAAGACTTGATGAGATTTTTTTTATTAACCCCCCTGTGAATGTGTTAGTAAGTGTTACACTGATGTGTATTTCCAGGCAGCTAATTTCTCAGAACACGACTAAACACAATTTCATGAAGTATCAGCTACAGCTTACTGGTAAAAATCATGTACCGTAACTCAACTGAAAACAATTATTTATATTCACAAGCTACCACTGATTGTTTTCAGTTCATTTAAATCATAGGCTTTTAAATGATTAAAATAATAGTTGCTGTTGTCCAAAAAAAATATTCAATATGATAATACATATTATAAATTATGACAGTCGATAGATTGTATCCTGAATGGTGTAAATAGTATCCAGTTTTCAGTATAGTGCGTCTGCTATTATAGTGGTCTTAAAATTACAGGATAATGAACACAAATCCTCCTTTCTAGTCTATTAGTCGTGTAGAAAAATTAAAAAAAGTCGTTTTTGATGTTAAGAAATATTCATCGTCTGTTGTACTCATTTTGGTGCCTAGAGTGCTGGAAATGGCATTTCCGAGCTTCTAGATTTAAAACTTTTCTGGGGGGGCATGCCCTCCGACCCCCCTAGAAGACAGGGCCTTACGGCCCCTTAAT
>OX421451.1:25465931-25468431 GCA_949126865.1 Montipora capitata | reverse complement strand
CTGCAAGAAGTCAAAGTTTTAAGATTTAAAAACTCACCTTAAATCACAGAACATCACCATCTGCGAAAACGAGGCACCATAGCATTTCGTTCGTCCTTGCAAACTCTTTTCAAATCATTGTACTGTTTGCAGTCTGAACTTCGGTACTCTTTGAATGCGGATTGGCTCCGACGTTTTTAATAAGTTTTAGTTTATTTGCCACAATTCTTGGAGTGGCAGGGGAGAGGAACAGAACTTTTGTCCCAATTGACACGTAACTGCTATATCCATAGATCAGACCACAACACCGGAAACTCCATGCGTACTCTTCTCGAATAGTGTGTGGGTTCTTTAACGTTCCACAGAATTTATGCCCAAGGGTTATGAGACGGGACCATTCGCAGATGTCGTTACAAAGGCAGCACTTTCTACTCAGTTATTTAAAACCCTGAGTGTTGGTCCGGCCAGAGTTGAACTCACAACCTCCCACATGAGACAGTCAGGTGCTCAACCAAATGAGCCACCGGTGTGCAGTGTATTCTATTCTTACATACTCATTTTCGAAATAACTAACACAATGGCAATAATGACTATGTGCATGGAGCAGAGGCTAGCAGTAGAGGACCAAATGCCTTTGATGTCAACAGCAGAGCAGCCTTTGCTACTCTAAATGCTGGAACTGACCACACCCATCTTAGCACTTTAACAGAAGCACTTGGCATTCCACACATGAACCACAAATGAACCATGTCACATTTAGGGCCAAGGAAGGGAAGTTGGAGAGGCCATAGAAGGTGTCAGGGATGCAATAGAAAACATTCTCCCACATGCATTTGGGGAGCATAAATAGTGTGGGTTATGGTGCAAGTTTAAGTAAAACAGTACAACCAAACACAGTTCCCTACTAAATCGAAAGATTGTGGGCTGAGCTTACAAAGTGTTTTTAGTATTTGCACAGAATGCCACAAATCTACAGTCTCGGTCACAAATGTTCTAACACTGACGGAAATTTTTCCCTCCTCATCTTTCAACGTTGATGTTTATGGGTTCCAGTGCAAGAACTAACCGGGAAATGCAACATTAGAACGGCAAACGAAACATTGAAGGGAGGGAGGAGGAGGGCTGCGTTATCAATAGCTTGGATGTGAGTTACGTGCTTTTCAAGAGAGGTGTTACAACTATTTATGACCGAGGTTGTCTGAGTGTTGAATGACGCATTTCAGATAAGAAAATGCACCATTACTAATGTGTACTGTAATGGTTGTTTTGTGGGACTTTCGCAATGAAATATAAAATACTTATAAAATTGCTATAAAGGAATAATATTTTGAAGAATTTCGAGAGAAAAGCTGCACTAGCGTAATGGCCTTTAAACACTGTATCGATAATGTCACACGGGCAAGAGCTTTTTACTTAAGCCAGGTTAAACGACTTTCCATTCATTAAGTTGCTGACTTTTGTGGTATTTCAACAGCAAGTGTTGTAAGAATTTCCAAAGCAAATAGAAGCACTCTTCGCATTTACGAAGTTCTTCGAAAAGAGGCCGTAAGTTCAAGCTAAGTGAAAGACAAAGAAGGCACCTGATTTGCTGTCTCAGGGTCCTACGAAAAAGAGACGGGACTTTCACCTGTAAAAGATTAATGGAGGAGGCCGGAATTGAAGAAAGTGATGTTTCAACGAGGACAGTTACACGTTACCTAAATTCAGCAGGGTGCCTTTATTTGCAGACAAGGAAGAAAGGACTTATGACTGAAGATGATCATAAAAAAAGAGTGGCTTTTGGTAAAATCATGCAAGAAACTTCAGCGCAGGTGTTTGGAAAAAAGAAATTGCGTTCTACTTGGACGGAACATCCATCGCATATAAGAGAAATCATTTTGACCAAGCTATCGCACCTCAAGGACGAGTATTGAGAAAAAAAAGCGAGGGCCTTGCTCAGGGATGCATTGCAGAGGGTCAGAAGGAGGGAACTGGGGGGAACGTCTTAAGGTTTATACTCGCTATATCCTATGACAAGGGAGTGATTTGCTGTGAGCCCTATGAACACATGAAAGGTCGCTACTTCGCCACATTCGTTGATGAACACTTTGATCCATTGTTTGAGTTGGCTGGAAAAGGTGTCAGTCGCCTCTGGATGCAGGATGGAGATCCTTATCATAATTCTGCATTAACCCAACAGCGCCAATTGAGTGTGTAAATAGCACCATGATCAAACTGCCACCACGAAGCACAGACTTACATGTTATCAAAAACGTTTTTCCTATTGTTAATAGGCACCTTCGAAAACAAGCAAGGGATCACAAAATAAGACGTGAAACGTTTGAAGAGTTTAAAGCTCGTGTAATAGATTCGTTTTTCACCCTGCCAGTAGTAACTGTAAATCGGTCGATAGACTCTATCCCAAAAAGAATGACCAGTGTCATCAGAAAGAGGGGTGGCCGTATCAAGTATTAGTTAATACTCATTTCAAAGCTCTATAGCGGACAACTGTAATGCTTTTTGTGTGTGCGTGTGTAAGTAC
>OX421451.1:25453431-25460931 GCA_949126865.1 Montipora capitata | reverse complement strand
ACCAAAAGAAGCTTTTTAACAGTTCTTAGCATGGCTTAAGGCAAAAAAGGCGAGAGGTACTACTTGCCAACAATGCTAAATGTTTTGACAGCAAGTGAATCATTTATTCTCTAAAACAGTATGACCTACGACAAGTTGCAATATTGTTGAGACACACTGATAAGGAGGGGGGAGGGGGCTTCTGTTTTTGATATATATATTAATGACTTACCACATTGTCTGACATATTCAGAATGTACACAGATGATACTAGCCTGACGCTTGCCAGTACTGACATTAGGCATATAAATTATTGCCGTAGTCACGACCTGAGTAATGTGTACCAATGGCTCTCTGCTAACAAGCATACCCTAAATATGACAAAAACTGAGTTTATGCTTATTGCATCAAGGCAGAAGTTATCACAATTTACAGAAAGTCCCTCTCTTACTATAAACGAAAACGCAATAGAACAAGTAACCTCCGCTAAATCCCTTGGAGTTTATGTCGATCAAAATATAAACTGGGAGTGTCATATTGAAAACATCTCTAAGAAGATAGCTTGTGCCCTTGGTGCAATTAAACGAATTCGGCATCTCATTCCATTTAATGTTCTAATTAAAGTTTATAATAGCCTTATTCAACCATATTTTGATTATTGCAATGTAGTGTGGGGAAACTGTACAAAGGCCTTTCTGAAAAACTGCAAAGGCTTCAAAATCGGCCAGCTCGCATCCTAATATCTGCGAGATATGATAGTAATTTGGATGATTTGTTCTGGGCATTAGGGTGGCGAAGACTCTACTATCAAAGATTGGAACAGAAGTCTATTGTAATGTATAAAACATTACATATTATGACACCTAATTATCTGGGATCAAGATTTGTATATCGTGACAATGTAAGTGCTTATCGTTTAAGGAATACCGAAAACAAATTAGTTCTTCCACAACCTTCAACTGATTATCTCAAGAGAAGTTTTTTTGTACAGTGGAGCTCAGTTGTGGAACAACTTACCTTTAGACCTAAGACAAGCGTCTTCACTGACCGATTTCAAGTCTAAATTAAGTCGCCACAGTTTAAAGTAATATCTTAATTTTAAGTAAATTTTAGACACGGCCTCCATGAAAAGCAAAATTTTTATTTCTTTCTTTTATTTGAATTGTTATTATTAAATTTTATTAGTTAGGTAGGTAGACATACTACTATAGATGATTAACTAAATCAACTCATGGAAACACCGTGTATAAATAAAGTTATCCTATCCTAGATAATAGGTAAATTAACAAGGCCCCAAGAACGTGAAGTGTCTCAATTATTTTTGCAACTTGTTCTCTGATTAATGGCAATAATTTTGCCAGTCCGGATTTGAATCCTATGGGGAAAATTTTCAATGTAGAAAAGCAGGAACTAAAGAAACAAAATCTTTAGATATTGTATAAGCTCTAAAACATTGACATACGGTGGCATCGATTTTCAAGTGTTTGGACTTACCATCGGTAACAGAAGACTCCGTACCCAATACTGAAGCGAGCAAAGTATTTTGCACTGCAGATCTGATGCCCCGAAAGTTACACATGGCTTGTATTATGTAACACAATACCATTTATTGTGTTCCGTGGTGACGTCAATGGGGATGATGGTGTTACAGTTGCAAATCGTATCTTCCAGCAAACAGCACAATTCAACTAGTACTTTCTTTTCTACTCAATCGAATACATTACCAGATGATTCACAATAAAGTTCACACAGTCACAAATCCTGTACACATTGTTGATTCCATTTACCAACAATCTACCATCGAAGCACAGCAACAGCAAGAAATATGATATCATATTATTTTCTCAGTGAAAAGTTGTGGTAGACTGTGTAGACCGTTTCCTATAAATGAGCTGCAAAAGGACCTCACCTTCTGCTTTGAAGTGGAGCACACAGGAACAGAGAGGAAAGAGTTAGTTTCACTCTTCTGTTCAGCCTTCACTGCTGCCTATTATGTTGTTGATGGGGCACAGCCGGTAAAAGTTAAGAATCCCATCCCACTAATGCATCGGCCAACATGTCGGCCAACGCGTCGGTCGACACACCACCGACCCAGTTGGCCGACACACTACCGACGTGTTGGTCGACACGCTATGGACACGTTGGTCAAAATACTCACTCTTTAGAATTTTGTTATTGTTTTGTTGGTAACGATCGTTTCACTGTTTTTAAACCTTTTATTCCGGTGCATGTAAGGGACGTTACATCAATGGAAGTTGTGCGGTTCGAATCCTAATAAGAAAATTACACGATCATGAAATATACAGAAAATAGAGTGAACAAGAAACGATTCATACTTACCCAGTGACTCGCTCAGGTTCACAACCTACGAAAAATGGTTTTACATTAGTATTATGTCGTCATGATGATGTGTCCCATTAGTGAACTGATTATATATTAATCAGTTAGTTAAGAACATAATTTCTCAACGAAACACTCCCTCTCCTCGAAAAGGGATACACGGAATCTTATATACTACCAAGTGTTCAGAAAAAAGTTAGGTTAGCACTGATTAGTAAGAGTTCATAAATCTTCAGAAGGTCACATGTTCTCCTTTAGGTAGCACCACCAAACAGTAAACAGGTCGTTCGATGGTGACGTAGCCTTTGCTGTCATATTTGGTGACAGGTTCGCCAGATTTTGGATTTTTGTACTTTACTTGTACCCTTCGCATCTTTCCATCGGTCCCGGGGAATGTGTTGGATACAATCCCAAGACGCCACTGACCTCTAACCAGATTTGAATCCTGAATTAGGACAACATCTCCAGAGTTTAGATTACGATGGGCTGTATCCCATTTTTGCCTCACAATTAAATCTGGAAAATATGTTCTGGTCCATTTCTTCCAGAAGCCATCTATTATATGTTGGATAAATTCAAACCGGTGTTTTGAAGTTGTAGATTCCTTGAAAGGACCACTAGGTACTCGCGTGGTTGACCTGCCTAACAGAATGTCATTCGGGCATAAATATGAACCATCATCGGCTGTCTGCCTATAGTCACTCGGATTCAAATGTTTCGTAGGTCGTGATCATTTCACTGTTATCAAACCTTTTATTCCGGTGCATCTAAGGGATGTTACGCGGTTCGAATCCTAATAAGAAAATTACACGATCATGAAATACATCATGAAATAGAGTGAACAAGAAACGATTCATATTTACCCAGTGACTCTGTCAGGTTCACACCCAACGAAAAATGGTTTTACATTAGTATTATGTCGTCATGATGACGTGTCCCATTAGTGAACTGATTATATATTAATTGTTAGTTAAGAACATAATTTCTCAACGAAACAGTTATTTCTTTCAGTTGGAAGCGAGCTGTTGCTGATGGCGTTGGAAGATGCCTTCTATTCCTAGAGGGCTTTGTCAAATACAAAAAAAACCGGCTCCTTTAGGATCCACCAAGTTTGCAAAAGTCTATGTCCAATTCAATTGCATTATGTAGTTCCCTTGTGCTCAAATGTGTTCTTGATTGATTGCCGCATATTGAGACTTGAAAGTCCCGCATGTCCAAATTTTTTCACACCATCTTAGAAGCCCTGTAAAGCTGATAAAGATGAAGTCTCAGGCAACGCGTTTGCCAGAGTGAAAACTGGGTTCTAATATCATGAAATACAAGATGGCGGTCAAAAGTAAATTTCTTATTTTCATGTCGTAGTGAAAGTTTTCCGTCGAAGACATTTCCGTTCAGTTTGAAAAAGGTACGTTTAGGTTTTCAACAGTTCAATAAGGCCCAAATGAGTCACTGACGCACCACCAACGCACCACCGACACATCTTATACCTTATAAGATGAAACAGCGGCCAACACGTTGGCCGACGCGTTGGTGGGATCGGATTCTTAACTTTTACTGCACAGCCAGCATCAAAGTTTCTTGACCAAGTACCAGTTCTTGATCGGAGAAATCTTTTCGATATGGACCATGACTTTAATTCCATTGACAGCATCCTGGTTTTGATCAAGTTCCAAAAGAAGAGTGGGAGCTGTACGATAACAACCATGGTCCCCTTGCTGTCAAACAAAGTAAAGAAGGTAACATTGACTTGATGCTGTTTTGGAAGGCAAAGGCA
This sequence comes from Montipora capitata, assembly GCA_949126865.1. Taxonomy (NCBI): domain Eukaryota; kingdom Metazoa; phylum Cnidaria; class Anthozoa; order Scleractinia; family Acroporidae; genus Montipora; species Montipora capitata. The sequence continues at coordinate 25,456,838 of OX421451.1, read as the reverse complement.
AGCAGCACCCTGCCTGCACTTTACAGAATAGCATCATGTTATTCAACACTTTGAATTCCAGGTCATTGGAAATCATCCCAACTTTGTGATTTAAAAGAAAAATAGTGACACTTCGTAATAATGACTGGCTATTTTAATTTCATACCATAGTTAAGAAAATATGGAAACCCATCTGAAAGTTTGGTTTTGGTCACCGTACGACCATACGTCCGTCCACCCCTCCATGTATGCCAATGTGAAACTCTGTGGTGCAATCCGTGTTTTTTGGCGGGAAGTTGCAGTTTAGACAAAACAAAGCCAAGTTTTTGTGAAGCAAACTTAATGCATATGCGTTAATTTCAATAGCATATTTTTCTGTTTGTCAAAGTGGAGGGGCATTCTGTCTGCGCATGCACCAGATTTGAGTTTCGATGAGTGTAGCCGCTGGTGGGCACCTGCACAAAGCCCGCCATTCTTTGAAGAAAACGAAGTTGTGCTCAGTTGTGCGCAATGGCGGTGCAAACAAAATTGTTTTTTCTTTTGCAAGTGTGTGTAATAATTTTTATTGTAAATGTGACGGAAAGTGTAGAAAGGTGTAAGCATGGTTGTATAATCTGCGGGAAAAAGTCTCAGAGAAGTCCATTCCGTTGTGTTAAGTTAAACGCCGACTTGGAAGCCTGTTTTGGTTTCCTCGAGAAAACATCGGGAGACATTTGTGAAGCCTGCAGAAAAGCTCTCCAGCAGTACAGAAACAATGGGAAGACATTTCACCACGTTAGTGTTTTCCTCACGTTTAATTTCTTTAATCTTACTTACACTTGTGATGTGAAAATAAAGATTGAGCGCTGCTGCATGCAGCTAAAACTACAGAAGTGTCATAATTTCACTGAAAGAGCCAAGCTTTATTTGTAAACAAGTTCATGAAAATGTTAAACATTTTCAGTGGGCTTGAAGTGTAGATCCTTCTAAAATTTAGTATTTATTTTTTGTTCAAAGTATGTTCAGTCGAATCTCAACCAACCCGGACGAGTTCCGAAGAGAAGAGGACCAGTAGTGTCAGGTTCTGAAACAGAGTGTGTAGCTAGTGCAGATAATGATAGGGAGATGGTAGTTATACCAAAGGAGTCCTTTTTAGAAATGGAGGAAAATTGAAAGATTTTGTCTCAAAGTAAGTGAAATTGCTTGCTTGTTCTGCATTCGAATTCCACTTTCAGCTGTGATCAGTGGTGTAGTTGAGTGTGGACACCATCTTTAAGGGCGCGTTCATTTGGGATCAATCTGGAATAAGAATAATTGGAATAATGCAAGTAATTAAGCGTTTGTTTGGGAGCTATCCTCATGGGAGCAGAATAGCCGGAATATATTCCGGAATATATACTTATTCCGGAATATATCCCAAACGAACGCGCCCTAAAATTAAACAAAACTGATGCCAGAAAAATTGCATTAAAGGATCATTTGAAATTTTGAGATAAAAGGTCTTCAAAACTAAATAATGTATAAACAACAAACCAGCGGGAAGAAACTTACAACCATAGTTGCTCACAGGGACAGTACAATTTTGAGGAAGAAATGAGCAATTCCAAGCCTCTAAAAGTTAATGTCTGGCTAGATTTGCTCCAAAACCCCTAACACAAGCTCCTACCAGTGGTGAATGTACTCCCCCCCCCCCCCCCCACCAATAAGACTGTTGCTGCCCCATTCATGTCACTAGCCCTCTTTGTTAAGTGGGGGGGGGGGGGGGGGGAGCAGAAGTGGAAATTAATCAGTCAACAAACAGGCAGACAAGCTGCTTCTGGACTACTCTTTGAAGCAACCTTCCAGCCATGCACCCATATCCAAACTTATGATGGAAGAGGGTCAATCAGATAAATCAGCTTCAAATTAACTGATAAAATAAAGAAATAAACAAGTAAAAAAAGCTACATTTTGATAAAAAATCCAGACGTGTATAATTTTACTAAAACCTGTAACTAAAAATGGTACAAACAATAGTATACAATGGCCACCTACATAGAAGTATTTTGATTGATGCGTTTTTTCCCTTACAAATTAATGGTAGACAAAAGCTACTTTTGATGTTCCATATACATAACAAGAATCTTCATTTAACGCATTGCAACAAGGTCAACTCTTCCAAAATTTACACCATTATGCCCCCCCTCCCCCCAAGGACCCTTAAAAGCCATATTTTGAACATTACGTTTGTCTAAAATATGTTTTATTCTTTCATGTATTCTGTAGGATGTGACATAAAGCAAGAACTCAACTTGGTCAAAAACAAAATATACAGGGAGATAATTGCTAACAAGGGAATCCACATCTACCAGCCTGAAATGTTCAGAGAATTCTGCATCTCAGCAGGGGCAACAAATATTTTTGATGCCATTCTTGATGCAATTACATCAGCAAGGCACTCTGCTGAGCGTATCAATCTTAATAAGAAAAGGGCTGTGTCAGTTATTTACAAACTTTGCTACTGTTTGAGTCAGGCATGCAATACACTTCAAACTGACAATGCCCTTTACCTTAGGAGTTGTAATATAAATCAAGAAGGTATCGAAACACAACACACTATGGGTCTCTCTTGTGCTAGAAGGACAGTGAACACCATTGCTAAATCGTTGTCTGAAAATCATTGCAAGTCGTTCAAACATTTCATTCAAGATGCGATTGAAAACAAGTGGCTTTTAGTGCTGATCATAGATGACTTCACCTCAATTCACACCAAACGAAGACCACAGGCAGATAAGGCATCCGAAGCAAAGTCCATGTGTACGATAGTCATTAAAGCTCTTAAAAACATACCTGCCATAAGTGTTCTGCAGGCCAGTATCATGCATGATGTAAATGGCATCAGTATAAACACATGCCTACAGATTATAACATCTGCCTCATGTATGTAAAACAAGAGCTGTTCATATGCTTCATTTATGCCAAACTGGCTTACTGAGGCTTTTTTCAATCCAGAACCTCAACGCCAGTGACTCAACACCCATCAGTATTCAGAAAATGACAATGTGCAAACAATGAGGAAAATGGATGACCTTCACCTTGTAGACTTTGTGGAGTTACAACTCAAGTCCAAAGAGGACTTTAATGCAGCATATGACATAGCACCTAGTGCTGGTTTGGGTGATTATGCAAAAAAAGTTCATTATTTTTCAGCCTGGTGATTGGCCATGTCAGTTTTTCTGTCGTCAAATAATATATCAGTGTGTGAAGAAATTTATCAGCTATCGGGAACCTCATCAAGCCAACTGTGAAAACACTCAAACTGCATCAGATCATTCTGCATATTCTTATCCATCCTTCACTGGTTCTGACAATGAGCAAAGTTTGCCATTAAACTTGTCTTCTCAGCCCTCCATTCTCTCTGTGATTCCAATGATAGGTTCTCTTCACATATCCTTGAACAGTAGAGAACA
>OX421451.1:25440931-25445931 GCA_949126865.1 Montipora capitata | reverse complement strand
ATTTTCTCTATAAGAAAGCAGCTATTCTTTCTCTTCAAAAATGTTTTAACCAAAGATGTACCTTATGCAGTCTAAAATGTTGGAAACATTTTCAATACACCAGATTTTAAAGACTGATATAAATGGTTTCTCATTTTAGGGACATCAAATTGCACTGTTTCAGGTTGTATACCATAAGCAAGACATGTAGCAAAGGCCGCAGAAAATACTCCACAGTCACTGCCATTTGACTGTTGTTGAACAGGGAGAACTTGAATGCCAGTAAAATTTGAATGTCCAACAAGACTGAGTACCTGCTCTTGTACTTCATTTAGAATAATGTTATGATACAGACTGTCATACAAGTTGACAGTGCCATCTTCACACCCTACTGAGCCTACACATAGCCAGTGGGCATGACCAGTATGCAAAATCTGAATAAATTCCCCATTGACTTGATTGACGTTTCTGATAGGGTCCAAAGTTGGTCTCTGTAAGCCCTCAACTTCTGGATTAATGTTTCTGAGACAAAGATGTACTTCATGGATAATGTCACAGTCAAGCCAACCATTGGGTGACAAAATCAGTCGGTAATGCCCATCATTCAGCTTTGCAAGTGATGCTGACTTTTCTGAAGAGCATTTTGAAACTCCAGTTATCACAACTCTATCATCAGACGTATTGAAAGAGTCATTAACAACTTTTTTCCTTTGTTCAGTTTTTCCTCCTGATTTACACACCATACATTCCCAAGTTGTCATTGCATTGTTCGGCATCCGCTTGAAGTTTAAGCAGGGCAAATGAAAAAACTTTCCACTTTGACAAAATGGGTTATGGCATTTCAGCAGTTTATCTGAACACAGTGGCTTCTGTTTGCATGTGCAGATACAATCTAATTGGAGAGCTTCATCCAAAACATTTCTCGTCTGTTTGCATTTTGATTTTTCATTTTTGGCTGCTGGTGTTTTTTGGCACAGGGGACAAAACCACTTGCTACAACCCTGGTCAATACTCTTGGGACATTAACGCAACAGCTGGTGAAAATGATGCATTTTCTCTCCCCCCGTCCCTCCCGGTTCAGTGTTGACGTTATGGCTTCAAATCTTTTTCAACACAATCAACATTGCTGAGGGGAAGGGGGGACAGCAGAAACAGGCTCTTTCCACAACATTTCCAAGCATTTATAACAGGTTAAATACACTTTTCATAAGCAAGGTGTGTTTTTGCGCCTCATTTTCGTAAGTGTCCCAAGACGTTTTGACCAGGGTTGTCTGAAAATGGGTTTGCTATAAAAAAACAGAATTATATCATTTTCCGTGTTTTCACACAGTTCCTTTTTTCATATACCTGCCTAGAAGTCCAAGTCTGCACTGTGGATCGCTAAAATTCCACGATGTCTTCGAAAATTTGAATTCAAATTAAACGATCTTTTTGCGGGAACCCAACAGCTTAGCGAGTTCAGTTCAGTAACGACTTGTTTATCAACTGAATATGGCATCGTTGGATCCTTCAAGGCCAAGAATAGTATATCTAATTACGTATAGTCGTGCAGATACCACCAAGTTTCCAAGTAAAGAGAGTTTCTCGTCAGCTATTGTAGAAGCCTGGCAGCATTTTGGCATTAGAGTAATACAGTGGGTTAGTTGCATCGAGGCACATAACAACAACAATGAGTGTACGAGTGGAGACGAGATGAATCTATATCATTACCATATGGCCTTAAAATTAGCGAAGCAGGGGAGATGGCTTCAAGTATGAAACTACTTGGATGAGAAGTTTGGAGTTCAAGTGAATTTTGGTGACAACCATAATTCGTACTACACAGCCTACCCGTATGTCACCAAGGAAGATCGTGAAGCGTTACAATCCTCTGGACATCCTGACCTTACTGATGCGGTCCCACGGACTGAAGCTGCAATAACTTCTCAGAAAAGAAAGGCAAAAGACAAGGGCAAAGGCCAGGGTAAAAAACGAAGTCAAAGATCGGACCGTCTCAGTGTTTATGATGTCTGTCAGATAGTTCAACACAAGGGTATAACGTCACGGCTGGAAATCATTTGCTTGGCTGTTGAACAAGATGGAGAGGGTAAAAGTTCTCTGGCACAGTTTATCGCAAACCGGGAAAATAAAGCAGCAGAGGAAGCTATAGAGTTAGCGAAAGAATTTGCCGAAGCAGAGGGAAAGTGTCTCCGTGCTAAGAAGACCAGGATCGAGTCATTACAAGAACAAACTACAGGCGAATGTGTCCATGGTTGTGGGGGGAGGTGGTTAGAAGCAGCTCACCAATTATTGCAAAGGCACAATATTACAAAAGAAGATTTTTGTACCGCAATTTACACCGCTTTGAGTAAGGGAAGAGGAAAGTACAGAAATATCTTTATTTATGGCGACACAAATTGCGGCAAATCGTTTATTTTAGCTCAGTTGAAGGTCATTTATAAGACCTTTTGTAACCCCGCCACTGGCTCATTTGCTAGGCCAGGAGCAGAGGACGCGGAGGTAATTTTCCTCAATGACTTCCGCTGGCATCCCAAAATTATTGCCTGGGCTGACTTTCTACAGGCTCTGGAAGGCGACACAGTGCACCTGCCCACCCCGAAAAACGTATGTAGCCGAGATTTGGAACTAAATATAGACACCCCATTTTTCGCCACCTCTGATTCTCCTTTGGTTTTAATTAAAGCGGGAGCAATTGACAGCACTAACACTCGTATGATGAATGTGAGGTTGAGATTCTACCACTTTTGGAACCAAATACCACCCGAGGAACAGCAGGAGTTAATTCCATGTGGTCGCTGCTTTGCTAAGTTTATTTTGGACAACGCACGCAACGATGCCTTGCTATAGAGACACTGAGACATTTCTCAATAATGATCAGTAACATTTCTCACTAGAGAAAAGTGGTTTTTGAAGGTATTATGTGAATTTGTTATCGCTATTTTAGTGCTAAGAAAGTCTCTGTTATGCCCTTGTGATAAAACGGGTATTTGTTTTCGCATTCCTGCAGATGTGAGAAAAAAATCGACATTTCTCACCTTGAAATTAAAAAAAAACGAAAACTTTAATTAATCTTTTATAGTCGTTTCAGTGAGAAATGTTCAAAAAGCGCCACAAAGTGCCTATGTTAACAAGAAACGAGGGGAAAAGAAAATTAAGACATTGACAAGCCACACAAGAGTGTATTTTCAAGAAATGTAGCTCTCTGTGAATTACAATTCAAACAAAACGGCCTTGTAGACAAGTGAGAAATAAGGTGAGAACTGTTCAACGTATCTGTCACACAATGCCCTTTCCTAAAATAACCTTTCAGAGCAATTTTACAGTCATCACAGTTTCTTGAAATGGAACAAAGTTGCCCTTGACATTGAATAAAAACTTCTTAAGTCATGGAAAATGTAATAGATAGTGTGGACCGCTGTATCGAAGCACTCCAGTCAATATTTTGTTTTGTGACCTTTGGACGCCAGTAATTAGTTTATCGATATCCTCAATAGGAAAATTATCAAAGGCTCTCAAAACCCGTGCGGTGAACTGTTCAAATGACTCCTTTGTAATATTCTGTGTTACAGCTTCTTCATCTAAGTGACATTTGATTTGGTTGAATAAATTTTCTATGCAATGGATATCTGCGCAGGGAGGAGGAAGTTTAAGTAACTCGGCCTCAATTTCCTCTAAGGCCTCCTTTGCACACTTGCTTGTCTGCCTTGTCGTCTTGCGTTTCTTTTCGGCCCTGCCCGACCAAACACTATATTGAAATGGCTCCTAATAAACTGAGCGAAGAAACTTCCGTGCTTTTTGTCATAGGGTACTGTTAGTATTACCCCTTTTCTGTAAGCAATGGCTACGAGCACGTGCAAACGTCTACCGCCAGGCAGGTCCTTGGAACCTTTTGTTGTTAACTATAGGCCTTCTCCCTTCTGTCGCCATATCCGTGATTTATTTACATTTGCAATGCTCTGCAGATTGTATTTGTGGACAAAGAACATGGCATCTAAGTAAAAGGCCACTTCATTTGCCCAAAACTGGGGATTTTCAGTGGCTACACGTTTCATTTTGCGAGTGAATCATACACGCAACTTGCGGTCCTTTTCACTAAGAAGGCCCTTTTTCCTCGCTTGCAAGTATGAGTAACCACTTTAATTTAAATAACGAGAAAATGTTCTCCTACTTGCCATTTCAAAATTAAGCCCACTTTGCTCCACTATGCTTTTAACTGTAATATTTCTACAGTTTCTTGCCCTTAACTCCTTTAGTGCGTGGACAAGTTTTCGCACACTACGTTGACTTACTTTCCGTGGTCTCCCGCCTTTGTTACTTGACTTTGATGCGTCCTTATTTGGCAGAGGATTGTCGCTGCAAATTCTAGCAGCAGAAGATTTAGAAATCCCACATTCTCTTGCTATTTCACGGTACGATGCCTTCCTGTACTTTCATAAAAACAATGCTAAAGCTGTTTGCACTCTTGTTATTTTCTGGTCGCAAACCATCCCGAATTAAGCTACCAAACAACTTCTGATGACTGTTTAAAAGTACACGACTTGTTATACAGAAAAGGTTAAGATGCAGGCATTCCCAGTCAAGAATTTTGTACACTTTTGACAGTGAAAGGAAACTCCCCACGCATGAAAATGAGTATGTCACAGATTCGTGATAAGCATTCGAGACTGTTCTTCTATGCGCCTCAGGTCACGAAGTAAATAACAATTACTTAGTAATACCTGGCAACTTTTTTTTGAACTTACTATACTTACGAATCCACAACTTTTATCTACGTTTCTTAACGTTTAAAAGACTTTTTCCAATAGAAGGGGTTTTCAGAAAACCCTGGTCAATACTCTTGGGACATTAACACAACAGCTGGTGAAAATGACGCATTTTCTCTCCCCCCACCCTCCCGGGTCAGTGTTGACGTTATGGCTTCAAATCTTTTTCAACACAATCAACATTGCTGAGGGGAAGGGGGAACAGCAGAAACAGGCTCTTTCCACAACATTTCCAAGCGTCTAAGTGTCCCAAGACGT
>OX421451.1:25368431-25413431 GCA_949126865.1 Montipora capitata | reverse complement strand
CTCAGTTCTTGTAGGTTCTTGTGGACAACACAAGCACCCTCTACAGCTTCACTGCCCTCAAAGTGAAGTGCTACCACTTTGTACAATGGATAGGCAGTCAAAGGAGGATGGATCACGATACTCGTTACATCAATCACAAACGGACGCAACGATTTCTAGCCACTCAGAAGCCCAGGACCTGTCTACGACCGATGTCCACCCAAACAACCTATGGACAATTTCGATTTTGTCCCAAACACATGTAAAACGCGAATTGTTTTTCTGATTAAACTTTGTTTTATATGACATTCATATGTGATTTCTTTACGACGGACCTATAAGTGTCTTTTTTTAAAAACAGTGGGACTCGATTGGGTCCTCCAAGCCCTCTAAAACTAAGGGTAGATAAGGGTTCTCAATCCCACGTGGTGTTTTTGAGGGAGTCCTGCCCCAGGCCCTCCGCAAAAAGTGCAGATGAAAACAAGGTCCTCTGATCAGTATAAAATAGCGCATTCGAGTCCAAGAGACTTCAATTCAAGATGGAGAGCTGGTGGGACGTCCTCCCACCAGAGCTGAAGGAGAAGATTTTAAAAAGAAAAGCGTGGGCAGAGCACAGGGACAAAATGAAAGCCCTGGTGGAGGAGATTGGTGGGTTTTGCCTACAACCCTTACCTGAAGTTTGTCATCAAGGAGAATCGTGTTGTTTCTTCTTTTTTCTCCTGGAAAAGCTAGCCATCTGTCCATGGCTTTTTCCCACGCATTAATCCCAGCAACCAACCCGCCATCCTTGTCTTTTCAGGGACAGTTCAGATGTTCCTGATGTCACCTTTTTCACAAAATAGGAAACTGGAGGCATCATTACTGGCCGGATGAGCGCCGCTGCCCTGGTTGCGGCCAATTTTTTTGTTCCTGCCTCGATTGAGGTAGAATGTAAATATTTTAAATAGTTGTACATAGACATTGGACATTGTTAATCTTGTAAATATTACAACTTTTGTTTACATTTAGTTTACATGATCTTTTTCCGTTCTTTTTTCCTTCCCGAGAAGGTTGCAGATGGCTCGGATGATCACCACATTGGAATAAAAAAGAATCCTCTGTGAATGTTCAGAATTTTTTTCTACAAATCTATTTTTTTGACCTGTAAATAGTTTCAGAAATTTTGTAAATATATGTGACGAAAAAAAAAACACAACTTGTGTTTAGCTTGCATGCTCTTTTTTTTTTTTCCGTAGTGTTTTTTTCTTCCCTGGGAGAATGCAGGTGACCTTCACTATGTTTTTTTCCGCATTTGGCAAAAAAAAAAAAAAACCTCCATGACTTTTTTAAATCCATCTTTCCGAACTTTTAGGTCCCAATGATGACATTTTTCATTCATAAGAGCTTTCATTTGATGATCTAGCGCGATGTTCAATGTGAAAAAAAAATGAAGTGACATTTAACCGAGCAAGTGCTCAGAAAAACACAACTTGCATACAAATATTTATGATCCTCATGAACCTCCATTTTATGTTTCAGCGGTTGTTCTAAAATGGTCTGAAGTGGTATGTTTCCCATCCTTTTTGCTGTAAAAAAATCATTCCGCACATTGTTTGAACAAACAAACCACATTAAACCCTTGAGTTTGACTTTGAACTTGACCTTGTGAGAGACCTCTACTCAAGATTCCTTGACCTTGACTTTGTGAGGGGTTTATACCCAAGATTCAAGACGAATTCTTTGTATATGAACCCATGAAATTGGTTGAAAAAAACAGAAGAAACAAAAATGCTTTCATCCATGAGTAGAAAAAAAAAAGACAAAATCCAATTATTAAACCTCGAACCGGCAACCCTGAGATCGACTGTCTCCTGTCCTGTGGTTTGAGCTATCCTTTCTGCTATGTACGATTCATTCATCTGATTCGACAAATGTACATTATGACATTAAAAACCAGGACAACCTCAGGGATGGGAGTGTTCGGACCATTTTCTTTCTTGGCGCGAAATGATGTGGCAGCATTGCGTTTAGCAACCTGTGTTTTTCTGTTGGAGAAGAAAGAAAGCTCTCTGTTGTTTGAACTGTTCCTCAAAGATATTTCTTTCGAGAGTCTTTCGAACAGATTCCTGCATGGAAGCAGGCCAACCTCGAAAAAGTTCTTGCTCAAAAGAAACGATATCGCGAACGACATCTTGCAGAGATCAAGGAGTCAAAGAAACTTTATGCAGCCGGACGTCGACCCCAAATCAATCAGTACCGTCGCCGACATCCTAAGGTGGAAAAATGTGTTTGGGAACATCAACTTCTGGTACCAAGGGGAAGCTTGTCAGTATCTGAAACTGCTAAGGATCTCTTGACCGAAGCTCGCGCTTGTCTAGCCAGCCGAGAAGCGTCAAGTTCCAGTTCAGGTGGGTTTTTTCCTCTTATGAACTCATTATTTATTTCTTTTTCTCTCATTAAATGCTTATATCTTTTTTTCATTCACCTTATCATTGTGACTCTTTATGTACCGCAGGAAGAGGGAGTGTTCAAGAACAATGGCAAGCGAGGGATTGGGAGCGACAAAGAGCCTATTACCAAGCAAACAAAGCAAAGATCCTCGAAAAGCAAAGACAGTACCAGGCGAGCCACTGCCAACAAATTCGTGAGAGTTGACGACTCCATTGCCAAACCCACCGCGAACAAGTTCGTGAATGCAACCGACGATATTACTATACACGTCGGAGACGCGTGCTGGGTTCATGTTTGCTCGAGGCTTGGCAACCAATGCCCGTCCGTCGCATGTCATTGATATGGCCGGTGGCGGCTAGCTCGTACAAAACTACGGGCTCTGGCCTCCTACACCTCCCTACCTGAGAGAAGGCTTGGCACGTGTGGACAGCCTGGTTCCTCCCGCTTCCGCTTCTTTGGCCTTGGATCTATCCGACAAGGCCGACCTGCTAGACGAGTTATTGCTTTGTGCCTCTCCCGCAGGATCATCGTCCATCGCTTCTGAAGTGGCAGCGGAACTAAACGACCTGGTACCACCAGGCCCCGAATCGGCACGACGATCCACAGGTCTCACACAACGGTCAGGACCACCACCAGCAGCGCCAGAGGAGGATGAGGAACCTGTTGTTGATACTGCACAAATAGTATTGCGGCACGTGCAGGCGAATCGTGCTCATTCTCGGGCGCAAGCGGAGGCAGACCGTGAACAGCATCAAGCAGCCTTGGAGCGTGAGCAGCGCATCCAAAATGCTATTCGGGACGTAGTGGTTCGTCCAGGACCAGATTTGGATGAGGCTCGCACAATTTCAAGGTGAAGACCCTGTTGGATCTTGTGTGGCTGCTGAGTTCTTTGCAGACACATCCTGTTTCGAGGACATGTCCTTCGGGGAGCTCCTCGCGTCTTAATCTGACAAGTTGCAGGGTGCGCATACGGGGCACCAAGAAAGAAACTGAGAAGGGACACGAAGGAACTGAGGTGACTTTAAGGAGACTCTCCTTGGATGTGACTGGTGGGATGATTGTGTTTTCATTGGCCGGCCACATCCAAAAATCAGCATGGATTGATAGGGTGCGTGTGCGGGGCACCACCTTACTCTTGTACATAGTGTGACATTATTTTATGCTGTTTTTCTTCTTGTTGTACATACTCCTTTATGATTCTAGTTATTAAACCGTTTGATTCGGAAAGAAAATATCCTGTCTTGTTTTTTTCTGACCGTGAGGGGCTTAAGACGCTGTGACGTCATCCCTCTCTCTACCCATGTGATGTTATTATTTAAATGTTGAATGTCCCACCTCACGTACGTTGGCATGTCCCACCCAAATTCGAATTTCCAATAGGGTGATGCAAAACACCCCAACCTGTTTCCTGAGGGTCCGCACAAGGGAGGTGTCACATGCCTGTGATGTCATTGTTTGAATTTTGAATTTGCGGCCTCAACGACGTTTGAATGTCCTGCGCGAATTTGAATTTCCCGCCAATACTGGAATCGACCAATCAGAACGTTCCAATTCCAACCATCAAAAGGGACGCGAAGGGTCCCACACCTTTACTGGCGAGTGAACCTTTGGGCATGCCTGTTGCTCTTAACAGGGTGCAACATTAAAATGGAAAATGCACTTTTCAACTGGAAACTGCCCAGCCTTGGCCAATAAGGGGCTGTGAAATTACATTAAATCTCAAACTAGAAACAGTTCGCTGTATCCACCAATGACAACCGGTGAATTTTGAATTAAAAACAACATGTCTGGTAAGCATCTGTCATGAATCTCCGATAAGCAATTGTTGTTAAATGTTCGTTTGTCATCTTCTATTAACCACACATGAATGAGTTCGGACAACGGTCTTTTATCAATAATGCCCGAGTTGAAACTTTGAGAATTTCGACCATTTTCACGAACAGTGTTTACGTGATTCTTTAAGTAAACTTATCAACAACAAAAAATATGTGCTATTAATATTAAAGTGAAAACGTTCTAATTAAGTGACACAATAATTATTGGGTTGCAGTCAGTTATTTTCACAACGTGAAATTCTGCTTTTTCATTTTATTTTCCTAGAAAGCATAAGGAAAACGGCAACTTACCCCAACATTGTATCGATCCTTCGTCCAAATGCACATTTGATGACCTTTCCTCGGTCCATAATTCTGGAAAGCGAGTTCTCCTTTTCCCGGGAGTTCGCACCAAATTTCTAACACAGTTTGTTACGATCTCTGCGAATATTCGTAAGGCGGCTCCGAGGATGTCTTGTCTCGTCTTAGCAAAGTTAATTTCATGTTTGGTGCCACCACTTTCATCCTTCTGCCCAACTTCAAGCTCCTTCCACTCGCATCGACCTTGAGCGCGCTCGCGCGCGTCCACACTGAACAACATGCATTCATGAAAGGTCGCTGGCAGGGGGATTTAGGTCAAGACATTTTTAGAATTGAGAATTGTTCTCGTTTTATGCCAATAAAAATTGTTGTTGCTTATGTATTCCGTAAAACAACTTCATAATTTTTTTTCCCCGAAGGGTTATCAGTAATTCTTGAGACAGGAAAAAAAAATTTGCTGAAATGTAACCGTTATCAGGTATTAAATCAATTTTTGATTTTTCTGATTATACTAAGAAATAGCGAAACACGGGTGTCATGTTACAAGATCATGAGCGCTTGCGCTGGTGTTCAACACACAGACTCACTGATCTCCGTTTATCAGCGTGAGAAGTAACCTGAAAATCTTTGTCTTTGCTTTTCTGTTTTAATGGCCTTCCATTCCACAGAACGTTTACAGCAAACCGTATAGTATAATTTCGAAAGTTGGCGAAATCACCAGCCAAACTGATTTTATGATGCTCATTTAGTGTGGCCAAGCAGTTAATTCAATTTTCGTACGGAAATTTCCGTGCTGTGAGCTTTCTGTTTCAACACACCGAGAATTGTTCTGGGTCTCAGCCAATTGGCATTTGGTTTGTCCGAGAACTGCTCGCAAAGGCAGAAGAGTCAACAATTTGTGTGTCACTTCCTGTCCTAGCTGAAGGGAGCTATTGTCAACGCGAGACCTGTTCTCCGTTTTTAACAGTTGATATTAATGTACCTTTGCACGCCCTAAAAGCAGTATTTGCCAATTGACCATTTTTTTCAAGTTTAATCAATAACATCGACAACACGTGAAAATGACCTTGCCAACACATTCTTGGTACAGGAAACTCGAATTCATGGGCTTTGAATGGCTCAGCATTGAATTATCGCTGAACGATTTCCATGTTGCAGAGTTTTCTCGTTTTAACATTCCCTACCTGTTCTTGGTTTCCACCAATTTGCGTTTTGTTTTCGTGAGAACTGTTCACGAAATCAGCCAATAGATATTCGTTCCTTGAAATGAATTCGACTTTGTTAACTCATCATAGCCAGCGAGGTTGCCTTGCCTTGGCTAAATCACGGAAAGGTTCCAGTTCCTATCAGCTGTATCGCGTTTAGCAAAAATGAAAATCAATGTCAAATCTGGAGAGGCTGATTCCTTTATTGTCAAACTCACTCAAGGAATAGCCTTGGTTACGGGACCGATCAAATGTGACACTAGTAAACAAAAATTTTCATCCCTTGCTGTTTGGTTCCCAGTGCTGCTGTAAACAAGAATTATGCTCTCACTCTAAAAAATTTGGTAAGGATAAAATGGGAAAGTGTTCATGCTTTAACATTCCCTTAACCGTTCTCGGTCTTAGCCAATTGGCGTTTGGTTTGTCTGCGGCAGGAGAGTCAACAATTTGCGCATCACTTCCTGTCGAAACTAAAAGGGAGCCATTGTTAACGTGAGAACTGTTCTCAGTTTTTGACAGTTGATATTAATGCACGCATGAAAACGAATAATTTAGTTTTCAATGCTGTCTACTTGACCTATTATTTCAAGTTTAATAGATAACATGGACAACGCGTGAAAATGAACTTGCCGACACATCTTCGCTTGAGAAAACTCAATGATTTCAAAGGCTTGGAATGGCTCAAAATTGAATTATTGCTTAACGATTTCTGTGTCGCAGATCTTTCTCGTTTTAACTGTTCTCGAAGTCAGCCAGTAGCGATGTGTTCCTTGAAGTGAACATAGCTTTGTTATTACTTTACTACGTATAGCCAGCAAATTTGCCTTGGCGGTGTATTGCCTAGATCACGGAAAGGGTACAAAATCCCATCAAGTGTATCGCGTTTGGGAAAAATTAAAATCAGCATCAATACTAGTGAAGGCCAATTGCCTTATTGTGAAACTCGCTCAAAGAATGGACTTGCTTACGGGCCCGATCAAATGTGACACTAGTAAATAAAAATTTTCATCCCCTTGCCGTTTGTTTCCCAATGCTGTCATAAATAAAAATTACGCTCTCACTCTACAAAATTTGGTAGGGATAAAATGGGATTTCAGTCAGTCGTCGGTTCTTAGAAAGACCGCACTCAACAAGAATGGTCTGAACGATTTTCGTGCCTTCTTGTTTTAACATTCCCTTAACTGTTCTCTGTCTTGCGCGTCACTTCCTGTCGTAGCTAAAAGGGTTCTATTGTTAACGTGAGAACTGTTCTAAGTTTTTGACAGTTGATATCAATGTACCTTTGCACGCATGAAAGAGGGTGTGAATGGGGTTAACCGACTAGTGACAAAGGACTAAAAAATATTACTGACTACGGACAAAACGAGGAAAAAATTACCGATTAGCGTCAAAAAAATTAACTGGGATTCACTGACAGCTGACAAAGGTCGAAAATCTTAACCGACAACCGACAAAGTAATGAAATTTTAACCAACAACCGACATGTGGACCCCCCCAATCAGAGACCCTCATGAAAAGGAGTACATGTAATTTAGTTTTCAATGCTGTCTACTTGACCTATTATTTCAAGTTTAATAGATAACATGGAGAACTCGTGAAAATGAACTTGCCGACACATCTTCGCTTGGGGAAACTCAATTTTAAAGGCTTTGAATCTCAGCATTAAACTATTGCTGAACGATTTCCGTGTCGCAGAGCTTTCTTGTTTTAACATTCCCTCAACTGTTTTCGGTTTCCGCCAATCGGCGTTGTGTTTGTCCGAGAACTGTTCACGAAATCAGCCAATAGATATTCGTTCCTTGAAGTGAATATGGCTTTGTTTACTCAGCATAGCCAGAGAGCTTGCCTTGGCGGTGTAGAAAGGGTACAAGTTCCCATGAACGGTATCGCATTTAGCAAATCATAAAATCAACATCAAGACTAGAGAGGCCGATTGCTTTATTTTAAACTCACTAAAACAATGGACTTGGTCAGGGGCCGGATCAAATGTGACACTAGTAAATAGAAATTGTCATCCTCCTGCTATTTCATTTCTTCCCTAGTACTCCCGTAAACACACAATCTATGAACTTCGGCCACTCAGACATTCGGGTTTTGTTTTCTGTACACTTTTGCCTTTAAATACGCCTTGTTTGGTACGGCAAAGAGCATGCAATTCCAAGTCAACAATTTGGGTGTCACTCTCGAGAAGTCGTAAAGGTCGTAGCGAAAATAAATTGTTTTTAATGTGATCGAACTGTTGTCAGTTTTTGTCCATAGATGTCAAGGTACTCTGCATGCAAGAAAAGGACTAATTTATCTTTCGTTGCTCTCTACCTGACTTTAAGTTTAATGGCAATGAGAACAACGCGTGAAAATGCACTTGGCCGTTATATACATGCCTGAGAAAACTGCCGTGCTGCAGAGATTTCTTGCTTTTTCTTTCATTACTGTTCTCGGTTTCAGGCAATTGGCGTCTTGTTTGCCAGTCTGAGAACTGTTTGCGAAATCAGGCAATAGTGAACTGCCCCGTTAATGAATATAGTTTTGTTACAGTCAGTGACCGCACACAGTTCAACTTTTGTCGATCTGACAAATCATGTACTGAACTGTGCAACGTGTTAAACGTTGTTGAATGAAGTTGAAAGGAAATTGATTACTATTACTTTCAGCAAGTTGCTGCTACATCGTTCAACGTTTGTTGAGCAACAAAAAATGGAATTTTGTGTCATTGGATTGTTTACTCAGAGTAATCACTTTTCCTTCCCCTTAGGCAGCCCGTGTTTCCGTTTCCTTCTGTTAAAATTTCCGTTTTGCCAAACAATAAAATTCTCACTATTGTCATTTTATTCTGGCTACGGTAAGTACGTCAAAGGCAATGTGAGAAGTTCGAAGAAGGCTTATCATGGTCACTTCAACACTGGTTATAAAAATTCTGAGTTATTTAAAACGAGGCCTGTTCTCAAAAGCTGACTCAACCAATAACAAATTTATTGTCCAAGAGAGTTAACGTTTCTTATCCATTGGACCAGTCCTTAGGCCAGGTAATCACGTCAACGAAACTGTGAGATTTTCAAACTAAGATGTGCTGGCTTTTACAGACAGTTTCCAAAACCTTAGCACAAATTCCGACCCACTTTGAAGTGCACAAAGATTTTACCAGCATAAGCTCTTGACACATATAAAAAAATGTCAGTTATATTTGCATTCCTACTGTCTACCAATTGCCATCATTCATCAGCCTATAGGCAATCTGCCATCTGCAGTCATCTATGTCATGCTACAGGGGACGACAAAAAAAGACAATAAATGACTAAACGCACAATTCCTCGATTGGCCCCATTTGCAGAGAGAACCATACTTAAGTTGCATTTAAATGAAATGCAGAACTTCATCAACCTACGCATTTTTTAAGTTATGACCACAAGACACTGTGATGTGAGCAAAAACAGCAGGGGCACCAAACGAGAATATAGATCAAAACGACTTAAACATAGCATTATACCATCTTTTAGATGTTCTAAAATCCTAGGACAGGCAGGCAAGCAAGAAATTCTACAACAAATGTTCCGAAAATTCTAGATCTCAAATCGTCTTCCGAACAGATGTTTTCCGAAAATTGATGTTGGGTGCCCCTGAAACAGAACAAGTTGTTCAGTCAATTATCCAGTGCCAGCGAACCGACTTAACAACTTATACGGAAACTATAAAATGAAACTGATGGTTATTTTGCGAGGCACCAATTACTTGAAGATCCTGAAGACAAACCTGTTGGAATGCGATTTCCTTTCCCTCTGTAATGCACTCCGCGGTCTAAGAAAGAAATGTGAGTTTCTCAACAATGGCATGCCAGAGTCTTCCCACATCTAGGGTAATTTTTGCTTTTAAGTATCAGTACGACGAATCAGATCCTAAAGGATTACCTTCAATACGTATACTCCACAGCTGACATCGTCGTTCTGTAGGGGGTGAGGAATGGCTAGGTCAGTCCAGTAACGTCCCCCAAGCTCGGTCCTTTTATTTAGGAAGTCCCTGGTAATGAAATTGTGAAATTAATACAGAGCATAACGAATGTGAAAAGATCCAGTTTGCCAGTCAGAATTGAGAGTGATACTACATTTATGTGACAATATACCTCGTACTGAACAACGCTGAAAAATTCTGGGCTTTTTCTCCCTGCCGGATCGACCTGGGAAATCGTACAGTTTTCCAAGTCAACGACCTACGAAAGCAAGAAATTAATAGTTGCTATCCTGTCTACAACTTTATTTAGAAAGATGTCATGAGATATTTTTTGGCCAATATTTTATTTCAAATCAAATAATGGATGAATTTGGGGGTTCCCAATAAAAAAGTTGAGTCAGTGTGCTCGTCTCTCCAAATCAAAAGTACAAATTACGGATTGCAATATCATCATGGATTTTAGAGATGAGTCGAATGCCAATACCATAGGGGTCAAATAGAGACCGTCTCCACAAGGGGTTTAATCCCCGTCTTTTTCAGATGGTTCTACGCTGAACAGATCTATGTCCAAGACAATTGTTTTGTAAAATACCCGAAAATTGAGAGCAAGCCCAAGAAACAATGAGAATTATCTAAGGTGCTTACTACAGCGGAGGTTACGTTCAGGTTAACTTTGAGAGCGCGTTTTGCGTTTATGCATACTTAGAGAGAGAGAGAGAGAGACAGAGAGAGACAGAGAGTGCATCAGCTTTTATGCATACTTACTCCTAGCATCCAATGATTTCGTTCGGCAGCCTGACAGGGAAACACAAATTTCTTGTATGCCAAGATGTCAAGCTATGATCAAATGCAATAAGCAGACGTTGCAATTTTGTACGTTGATTGATAAATAATTACGACAGTTTCTTCTTCTTCTTCTTCTTCTTCTTCTTTTTCTTCTTCCTACATGATGGATAATAAGCATGAAAATCATATAATACAAGCATGAGCATCTAAGAAAATAGTGTTACTGTGAAAGGACCAAAATTTAAACACCTTTTTTTGTTCTATTTCCATTTACAATTTTTGAGGAGGCCTTGCATAGTTGCGAGTCTGATACATATTCATTTTTGAAAAACGCGATGTTGCACATTCAAAGTGGTATGGGTGTGGTGCGTTTGTCAGCTACTTACCCTTGTGTGCCAGGGCTTTTTTTGCTTAGTTCTTTCAAAGAAAAAACTATTTGCAGTGATCACGAACTTGCCCTGCAATTGTAAAAGAAAGCTCTTAAACTACTTAATTCCTGCTGACGATATGACCCAATCAGTAACTGAAACAGTCATTTTGTGTACTTACCTTTTTGTTTGCCCTTTTCTTAAAACTGTCAAATATGCATTGATAACCTGTTTTTTAAACAAAATTATTAGAAACTGGCAAAGATAAAAACTGGTATAAATCGGAACCTAATAAAAAAGCAGATCCTGTATTTGGTGGATGCCGAGTTAACTGTGCATTAGCCGTTTTTATCAGTTAAACCACTTACCGAATCATTCAGCCACCCACTTTTCCATGTTGTCGATGGTGCAAATAGAGACACCATTAAAGATTCGTGGATGTCCAGCATCCCTAGCTGTAATGTTTTTAAATCCTTCCATGTAACGCCAGTTGGGAAAGTGCGATGAGGGGTGGAGGTGTCGTCCCATATAGCTTGAACCTGACGAAAAGGGAATTTTGCCAAATTGTATGTGTGAACCTTAAAATACTGTAGACTTATCAGAAAAGCAAGTCAAAATGACTACAGTCATAGGGGTAAATTGTGTTTATGTTAGTCCTCTTTGGAAACTGCACTCCCTACTACCACTCTCCCCCCCCCCCCCCCCTCCTTTGGGCCTCTTTACGTCAGCTATCAAATTATGCTTATTACCTGTGAAATCTTAAATCTTTTTACCAATGCCTCTTTGCACTGAGGATATGCTTTTTCCACTTCCTTTATTCTGGGGAATGTTAACCTGTTCTTATGGGCCTCCTTTGCCTCAAGGTCAGACATGAACACCTGTTCAGCGTCCACAGTCTCCACTGTCGACTGGGCTGGCCAAACGAACACTGAATTTTTCTCATCAAATTTTTGCAAAAACTTTATTGACAAAATGCCATCTTCTGCGTTCAACACTCGCCCCATAAAGAAACAGTCGCAGTTACTGTATGCGACAGCAACACATTGTCCGCTGGATACCTGCAAATGAAAACAGCTTATCAGTAGTATTTATTTTTTTTTTTTGTAATTCATATACTTAGCCATCCTTCCTTTTACCTCTCGGCATTCCATAGCTTCCTGTTCTTCTTTTTTTCCCGCAAACTCCACTTCTTTGAGCTCTCCTGATGACGTCGTATTGTTCTTGTCTACATGGGGAAGCTATCAGCAATATTCAATTGAGTCTACACTCACACGAGACTTCAATGTGAAATAGTTTATTAGGGGTACGTCAGTCAATCTAGTCATAGTGGAAGTGACCTAGCCGTTCTACTAATGACATAATGTAAGAAACTGATTCCATATCAAACTAGATATTACAAAATAGTGTAAAACCTTACCATTAGTATATTTAATCGTACCGCACCAGATTCAAAAAATCACTGACAACCACCGCTTAGAAGTGGCCAAAAATATTTTGAAACTTATTCGTCATCAAATGCAGCATGACAAGACCTCGAGGAAAGGGTACTCTTACTTAACAAAAGGAAAAAAATGGTTACAGTAGAATTCTTACTCTTCCATGCTTAACTAAACTTAAGCAAAAGGTAGTTACAAGAGCGAATGACAGACGTAGATTGATGGTAATCTCCTGCCAAACTGAAATATTCTCAATCTCTCCCACAACCACCTACGGGAATTTAAATCGTGCCGTCAGAACCTTCAATTTCTGATGAACTCGTCCCCTCTCATCCGTTAGAAATACACAACACAGGGACGTAAGGATGGTTATTCACCAAATCCGGCTCTTTGCTTAACTCAACTTTCATTTTCTTCTTGGGTGTGGATGCATTCTTAAAAAGAAGGACAAGAATATTACGAGGTGGTCAAAGACAATTACCCTGCAGCTGCTTGGGGTCATGACACCGTGTTTTTGTCTGCCACAGCCAATCTCAGGTGATCAATTGGTTAGAGCATAGCAGTCCCTCTAGTAATTATGGTTAGAGCATCTGAGCTGTGAGCGGGAGGAGGTGTCATAACTAGGCTTTGCTACAGGATTACGTTTTCTTAAGTTAGACTATGTATTATTGGGAAACACTTCTGTATATACAAACGAAAAGAAAACATGAGCACCTTTTTACGTTTTGTCAATATTTCAAACTTTTTTGGCTGAGATCACAAAACGTAATATAGTACCCTATATTACCTAAATGCAGGACAGAAAGATTGCGTTGTAGTTTTTTCCCAAGTACTAGCTTAGCTTTTAACAATCATTAGATTTTAGACTATATACACACTCATATTTTGACTTGTATAAGAGTAAATTTATTTGTAATTTTATTATAAAACCTATCGCAACCCAGTCCCTCTTTGATCAACTTTATGTAATGTTTATAGTTATACAATTGTAACCACATTCTAATTCAGATTAACTGCGATGATGGTGGAATTAGACTTGATTATTATTATTATTATTATTATTATTATTATTATTATTAGTTTGGACAAAAACAGGGAAAAAACGCAATACCTCAGGTCAAGGGCGCAATTACATGTTTGTTTGTTTTTACTCACAAGTGGTGTTAGCTCATCAATTCCTTTGCATTTTTTCGTTTCCTGGATGTGTTCTCCTTCAACGTCACTTATCTAGTAAAGAAGAGTAAATCGACTCTTAAAGATAATTCTTGCTGGGTAATACGTGATACTATCAACCTCCATTGTCACATGAGATACGTAGATATAACTAAATAATAGTGGCAATGTATAATGGGAACACTTACTTCAAAAGGCATTGGTATTGGGTCCAATGGGGTTTCAAATGTTGATTCCGATGATGAGGAAAGAACAATGCTCGAAGAATACTCGTCATTGAGTAAGAGCTTCTTGCCCGATGATAAGGTTATCTGCAGCGATAAAGGGAAGTTAAACAATTTAATGGGCATATCATTCTTTACTAGAGGACAACAGTACTACAGAGTGGAAATGAATCAAATATGGATATCTTACTTCAGTTGTCTTTCTGGTCATTGTCCCTGTTTTCTGCTTTTTTTGTTCACTCTTGGTTTGTCCCTAAAAACCAAGAAAATGGATTCATTAATATGTCCGCATATTTGAAAATAATCCTTGTGAAGATACTATTCAGCAAGCTAGCTTTGTAGCTTCCCCGCACCAGGTCATAACAGCAAGCTGTCCAGACGAAAGTTATATTATCTAGAAAACCGCTCTTTCGTTCACTCTTGCAAGCTGAGATTATCTGCTTACTTGGATGGTATCCCTGAATAAAGACCTCTAACTAAGCGAGTTAGAGGGCAGCACTGTAAATTATATGGCCCACAATTTTTCCTCGTGAACGAGGGCCATAAATTGACATGGGAAAAACAAGGTGCCACAACTTTACGAGACCGAGAAAACGAGGTTTGTAAGATATTTATTACATCTTGTTAAACGAATCGAGCACACTCTGAAATGCAGTGGACTGTACAGTTGAATACGGCTCACTAAATTGGCCAATCAAACCGCACGTATAATCTGAGAGATGTAATAATTTGGTATGCAGCTGGGAACCATCAGCTTCGAAACAAAGCCAAATTTCGTCGGCAGTGTATATTGTTTTTCCATCCCTTCTAACTTTTTTACCCGAATCTTATCCTTGACCAAGGTTCAGCCTCCACAGTTTTTCGACTGGTGACAAGACAGTGAAGGAAAAAATCTCTCACATTGTACTTGTTAAATAATCTGATTCCCCTTTCCCAAGAACAATTTTTGATTGACCTATTCTTTGTCAATCCAGACAGACGAATCGTCCTAACCAAGTAGAGACACAAGCATTAAGAGAAAATTCTTACATTACCTCAGCCCACAATCTTGAGCTTTCAGTCTTTGAAACATTTCTTTTGCTCCTTGCTTCCTGGGGTTGATACAGTTTTTAATTACATCAGTAAGCTTTAGCGACAACCTGACTGTTACTTCCCAGCGGTTGAACCTATAATAGGAGGCTGTTTTCTCCTGAATTGGCAAGAAATGCCATGTTCTAGGTGTTGAAAACCAAATTTTAACGAACTTTTATTTTGGATTTGGGAGAAACTTGGGAATGCTCATTCACGTAATTCCTTTTGAAGGCTTAACCAGAACTTTACAAAACACGGAAATGTGCGTCAGAACTTATCAGTCCTGAAGGTTAATTCTATTCACTGACCACAGAATCGTTCGCATACATGTCACTAGATAATCAAGAGTTTAATTGTTATAGGTTACGAAAGATAACCTACCAACTCGTCATTCACTTCGTGAAGCAGTGTTTGAGCCAGGTTGTCTTTTGCGGCAGACAGCTCATCTTGCAACCTACTTATTATCTGAAAATATCAAAGACGGAAGAGTTAGAAATGTACAGTTTTCCTCAAAAGGAAGCAATAAAAAATAGAACCTGAAGTATTTAACTTATCAAACCTTCGAATTTTTAGAGAGCTTCTCCTGCTCGCGGGTTTGCATGTCGTCGATGACAAATTCCAGCTCTCTTACTTTGCCAAGTAGCTTTGATTATAAACAAACAAAATAAAACTTTTAGCTTTCAACGAAATGCCTTCCGCGGCAACGATACCAAATGCCAAAAAAGAGCAAATCAGCTAAATTTACCTCCTGCGTTTTCCCTTTAAAATTATCCCGCTCTCGCTGAGCTTTTATGTTCTCTGAGTTGCAGTTTTCAAGAGTAGCCTCGAGCTAACAGACAGAGGTGAAATACATATATAGCGAAATTGAATATTAACGTTATATTAAAACAGAAAGCAGAGCAGAACAACTCAAATGTTAAACCTTTTCAATTTTTCTTTGCTTATCCTCGTTTTTTCTTTTCTCTCTTTCATATTGCTCTCTCCAGTTCTATAAAATATAGGTTCATTTGTTATATCAGTGAAAAGTGTAAAATGGATGCCAAAGAAAATAACCATATGATTCTCCGAGGAGACATGGGTCTTTTGAAACTCATTAACAACTTATATTTCTCTGAAATGTTTAGCCCCCTCACCTGTAAGACCTCCCATTTGTTTTAGATCTAAGTAAGGCTCAAAGTGGGCAACCCCCACCCCCCTCCCCTTCTTTCTCCCCCTATCACACCTCGATGCCTGGATCCGCTACTGATAACTATCAAGAATTTGAGAATACTGTCTCCTCCCGGGCCGCCCATTTGGAATGGGTTATCACGTTAGGTTGCTTTTTCGCAACAACTGCTAAGGCCCAGTGTTCCTTAAATTCCTAGACCTGTCCCTATTATCTAAAAAGAAGTTAACACTCATAGACGGACGGCGGAATCTGTATCTTAAGACACTACCTACGTTCAGTTAAATCCGTTCTTACATTATTGATTTCTGAGCTAGTGCAGTTGGACTTCGCATCAACCTCAACTGTTGGTTCTCACTGTCAAAAAGGAAGATAGTGACGGAAATTTTTGAAAAATTCTTCACAGTAGTATGTCTAGACTAATTTTTGCATCTCTTGTTGGACCTACTCACAGTTGCAGATGTCTTGTTCAAACGGGTCACAGTAGTGGCATCGCCTTCCAGAATTTGGCATAATTTGTTGTACACTTCATCCTCACTCATTCTCTTCTGGATACTTTTGAACATGTACTGGGTTACTGAACCAGACCGTGTGCAATGGTTTGCATTGGCTGCAATTTCCATAAACTTGCTAAAATTTCGGTTGCTAAGTGTTGCAATATGTTCAAATTTACGGAGATCCTATAAAAAGACAGAGAGAAATATATAAGTTCTGCCGGGAGCATAGAAACACTATGTTCCCAATTTGGATACTTAAACAACTAGCATAGATGATTTGTTTCCGTTGTGTTTAGTCCTTAGCATTTGACCGAGTCATGCAAAGATTAATGTAACAATAGCTAAAATTCAAAACAATGCACATACATGTAAAAGTATTAGCTTTCATGAAAACTGAACAAATTACTCACATTCACGTTCCCATGAATGATGCTGTTGCTTGCTTTCCATCTTTTGAGGATATCCTTCTCTTGGGTTGGTCCCTCCGCATTAGGTTCCTCCGCATCGGTGGATGGCCCACATGAAGTGTTGCAAACTACGGCCATGCCAGTACCTAGTATCGTGTGCACTCATGTTACAAACCTTTCCCTGCTTTTTCACTCTCTTCTGCGAATTCGGTGACAGAAACAACAACTAGCTAAACGACAAAATCTAGTTGTTTTCTTGATGAAGAATGCTTAAAAATATGCTGAAAATGGTGTGACGCTCATGCACTTTATGAAGAGCTGCCCCGAGGAACTTGAGCGTCCAGAATGAAAATTCTCCAAGAGCTCTATCCACTGATTATTAAAAAAAAACACTCACTAAACAAAGGATTTTAGTTTAGAACCGTTTTTTTAAGGTCGTTTTCCATAACCCGAATATTGAAACTGGTTGAGTCCCCGTAAAGTAAATCTTCAGAAAAACAAACTCGACCTTTCAGTCTGGGGTATCGGGTATTGTATTGAGAACAAGTAGCTTTTGTTTCTTCTTACGATAAAATTACATCAGAATATATTAATAGAATTGTCATAAATTAACATTCCCGCCAAAGGGCCAAGTGGTGGACTCTGTCGTACACGTGCCACCCTATGGGTGGCCCAACCAAGAAACAGTCCTCGTCCTCCTCCTATTGACATCGAGTTGAGAAGTTGGCGCCAACTTCAAAATTTCTGTGCGATGCAGTGGCAGCTAATCGATCTATCATAACACAGCTACCTTGCTAAGCAACTTGGAATGAACGAAGGCAACTTGTGTGAAAAATGATTAACCATAGTGGTAAGAGATTTTATACTATTGGCTTTTCTTTTATGTGCCTTTATCGCAATATCCTTGATAGCCAATGCAGGGTCCACAATTATTTTGTGCAATGGATTGATAAAGCATTGACCGGTAACGACTATCGGCCCATTCATTCTAGACAACGATCCATTTCTTTTAGCTACTGGCGCCGGGCAAAGACGGTGCACGGTGATTGTGTAGATGATGGAGACGTAAAAACGCCTCTGTAACTATTAATGGAATTTGGAACAAACGTGTTTTCAGTACTCATAAGAAGCGTTTCGTTTGCACACAGCAAAGGCTGTACTTCGCTACCAAACATCAACGGGATTTAACTTGAGAAGAATAATGTGGTGGCGATTATCAGGTATATATACTTTTGTCAGAATCTACTAAGTGCGGCAAATAAATGTTAGTCTTTAAAATGAGTGTGTTCATTAAACCTCATCCCCACCTTTTTATTTTATTTACAGGAGTACAGCTGTCATAGAAAAAAAGAATGTTCAACGACTCAAGGAAAGTTGCAGCAGTGTAAGTTGAGACGGCTGTCGTGTTACAGAAGTTATTTTTACATTCTCTAAAAATAAAGTTGAAAACCGAGCCCAGTGATGACTACTTTGAAACTAGGAAGTGTTCAGTATACTTAGTCTAGTTTTTCTTTTAAAAACTAACTGGAATTGAAAGGAATACACTGAATTGCTGACGGTAAACTGTGACTGTTTACACTTCGTCTTTGTTCATGTTTATCTTTGACCCATTCAATTGACGTAACTTGTAATTGACGTACACATTTATTTCTTGTCCTGGGTTATCCATACGCCTCAATTTTCTTGTCTTCCAGTTTCTCTTTGGTATTATTCAGATCTCACACTTCCTAATTAGTCACCTAGTTAGGAATTGAACATTTGACAATTTTAACTGAAGTACTCACAACACTATTATTGCACACAACAGGATTCAGGAGATCACGAGGAGAGAAACGAATTACAGGAGTCGAACAACGACAGCTCCGATTATGAAAGCACTACCGATACGGTTTGTACATTCTAAGTGTGGAATGAGAAACGAATATTTCTTTGTGAAAAATTAATCTAACAGTGATAACCGTATACATGCCTCTTATTAACCAAACGAGGCGTCCGAACAGTAAGATGCAGATGCAGGAAAAAGGCTGAAAACAGGTGTTCGTAACTTTGGGTACTATGGAGAAGAAAAGTTACTATGATGAGATAAACCGAGAAATGATAGAGGTACCGCGGTCTATTATTAGGCTTAAGTGACCAACAGGTAGACTGAGTTAACCATTGCAAACAGTTGTCCTAGAATCTTATTAGTGTGATTCGCCCGTGAGTTCAGATCAGCCAAAAGGAAGGTGAAAATGCCACCAATTTGCCGTTCGTAACGTTAAGCCATGGACTGCGAATTGAGCTAAGAAAGGGCTTGAAATTATATCGCAGTGCAATAAAATGTGGTCCTTTTAAAAATTATCCTCAGGGTGAAATTTCTTCCGACAAAATCTCAGTCGTTAAGCCTGCGGAAAGAAGAGAAAAACGAAAAAGACCAAATCAAGAGAAAAAAACTAAGAAAAGCCGATTCATCAGCAGCTCCTATGTGAATCAACTTCTGTCGGGGAAGCAATGTTGCAGCAAGAATTGTCTCACAACTGTTTTGGCCTGCGAGGAGATTGAAGAGTGTTTGAACTTATTTTGGGAGAAGACGGAAGAAGAACAGAGGGCGTTCATTCTTGACTACCTCTATTTCAATAAAAGTATAGAAGATAGTGGAAAAGTATCCTACCAGTACAAAGTGAATGGAAAAGGTGTTTGTCAAGAAGCCTGGAAGAGATGTTATGGTATAAGTAATGGAAGGTGAGATGTAAATCAAGCAGCTTTCTAACTCATATGATTTGTGCTTCAAGGTGACATGCTTTTACTTACAATACTTTGCACTCGCACCGTATTTCAGGTTCTTTAATCTCAAAAAACATGAGCATGGTCGAACAACAGGGGCAAGTGCACAGCCCGGACGCTACCGAACTTCAAAAATGGTTCTATCCGCCAAAATGTGGTTTCAAAAATTTGTTAAGACAATGGCTGACAGTATGCCCAATGAAAACAAAATGCACCTACCATCATGTTTGACTAAAGAAAAAGTGTACAGAATGTACGAGGAAGAAATGAAGAAGATTCACAGGAATGGTAAACGGCTAGGGTATTCCCAGTTCCGCAACATGTGGAGGACAAATTTTAAAGATGTTATAATACCAAAGGTATGCTTCAATCGATATCATTGAGCCATAAAAAGGATTATAGAAAGAAATCCTCTCTAAGCGATTGCAAATGAATGTAGGTATTATTTTTGCAATTTGCATGATGATGTTACATGAAAAAGCAGTTTTCCATTGCCAGACAATAACATAGATTCCATAGTTACAGTGTGCTGGGTCACGAGCACGTAATCATGCCAAAATTATATCAGAGATCGTCCTCTGATGTTCGCAAGCCTTCCTACCCAGTCTCCTCTACCAAATAGACCACTTTTACATACTTTTGTCTTCATGTTAATTAACCTACTGCCCTCATTTTGGAACAAAAATTCTTTTGAAATTTGCTCTTTGTAGCGAGACTACAAGGCTTATTAGCATTAAAACAAAAGAATATTCTATTTGGCCAGCAATATAAAAGAGGTCTACAGGGCTTCGCTAATTAAAAGACATAACTATTTGAGTAGGCTTTCAATTCACTCTGAAGTAAATTATGTACACACTTGCATTGTTGGAGCTGATTTTCAGAAATACCTCTTTCGGCACCTTGTGAGTACAGCGTCACATTTAAGTCGACCACATGGAAGTATTGCTATAATTCTGTGGTTGTTTTTGTCAATCAAAAAAAAAAACACGGGAAACGAATACTATCTGAGAATACCTACTATGATGCTACCAGAAATTAATTAGAGGTCCAGTCTCGCTTGTGTTTTGCAAACTTCAGGAAAAGCTCACAGGGTGACGTGGATTGAGAGAAAAAACATTCATCTCCAACAGCAAGGGTAAGTGACGGATTTACTGCACTTGTGTGGTTTAGTGCGATAATATTTAATTGCAATGGAAGTGAAAGATATTAATATATCATCAACTTTCCTTTGTCTTTGTCCTCTAAACCTCTCAGCCTTTCATTCCACAATCTATAAATCCTTTCTTTATAGAGAACTTTTCGACCTCCCATTTCTTAAGTACATAATAAATTATACACGGTGTCTTAAAAAACAATCTTTTACATTTTTTGACAGACGGGAAAGACAGAAGTATTACAAACATCAAGACAAAGTAAGAAAGATGCCTGTAAAATACATGTCCGTTATCATCGATGGTATGGATTCCTCCAAAACTAACATCGATCATTTCAAGGTGAAGTCGAAGTTAAGTTTGTTTCAACATGTTCAACGATAACTTTGAAGATGGATGGCAAAAGCAGGACCAGACACGTTACTGAAGGGATCAGTTTGGTACGTCTGGGCTGCAGACGGAGTTCCTCAAAGTTACAATTACAATTCCTTGATACAGCGCAAGTCTGACAACATTAATTGATTAAAATAATTCTACACGCTAGTGAAGTGAAATAAACTCTTATTTGACACGCTAATTACTTCATGGCTGACAACCTTCAAAAGGAAATTTGCATAGGTTTCCCCAAAGATGAACTAACAAGAATGCAGGGGCCTTAGACTATACTGTAAATCTGTATACACAAATATACAACGTAAAGACCAACAGTTAAAAGGCTAAAAACTCGAAATTTACAAATTTAACAAATATTCTTAAATTTTGAATTTCGTATCGGTGAAGTTTTAATGAAGAAGGTAAAAAGCCGAAACTTCTTTATGATTCAGATAATCAGGGGCCATAAGTACTTTCAAAGTATCACGCTTACTGATATTCTTTTGCATGGCTCGCTTTCAAGAATAGTTAGGATTAGTCTTTCTGGTGCAGGGAAATTAACAAACTCTGTTTCACGTCAACAGGTGGAAGGAGAACACGCTGAATTTTTGAAAACGCATGTAACTAGTGTTTCGTCTCACAGACACAATTTGGCATGGACATTCATTGATTTACTGAGATGGCCTGCTGACGCCAATCCAACTATAAATGTCCTGTTGACTGTGCTTAAGGATATCGCCGATCGGGTATTGTAATTCATTATTTATGGCTTCATCCTGTTACTTCGCGACAATAATGAACCTTAAATTAAAGAGGACCTTGACATATGCTATTTTTTACTTTTCTTTCTTCGAGGTTGGCAGTCTCCCTGCGGTGTTGTATTGACAGATGGATAATTGCTTCCGAGACTGCAAAAATATCCATATTCTGGGATTCTGCGCCTTCTTAGTCATGGCGGGGGTTTTTAAAAAGGTGAGGAAATGTAAGAAACCCGTTATCTAACTGTAACACGCGTGACATCCTACAATAACTTTATTTACAACTTTATTTACAAACAAATCATAATTATTCAAGCAAGACCATGGTGGCCCGCAGTTAGCATTGCTATTCTAGGCGAGCCACTTACACTGCGACATTATTACTGTCTCTCACAAGTAAACAAAGACAAGAATTACACAAGCAAAAAACGACAAAAAAATGAATAAAGAAATGATCTGAGGTATTGTACAGAACTGTTAAAGAAAAGCCATATACTTCGAAAGATTGATGTAGCGCATATCAACATTCATGTCCTCAATTTTATGAAACTTCAGAAGTAATTTGTTCAATTTACTTTTAAAGTGTGTATTCTTAAGCTGGCAAATTTCAGGGGGGATACCATTCCATATTTTTGTACCAATTCTAGAGAAGGACAATAACCGTTGGTTTGTTCTCGACATTTCTACATGGAAGTTTTCAGCTATTGCAGACTGCGTGGAATAGGGATGAATTTGTTTCGAGCGAGTAAATAGATATTGGGTGGAGCATGCTGATTGTCAACATCATGTAGCAAAGAGGCAACTGATTTAAAGGAAAGTAATTTAACTGGCAGAATTCCTAAATTTACAAATAGAAGCAATAAAAATCAGCAGGGTAACTTTTCCAGTGGACCGCGAACGCTTGTATCAAAATTTGATGTGAAAAGGATTAAGATATCTTGCGACTGTTTATGAATAGATTTTGTCGATTGAAGATAGCTTGAAAGGTATATGTATATGTTATTTAACGTATCCTTGGAATTGATAGTCCTTGTACTGATCAAAGCAGCCCTCATGGTTTGTTACTCTTCAATCGCAATCGACGAGGCTGCATTTTTCTGAACAGTTTCTGAATTTGGTTGTTTTCAGTCCGCTTATTTGCCTTGCTTATTCGAGTCTAAAATCTTCAATTTGTTTTGAGTGTTTGCATTTGTTAACTTGACGCCAGCGATTTTATGGAAGTTCTGCGAGCTGGGATAGACTATAGGCTATTCACAGCCGGATACTGAAGTTTACTTAACGCAAATTTTACGTGATATAAATAAACGGAGGAGAAATGTTGACGACTCTTAGCTTGTTTAACTATTTGTTTTGGTCCGCTAACAGGTTAAACTATCTTACCTCCTCGTTGGTCACACTCACGAGGATGTAGACCAAGTAAGTGATCTGCTGTCTTAAATGTAGCTGTTGGTTCAGTTTGTGAAGGCAAAGTTTTTGAAAGCCTTACGAGACCTGATCACGTCCAGTTACACCCCGAAGCCATCCACGGTGTACGTGGACAACATTTATGACATGAAGTCGTGGATATGCCTGTTCGTCTCTACCTTTCAACATCATGGAACCCCTCACACTTTTCGTTTCACAAAAAATGGAAAAGGTGAGGTTAAAATGGTGTACCGTCTTCTGGCTGGTGGGGAGCAGAAAGAATGGTTACCAAAGGGAGGACCATTTGTTATTATGAAATGTATGCCTCCTGGATATCCAGCTTTGCTCAGGCCAGAGAACGCCAAAAATGCGACTCCCAAGGCTATGGAAAGGTCATTGGCTCACCTAAACACACATTTGACTGGGGCTGACACCGAATGGTGGAAGTCCTTTATAGCTAAAGAAAGAACAAAGAGGGAAATGTGGGAGGAGATGACAGAGGAAGAATACTTGGAAGCCGGGGAATCCTTCGACATCAGTGCTCTTCGCTTCAATTCTCTGCCATTAGAACAGGATGGCGAAGATGAAGAGATACTAAGGGCCGAAGCAGCTATACTTCGACAATTAAACAAGGAACAGCGCCCAGTAAGATATATTCGAGAATTACGTACATGTACGCTGTGTAGTCCATAACTTGAGGTATACATTGTATTACAGGGGATATATTTTAACTGACTCCAGGATTACCGTAAGCCCTTGGCGATTCTATTTTAAATTGGAGGGGTACTGATGATTGTTTACTTTTGTTTAAGTTATCAGTGCAAGATATTTTCCACACAGATATTTCAGTACTGACACATAATCTCTATTTTTTACTCTCCATCGCAGGTAAAACAAATTAGAGGATCCCGAGCCGGGACTGTTTCCAATGGTAAAGAAAACCTTCCTGTGGACCCTCCACAACGAAAGAAGACAAAAGTGGACAAATAATTAATATAAGTCCTTTGTTATTGTTTGTGTCTAGTTATCGTTTTAAATTGACCAACATAAACCTTTCTCTGTTGGTCAAAAGGAAAGATTTATTCGCTTGAATTTTTTACAGGTAAACTTAATAGATATTGTTGAGGGCTTATGCTGTCAAAATACAAGAGGATGACAATTTCTATTTACTAGTGTCACATTTGATCCGGCCCCTGACCAAGTCCTTTGTTTGAGTTAGTTTAAGATAAAGCAATCGGCCACTCTGGTCTTGATGTTGATTTTAAGATTTGCTAAACGTGATACAGTTCCTAGGAACTTGTACCCTTTCCGTGATTTAGCCAATACACTGCCAAGGCAAGCTCTCTGGCTATGCTGACTAAACAAAGCCATGTTCACTTCAAGGAACGCATATCTATTGGCTGATATCACGAACAGTTCTCGGACAAACAAAACACCGATTGGCAGAAACCGAGAACAGTTGAGGGAATGTTAAAACAAGAAAGCTCTGCGACACAGAAATCGTTCAGTGATAATTTAATGCTGAGCCATTCAAAGCCTTTAAAATTGAGTTTCCTCAAGCGAGGATGTGTCTGCAACTTCATTTTCACGAGTGGTCCATGTTATCTATTAAACTTGAAATAATACAATGTAGGTCAAGTAGACAGCATTGAAAACTAAATTACATGTACTCCTTTTCATGCGTGCAAAGGTACATTGATATCAACTGTCAAAAACTGAGAACAGTTCTCACATTAACAATAGAACCCTTTTAGCTACGACAGGAAGTGACGCGCAAGACAGAGAACAGTTAAGGGAATGTTAAAACAAGAAAGCTTTGAGGCACGAAAATCGTTCCGACCATTCTTGTTGAGTGCGGTCTTTCTAAGAACCGACGACTGACTGAAATCCCATTTTATCGGACAAACAAGACGCCAATTAGCTGAAACCGAGAACAGTTTAAAGGAATGTTAAAACAAGAAGCTTTTAAGCACAAAAATCGTTCAGTCCATTTTACTAAGAACCGGCGAGAATTCAAAGGCTTAAACTGAAATCCCATTATATCCTTACCAAATTTTCTAGAGTGAGAGCACAATTTTTGTTCCTGGAAGCACTGGGAAACAAACGGCAAAGGGATGAAAATTTTTATTTACTAGTGTCACATTTGATCGGGCCCGTGACCAAGGCTATTATTTGAGTGAGTTTGACAATAAAAGAATCGGCCTCTCCAGATTTGACGTTGATTTTCATTTTTGCTAAACGCGATACAGTTGATAGGAACTGGAACCTTTCTGTGATTTAGCCAAGGCAAGGCAACCTCGTTGGCTACGATGAGTTAACAAAGTCGAATTCATTTCAAGAAACGAATATCTATTGGCTGATTTCGTGAACAGTTCTCACGCAAACAAAACGGCAATTGGCGGAAACCAAGAACAGGTAGGGAATGTTAAAATGAGAAAGCTCTGCAACATGGAAATCGTTCAGCGATAATTCAATGCTGAGCCATTCAAAGCCCATGAATTTGAGTTTCCTGTACCAAGAATGTGTCGGCAAGCTCATTTTCACGTGTTGTCTATGTTATTGATTAACCTTGAAAAAAATGGTCAATTGGAAAGCAATGAAAAGCAAATTATTGCTTTTAGGGCGTGCAAAGGTACATTAATATCAACTGTCAAAAACGGAGAACAGTTCTCACGTTAACAATAGCTCCCTTCAGCTAAGACAGGAAGTGACACGCAAATTGTTGACTCTTCTGCCTTCGCGAGCAGTTCTCGGACAAACCAAATGTGTGTTGAAACAGAAAGCTCACAGCACGGAAAATTGCTGTACGAAAATTGAATTAACTGCTTGGCCACATTTAATGAGCACGATAAAATAAGTTTTGCTGGTGATTACGCCAACTTTCGAAATTATACTATACGGTTTACTGTAAATGTTTTGTGGAATGGAAGGCCATTAAAACAGAAAAGCAAACACAAAGATTTTCAGGTTACTTCTCACGCTGATAAACGGAGATCAGATCTTGTAACATGACACCCGTGTTTCGCTATTTCTTAGTATAATCAGAAAAATCAAAAATTGATTTAATGCTTGA
Source organism: Montipora capitata (assembly GCA_949126865.1). Classification (NCBI taxonomy): domain Eukaryota; kingdom Metazoa; phylum Cnidaria; class Anthozoa; order Scleractinia; family Acroporidae; genus Montipora; species Montipora capitata. Next base: position 25,387,092 of record OX421451.1, on the reverse strand, counting down.
TAACGGTTACATTTCAGCATATTTTTTCTCCTGTCTCAAGAATTACTGATAACCCTTCCGGGAAAAAAAATTATAAAGTTGTTTTATGGAATACATAAGCAACAACAATTTTGATTGGCATAAAACGAGAACAATTCTCAATTCTAAAAATATCTTAACCTAAATCCCCCTGCCAGCGACCTTTCATGAATGCATGTTGTTCAGCATGGACGCGCCTTAGCGCGCTCAAGGTCGATGCGAGTGGAAGGAGCTTGAAGTTGGTCAGAAGGATGAAAGTGGTGGCACCAAACATGAAATTAACTTTGCTAAGACGAGACAAGACATCCTCGGAGCTGCCTTACGAATATTCGCAGAGATCGTAACAAACTGTGTTAGAAATTTGGTGCGAACTCCCGGGAAAAGGAGAACTCGCTTTCCAGATTTATGGACCGAGGAAAGGTCATCAAATGTGCATTTGGACGAAGGATCGATACAATGTTGGGGTAAGTTGCCGTTTTCCTTATGCTTTCTAGGAAAATAAAATGAAAAAGCAGAATTTCACGTTGTGAAAATAACTGACTGCAACCCAATAATTATTGTCACTTAATTAGAACGTTTTCACTTTAATATTAATAGCACATATTTTTGTTGTTGATAAGCTTACTTAAAGAATCACGTAAACACTGTTCGTGAAAATGGTCGAAATTCTCAAAGTTTCAACTCGGGCATTATTGATAAAAGACCGTTGTCCGAACTCATTCATGTGTGGTTAATAGACGATGACAAACGAACGTTTAACAACAATTGCTTATCGGGGATTCATGACAGATGCTTACCAGACATGTTGTTTTCAATTCAAAATTCACTCGTTGTCATTGGTGGATACAGCAAACTGTTTCTAGTTTGAGATTTAAGAGGGAGTCTACCTGAGGACCATGCAGGCAAGTCTACAGTGCACATCACGGATTCTCCTGAAACTTGGCATACTTGTACAAAATCACTAGGACATTAACCATGTGCAACAGTTTGGTTCTACTGTCTATTGTTTACAAGATGTGTCAATCAAACTGTCAGACAATTAAAAGTGTTCAAATTTGTGGTGAAAATATACATCATGTTTGATAGCTTGTTGCAAGCTAGAAACAACCGGAAATGGCATGATATTTCTACATAGAATAGTTCTAACACTTAACAATAACGCAACATTGACTAAACTCCTGTCGCATATTTCTTGTGGCCAGGAGATAAATTTCAATTCACCCTAGTCAAGTCATATCTAAACAGTAGGGTCTCAAAATTCGTTGTTTGTAGAGATGCGGCGTTTTTGCAGTTGAATTTGTAGCTATCTAAGGCTTGCCAAAGAAATTATATTTCAGTTGAAAAAGCAAAAACTCTGTAAAGGACTCTGTTCGAGAACTGCTTTATGCATCCAACTAATGCTAGTTTGTGACAATTTGCAAATGAGGTCGACAAGGAATTACTGTAAGAATTGAGTGGAAATTGTATTATAATAAATGAAACTTTACTTAATGAGAAGCGAAACATCGTTATGAAACATTTTGAAACTCCAGCTTACTTATCTTTTTAGTTTTTAAGCTGCGGTTAGCTAGTTGACATAACTAATTCGAAGGAAAGTTGCAAATGCTCTTTTAGAGTGCATTCCAAGAAAGCGTGTGGTGTATCTGGTTGGTACAAAGACCAGACAGCACTTTTACCTTTAAAGACCTGTTCAAAAGACGTTTTACATCATTTGAAAGGCTGTTACAAAACCACGTCCGCGGGTGTTGAGGTGGAATGGAAACTTTGCTTATATAGAGCTGGTTTGTTTGACGAGGCAGGAGAATCCCTTACCATTTGCCCCCTTCACAGAGATGAGTTTGGTCTTGGATGGCGACCAAGCAAAGTTTGCAAGTATCCATTGCACTACAGCAAGCAGAAACCCATAAGAGGTGTGACATTGCGTATGTCCCTGGAAATTCACAGAAAATATAAAATCCTGTGTGAGATTGGTCAAGGTTAGGAGCTTGCTTTTGTTTTAATTCTTGCTGCAACAGTTAATTTTGTTAAATTTATTATCTTGCAAAAATGTTTTCTTAGATTACGCTTTAATTAGTATCCACTGTGACTGTTTACAACTATGCTAGGTGTCTGTACGAAATGTCTAAGGATTCACACCAAGACCAAGTTGCAGGTAATATAGCTTTTTTTTTTTGCTTTCTGTAAAACCCCATCGATCGAGTAGGTTATCTCTTAGTAAACAAAGAAAAATATTCTAGGTGAAAATGTCCCTTATTTTCAAAAATTATGACATTCTGAACCAAATTTTGCAAAGCATTTTCCTTGACTTTCCAGCTCGGACTTGTTGGACTGTAAGTCGAAAATAAACTCGCTGTGAACTCTTTGTTCCCTTATTCTGTCACAGACAAAAACAACAACCAGAAGTTTAAACTAATTTCAGGCGTGTAGCGTGGTCATTTTTTCAAGTACGCACAAGTACATATGATCTAGAAACCTAAGTAAACTGAGGGAAAAATACTGTGTTCTTTATTTCTTGTCGAAATAGTTGTGTGAATACAAGCAAAGAACAAAGCGTCTTGCCCTTATTTTGAGCAAACTTGGCGCAAACAAAACATTGTTTTGGTTGTGCTACCGTGGCTGGAATTGTCAAGAACGTTCTCGGAACATCCCTCCTTTGTCACGAACGTTCTTGGAACGTAGCTGCTTTGCAACCTCGCCTTTTTGTTTGCATTGTTAGTGCAAAAAAAGTATAATGTAAAACTAAGTTAGAACATGGTATAGCTTGTGTTTTAGTTTTAGAATTTAATCAAAGTGGTGCTTTCATCACGAAATCGTGGTTGCGTACAAGTAAAACGTTAAAAATAGAAACAATTGCTAAAATTTCAAAATTTTCTGGTCACTTCAAGTACTCACGTGCGTATATGCATATAGGATGTTACGCGCCTAAAATTCTCAACCAAACCTGGCCGAAGTCATAGTTATTTTTTTCACTTCTCTAAAGGATCCAGGAATGGCCACCAGAGAAGTAGGAACACAAGATGATTTTGAAGAAAGCGTCAGTGACGACGAACTTTCATCAACCTTGTTAAAGCCACGAAGACACCAAGTATTAAAACTCATCTTATTCACACTACCTTATGCGATAGATAGTATAGTTTATTGGGCTGACTTAGATCATCATCATCATCATCACCATCATCATCACCATCTTCTAACACCGCCGTGGCTGACTTAGATACCAGTACCTATAACATCAATTCAAAATCAAATGATGCTAAGTCAGAGTCGAGTTCCAAAATTAGCCTGCGTAGCTGGCTGGATGCGTGCTATGTTTTAACGGCGGAGCCTCTGCTGCGAGGAGAATGGTGATTAGTTTTCCTAGCGGCTTCGTCGCTCGTTTAAATCCCTCGCAGTCTCCGTAGTTCCTCCAGCAAAAAAAAAGACACTCGCGTGCGAAACTTGGCAGCCTTGCACGCCAGCTTCAAAGCTGATACAATGAATTTGAGCGGTGCAGAAGCAAGACAGACGTAACCCACAGACGAACAAAGTGGGGAAGCTGGGGTAGATGCCACGCCCCTCCAGGGTTCTTTTAAAAAGTGGATTTACTCTCTGATGCTGAAACTTTCAGTAGCTGTTGGTTCATCTCTGGCCAAAATTGTTGATATGATAACCAGCCCAACTGTTTCTCTCGGCGACATTCCTCGAATATGGTAACTGTGCCCGTAACAGAAGCGGTCAGCAAAACTGTCCTACCAATATGACACGTTGAGAAGTCATTTGTCTTCATAGCTAACAAAAATATAGACAATTCTATGGGTGTTTTGGCCTCTTCTTATTCTTAACTTGAGTATTTTGGGCTTAATTTGGCAAGAAACAAGAAAAAAAATTTACATTTGGTGGCGATTTTCAAGTTGTTGGGTTTTTTTTTTGAAATCCTAACAATGGCATATATCAGTACCTAAAAACAAAAATTATTTTGAGATGATCTCCGCTGTCTCTCAACAAATTAAATTTACTCACTGATGTATTTTACTGTCTTTTTAAAAGGTTCAACCTGGTGAATACTCTAAACTCGAGAGTCAGTATGCTGACATCATGACTCCACTACCTACCTTAGTACAGTCCTTACGTCTCGATGATGAGGAGTATTTTCCAACGCCCCAAGCTAATCGCGGACTAGGAGGTAGTGGAAACAGCTTTGGAGTGTATTGCCCCCAGAAAATCAGCTGAGTTGCTTACTCGGATCACTACGCTTTCCACAACTAAAGAGCCAAGCCCTGAAAATAAGATTGTTGTGAGCCTAGTTTCATTGTACGAAGGAGCAACATCATGGTACACAAAAATGATGATCTTATCCATCTTCGTGCAACACTACAGTAAATCGAAGTTAAAATCTATGGTACCAGGTCTGACGACATGGAGGATTGATCAGGAAAGAAAACATTCTGCAGTTGTGGGTGAAGGAGTCTCTGAAGAAAGAGAGCCCGTAGTACGTTATCGGTTGGATGAGGAAAAAGTTGACCATTTCTTGGATTTTATTAGCAGCCCGCACTATCTTCAAGATGTTGCATACGCTACAAGAAAGCTTAAGATGTCAACCGGTGAATCCATCGAGGTGCCTGATATAGTACGAACCTTAATCAGTTCCAGAATGGTCAAGCTGTACCAGTCATACTGCCCTGAAGTGGACTTCTATCCTCTTGGTAGATCAACGCTGTTTTCTATCTTAAAGGTAAAATATACAGTTTGATAGACAGCAGTCGCACATATAGCCACGACATTTTGCATTTTGCATACTTGAGAGGATTTCCAACAAGTGGAAAGTCATGCGTTACAGCGTATTGTACTGCGTATTGTATTGCGCTAACGAATGCAAAATTCCTGGTAAGCCAGAAATACATGTTATTTTAATGTGCATTTTAATGCTGTATATTGCGGCGCGCACGAAGTAATAAGCAAACCTGAGTTTTGACTAGTCACAATTTTTCAATTTGCGTATAACGTTTTTAAATGCTCTGTGTCACAGATTTGTGCAGCCTCACAGAAGAAGGGCCTTGCAGGATTAGACAATGTTACAAGCGAAGGGGCATCAGCTTTTGATACCTTGGAAAACATTCTACTAACAATGGCTTCCCTTGGTAGGTTTTTAACCCTTTGACGTCCTAACGGGCCTAAACCGGCCTAAATCGGCCAGACTTAGTATTTTACTCTGTCTAACACTAGACGATTTTACTGGTCAATGGGGAACCCCTGGGAGTCAATGGGTTAATCACTCACTGAAAAACTATGTCCCCATTAACCCATCGACATCCAAACCAGCCGAAAGCTGCCAGACTCAGTATTTTACTCTGTCTAATGTCAGACGATTTTACTGGTCAATGGAGAACCCCTGGGAGTCAATGGGTTAAAGAACTTTACAATCTTTGACATTCAGAGTTTAGTCTAACAGTGTGCTGTTGTTCTAAGTCCGTATAGCGTGTTCCATATTGTGGAGAGCGAAGAAAAGATTTAGCCGGAGGAATGATTCTGTGACAGAGACTTTTTGTCCTTTTCCTCTAGCCACTATGATCCTCTCTCTCGTTATTGCTTCTTCGCTCTTCACGATATTTAGTCCTTGGACGCTGGGTAGTAGAGGAAATTGTTTTGTTTTCATGTAGGGTCATCCCTTCAGTGGGTTGATAGCCTAAAACAAAGGATTTGAGCAGCTAAACGGTATCTAAAGGCCGATTACAAATTGCACGTCTTGGAGGAAAGTCCCTGTGCTGATCACTGCATACGCTTCGCCCTATCATCCGACGATACTCACTTCAAGTCAGCCTGTGACCATGACCATTCTATGCAGTGTGATCGATGCCTGGATTCTAAGAAAGTTCCTAATGATATCATTGCTGGATTAGACACTGAAGATATCTGTTACAGGTAAGCAAGTGCCAATGCACTGGGTACATGACTTTTCGGTACATGCCACTAGACGCCGGTTTGGTAACCAATAAAGGTTTAATTAAGGACGGTGCCTACTAAATACAAAGTTTTTTTTTCCAGATTAGGACCATGCGGAAAAAGTAGATCTTTGTAAGGGCTATTGGCATCCACAAAGAAAAATGGGGTAGCTACACAATTTTTTTTTTTTTGAGATAATTATCCTTGAATCTCAACAAAAATACTGACATATTAGCACTTTTCTGAAAAAAAAAGGATATTTCCCCACAGATTTCCTTAGCATTCGCCTTTACATACAGAAAAGCTAACATGTTTATGTAGATCTTAAAACTACACGGTAAGTGGTCACATAAAAGCCATTTTTGGTATGCTTTTAATGACAAAATCTTTGCAACAGCGCTTTCAGCGTCTCTGACAGCCTTCCTCTGGTTTAGCTAAAGTACAATCTAAATAGCTTTTCCTCTTAACCAGGAACTAATCTCGTGTTTAATAGGCTTGCCACTTTAATTTCATAACATAAAATGTAGGGGTAACCAAGCATCTTTTGAAGTTATACATCTTTTTTGAAAACTTTTACGGTGGCCGTTCCATTTTTTCCTGTCACCTCCCCAGTAGGTAAAGCATTTGCGTCTTATTCTGCAGGCACACGTTTACAGTTGAATTTCAGTATAATCTTGGACAGTTAAAAGCTATTTTTTCAGCCGGAAGCCGTTAGCAGTTAGTGGTTAGTGATACGCTGCTATTCTGGTATTCCTGGCTTTAGTTCGGGTTCATTAAACTTGAGTTGGCTATACTAGGAAAGTTTTACTTTCCTTTTAGTCGTGTACTTGTTAGCAAAGTTGATTACGTCAATGCTAACCCGTAAGGATTGTCTCAGTCGTCTGATCCAATGAAAAGACACATAACCAGCACATTAGCTGGAATGTTAGAGTTTTTTTGCACTAATTCAATGTTAGTCCCGTTGTCTAATTTGTCTTTTTTCCTGTGAAGATACTTAAAACGTAATAGTTCTTTATACTTGAAGTATAGCGTAGTGAATTGATAGCGAGTCCATTATTCTTAGTTACCAGGAACAGAAAGAGGAACTAAAGTATGACACCAAGAAAGCCGCAGAAAAAATCTTGCAATGGAAAGCTCATATTGTGAGAGCCATCAATCAGGAAAAGAGTAAAATCGACATTCTTGACAATCTTACTGCGGGGCAGGTTTTAGTTGTGATGGACTGGGCAATGAAGTGGTTGCCACGGAGCTATCGAGAGACTCAGAAGGAGTGGTTTGGCAAAAAGGGTATCAGCTGGCATGTGTCAGTCTGCATTACAAAAGTAGAAAAAGATGAAACTGAGTTCCAGGTATTTACCATTTTGCGTGTGCAAATTCGGTTTTTAACATTTTCGATTTTATGACTATTTATTTATATTTACTTGTTTCTTTTGCGCAGGTGCAGACGTTTATCCACATTTTTGAAACGTGCAACCAAGATTGGTTTGCAGTATGTTCGATACTGGAATGCCTTGTTCATCAACTTGTGCAAATCGCCCCAAATCTCAAAGATATTTTTTTGAGAAGCGATTACGCCGGCTGTTATCACAATGCGGCTCTGATCATTAGTGCCCCAGCTGTTGCTGCAAAAGGAGGGCTGACGTTAAAGAACTACAGCTTCAGTGAGGAGAACAGTGGAAAAGACGTTTGTGACCGAAAGATCGCTCCGCTTAAGGCACATGTTACAAGATACCATAACGAAGGTAATTACTTTTCGCACTCATACAGTACCGTCCGCTAAGTACACAAATTGATTATGTTTCTTTGCTAACATTGCATGCGAGATATGCCCGATTTTAATCAGCGAAATCAGTGAGATGAGCCTCTGCGCGCATGCTAACACTTTTTAAAGTGCAGAGTGGCGTGTCCTCTTAGTTGTGGATGACGCACGCAGAAACAAAACAATTAAATCGCAAGCTAAGTGCTAATATGCCTAGGTGATTCAATGCAAAAGGGTATGTCTTAAATTTCCTCGAACTTTGTCTAATTGATAATTACATTATTAGTGTTAAAAAGCTGAAAGAAAAATTGGAGGCCAATTTTCACGCCACACTGATGACCATTATAATCACAATATTACCTTAGCAATTGTATTGTTTTGCTTGTTATATGGGAAAATGAAAACTTAATCTCCGTTTTTGTTGTTTATGGAGTGAAGTTAATTATCTGGCACCTCTTTATCTGATAATAATTTAAATATGATCTGCGTATCTGTTTAGGGCGCAGGGATGACACAGCGGTGAGAGCACTCGCCTCCCACCAATGTGGCCCGGGTTCGATTCCTGCCCATTGCCATATGTGGGTTGAATTTGTTGTTGGTGTTGGTTCTCGCCTTGTTCTAGGGTTTTCTCCGGGTTCTCTGGTTTTCCTCCCTGCACGAAAACCAACATTTCCAAATTTCAATTCGACCGGGATAGAGGGCTGACATGAAAACCAGCAATGGCTGATGTGGCTTCCTCTCTACATATTGTAAATATTTCAAATTTATTCATTGTAGGTCAAGACGTAATTACAGCCCGACAGTTAAAGGAAGCCGTTGATTCGTATGGGGGTGTGAGAGGCTGCTGGGCAGCTGTTGTTGAAGTAACTGACACAAAGAAGCAAACAACTGGTATGCACAAGATTAGTGGTATTAGTCAGCTGAACAATTTTCAGTATACCGACGATGGCAAAATAATAGTGTGGAAGGCGTTTCAAGTTGGAGAGGGTAAGAGGATCTCGAAGCAAGAGCTTAGTAAGATGGGCAGGCCACTAAGCGATACAGGGGTGAAAATCGTGTTTCCGTCTTATGAACCAGATGAGTCTACTGGGTTGCTGAAGAAGAAGACGACATCCAAGCAGACATTTGAGGTTCCCCATGTAGTCACCATGCCTGTTACACCACCTGCAGATCAAGAGGATTGCCAATTGTTTAACTGCCCCGAAGAAGGATGTGTCAAGACCTTCAGAACAAGCCAGAACCTTCACAGGCACCTTGACTTGGGACGGCATCACTTCAAACTTCACGAAGAGTCTCAGTATGATCAAATCAGGCGCAAACGGACCCAGCATTGCATGTCTTTGAAGCCCCAAAATCCTTCTTATCTTTTCACAGCAATCTCGTGTTCTGAAGAGTTAGAGTGACGTGGTCATCGGATGGGCTCAAACAAGATCAAAAGGGAGCAACAGGTTCTCCAAGCAAGCAAAGAGCTTTCTTCTAGAGCAATTTGTGATTGGCGAAGAAACTGGTCGAAAGGTTACCCCAGCAGAAGCCGCAATCCGAATGCGTTCACTGCGCAACGATGCTGGTAATCGGTTGTTTGAAAAGGGCGAGTGGCTAACAGTAGAGCAAGTTACTAGTTATTTCTCAAGGTTGGCCGCAATGAAAAAAATGAGCCAGTTGCCAACAGCAGTAGAAAGTCTGGAAGACGAAGGAGAAGATGTTGAGGCTGTAGTTCAACAATCTGAAAGATACCATCTCCGCCAAAGAATTTACAACACGCTTACTTTGTAAATTATTGGCTACCAATGTGAGTGACAAAGAAAAGAGGTCTCCGTTTCTCACCGTTCGCAAAATAAGTTCCACTGAAAGTTTTGACGGAATTAAAGGCGGGCAAACAAAACTTTGATTAATGACTTTAACGTTTTGTATGCCTCAACACACATCCTCAGAAGTGACGGTTGGATATAATATGATACGTTCACGTTTTCGTAGCATGACTAAGCAGGGCTGAAATTGTGGAAAAGGTTGCAATTGGTAAAAAATAAGCTTATGTCCCGAGAGAACTCCCGCATAAAAAGGACAGGGCTGTTCGTCCTACCTTTTAGGGGTAAAAATCGGTTTTGGTACATCCTAGGGTTTTCAGCCTCAAAATGTGCACAGCAGGAGCTTTCGTGGTACCTTTTAGGGTATTAAGCCCAAAAAACAAATATGACAAGATATTTGACAGTCAATTGATTTTTAATATCGTCGCATTTATACAGGGAATTCACAACTCTTCAATCAAAGAGTTAAAATTCATTCGAGGCTTTTAAGTTAGTCGCAAATTGTCTTTATCGCTATTAAAAATTATAAAAGTGTCAGTTGATTTGGGGTTTTAAAATTGGTAGCTCTTGGTGGTGGGAAAAATTTCAAGCCACCCCTACAAACAAGGTCTTGGTACCTCTTTGTGGGGGTTCTCTTTAAAGTTTACGACAAGTACCCCGTCCTTACCATATGAGAGTCGCCCATATCTTGCGGAACAAGTCTGGAAACCGAGCCATCCCAAGATTTAGAAGGCTTTTAATTCCCCGATCGGGTGGAGTAAATTATAACACGCTGTCTCACTCCTATGCAAAGAAAAGTTCGTGCTTGAAAAGTTTTGTCTGACTCTCTGAGCGCAACGCATCACACAGAAGGATAACAATAGAAGATAAAGCAAGCCTGAAGTACGCTATCGTCGACTAATACGAACTTCTACACGTTTTGGAATTGATGATTGTTGGAAAGAAGCTTTCGATTAAATTAAAAGTCGGATAGGAGTAAGATTGTCACAAATCGACCTCTCACGAATCTGGAAGAGTTGTACTGATACGCGGGAGAATCTTGAAGGACTGGGTACTAGTCTCACACAAAATGGCGCTGGAAGGAAACAGTTTGCGGAAAGTCCAGCAGCCCAGCGTCAACGAGATGATTGCACCTTTAAGCCTTACGAATTGGTTTTGGAGATTTAACTTACCTGCTGGATAGAAATGAAGCAAGTTCTCAGAGGTTTGTCCATTTTCTGGATCAATTTGTCCGTGAATTATGTAAGCTTGCAGACGATCGATGACAAAGTGGCGACTTCTGTGTGGCTTGATTATCTACCTTCCCCGTCGTAAGGCTGTTATATCGAAGGCACTTTATCACAAGATAAGTGATTAACATTGAGAGCTATTTTAGAAGTTAAAACTTCATATGGATTGGAGTCTGGTGCTTACTTAACCGACCTATCCATTATGCTATGACACTCGTTGTAATCCTCAGTTGTTTTCCTGCACTGATATATAGCACGTTTTTGTCCCCCAAAATTTCATGAACGTGTCAAACGTTACAGCCTTTTTTTTGCTGGTATTTATAAACCGATAAAAGCTTCATAAAATAGTAGGTAAAGAAACTTTTGAAACAACGCCGCATCGCCGATTTTAGACCAAATTTTTACCCTAAAATCCTTTTATCCCAGCACTTCCTTCAAGGCATTATATTTAAAATGCGTTTGTTACTAAACCAATTCGTCGTTTGAAATCTCAATGGCATCATTGCAATCTAAGTACATGATATTAAATGCACCTGTGTTTTGAGCTGGAAAGGTTCAATTCTTTTAAAAATATTTTGGTCGAAAGATAGGGCAAAATATGGTTATTTTTTGGCCGAAAACCTATCATGAACACATTGACCACGATATCTTACAGACGTTAGAGAATTTTGCAATAAAATTCTACCCACTGCATTATCACCTTATTATGTAAACCTACAAAGAATCTGAACAAAATCTGAGAGGGTCATTGTAGACTCATATTTTAATACTGCATGGTTTTCAGATGGATGCTCTCTTAATGTAATTTCACGGCCCCTTATTGGCCAAGGCTGGGAACAGTTCTCCGAGCGAGAAAAGTGTTCTCAGTTTCCAGTTGAAAAGTGCATTTTCCATTTTAATTTTGCACCCTGTTTCTTATATTTCACACAAAGTAAGACAGGAACGTTGCTCGTAATGTGCTGTTTTTTGAAACATCCAATCATTCGAAATCAAGTCATTACACGTAGGATTCAACACTGTGAGAGACAGAAACCGGGTTCCCAGATACAATCCATACTCCTGGGACCTTCCAAGACCTAGCCAGTCTTGGTTTGAGATTCACTACGCCGACCAAAGAACTGTTGAGGAGTACTTTGGTGTCTTGTGAATGCATTGCAACCAGCCGTGACACATCAAAATACACGTTCATGTGACTGTATCTCTCCATTTTTTGTCCTGTTTTTACCTGGCACAAAATTTGTCTGCTTTGACAAAAAAATTGTCTAGTCTGGACAATCCATCCGCATTTGTAAAATGCAGTTTTGGACCACACATTTGCCGAAATAAACTATTTTGTCGCCAGGGCGGAAAGGCCCTTACTTTGTATGTCTCTTCTCCTCGTATCAATTCAGCTATGACGCGGTACTCATATAACAAGTTTGTGCGGCAATTGGACAATGAGGACGGCCCGCGAGAGAGGAAATCTCTTTCTGAGTGCATTGGGGTGGAGAATTGACCAGAACGGATGGGAAAAAAATTGACAAATCAACGGGGATGTCCAAAAGAGGGGAGAATTGGGGGCATGGTAACAGAAAAAGGTTGGCAGTGCGTAAGTTCGCCATTAGCTAATGGGAAGATGCGACCTCATTCTCTCAATGTTAATGGTCCCTCTTAATACCCCCAGCATCTTTTGAAAAAACAAAAAAGAATTTGGGAGAAGCTGATGGTCCCAACCGCGGGGAAGACAAGTTGATGCCGAATGAAATACGCCAAGGTAGCAAAATTTCATAGCACTAGCCTAATAACATCAGTGCCCATTGTTTTATCGTTATCAGTGAAACATGTCTGTTGCTTTTTGTAATGTGGCTCAAATTAAACCACTTTCAGCAATTTCAAGAAACTTACATCTTTTTCTAAAATTTCAAAGAATTCGTTTTTGCAATTTAATCTTTTATATACAAAGTAGAGGGTGATTTTAAATCTCTTTCATTATTGTTACTTATTTAACCAAATTAAGAAATAATTTGTGTTTGTATTATATGTTTCTTGTTTCATGTTGTTTTACAAATCCTTTTAACAAAGTCTGTAGAAATTATTTTAACTGGGTTGAGCAACCTTAATTAAGGCCTCATTCATTTTGACTTTTTTTTTTCAGCCACAAACTAATGAACCAACCAACTGCACTAATATGTGGTCACAGTTCCTGCCATGCATGCATGTTGGTTCTCATCAGGATTGATGGCAATCGACCCATAAAGTGCCCACTCTGTAGAATGTTAATTGCTAACCGTGACTTCCGTGTCAGTATCGTAGTCAGTTCAGTGATTGATAGGGTAGAAGTGCGATGTACCAATGAAGGTTGGTCATGGGTTGGAAAATCCAAACAGAAGGAAGCGCATTACAAGAGTTGCCCTTTCCTATTACAAAATTGGCAACATGGTTGCTCTGGTTTTTTCCATAAAAGATCACTGCAAGACCATCTTGATCTATGCCCCTACTTCAAAATACCATGCAAGCATTGTCTTGGAAAATTCGCTTGCTTTTGCCTAGAAACTCACGAGGAAGGCTGCACTGAAAAGCCGAAGCCATGTCCAAAAATTGTGGTAAAAATTACAATTTATGAATCATCTGTCTTCAGGTTTCTTTTGAGCTTCCTTTCATACCCGAGTTTGCATCATTTATATAGTTCTTTTAACGTTTATAAGAATGTCGCTTGACAATGAGTTATGGGCTCATGGTAGCTATGTATAATCAGGTGTTTAAATCAATCTCTGCCTTCAACTCAAGTCACATATACATCTTCATCTGCAAGACTGTTCAAGGAGAATGGTAGAAATGCAGGATTTCGGGTTGTAACGTGGGCTACTGTCAATGTAGACAATATACACACAACCAGGAGTGCTACCAATGTCACCAGGAGTTTTTGGAATGTGACATTGAGAAACTGTGATGTGCAATGTTTGAAAAGGTCACCACGACTATTTCCATTGGAACAATTGCATTTAAAGATAAATGATCCTGAATACAGGAGTTCGTGTCAGAAATGCAATTGATCTGTGATTTCCAGGCTGACAAGTCGGTACGTATATGACGAAACATTTTAAAATGGAATTGCTTCAGAGGGACATTAAAGCCAACTGACTACGCGCGATGTCACACAGAAAACACCAAGAGTCTGTTGTTTGGATTTGACAGGAAAATATTGACCTGCGTGTGGGCCCACAATTATTCAAAATTTGTTTTGAAAGTTGAAGTTTGTTCCGCCCTCGTTACATTGCGGGCAAGTAAGACTGAAATCAGTATACAATCCAAGGTTTGGAGGTGGGACTTATCTTTTTGATTTTACACTATTCACAAGGCTAAATACACTTCAACACTTCCACATTTCTTAGGACGTGCTCCATAATAAGAATCCCAGGAAAAACATTGTTGCTGTTCATTTGCCGATAACAGCGCAGTTTTCACGAAAAATGTGTCTGCAGCTAACTGTGCAGTTTTTGTCATATATGCATTTAAAATTAGGATTTTGCTTCGGGGTGGGGCCAAACTCTGCACAGTCTTACTCTTTGTGATTTGGGACCAATATAGCTACAAGATATGGCTTTGCAAACTCAAACACTTTTCTACAAAAAAAGATCCAGTTTTCCTGGTGGAGGCATCTGCTACCCGCTACGTTCAGGCAAAAGTCTTATGGCATATTTCGGGGGCCATAATTTCCTTTGTAGTCAAAACAAGGGCATCACAAGGCACTAAATTGGCAGTTATTTTAATTTTTGTTCCATTGAAAACATGCAAAAAGACAAGCTTTTGAACAAAAGCTGATGGAATTTTTGAAAATAGCTAGTTTACGGGAACTTTGGACATGCACTTAATAGGAAACAGTGGCCCGTTCATCCCAGCCTTCAAGGAGATTTGGTCCGGGAGACCCGCTGTTTTGGCCTTGGTAGGCAAAAATGGACTACCATAACTTGCGATAGGAGTAGCATTTCTCGAGTAGCATTTTCTGGATCTTACACGCAAATCTAACTTGCTGAAGTTTATCTTACAGATTTGCTGTAGTGCAGGAGGGACAAGTTCCTCAACTTTTCTCTAGCAGAGGAGCAACAACTCTTCAAGAAGGCCAAGTAGCTGATACCGCAGTCGATCTTGAACCGTTTAAAGAGGATCAAGATTTAATCAATAAAAAATAATTGTAGTTGAATAGTTACATCTGACAGGGCATTTCTTTTCACTAAAGTGAGAATCCTGGACACAGTGATAAAAACGCCGAATCAGAATATATATATATTACTACAACCAAACCACCTATGTCCCATGGCAATTTTGTTATCTTACATCATATTGGATTGACCTTTTGTAAAAAATAAATCATAACATTTATTTTTTCGAATTACAAATCGGGATTCTGATTTCCTGAAGGAACGCACCCAAAGATCTACGACAGGTGATGGGGTTAACAAAAAAGTTTCTTTACAAAATTGCAAGTTAAAATGCTCCAAAGTCTTCGTCACTATTCTATTTATTCAACTTATAACAACTTAAAAATCTCAATTGAGATTTGTTGATGCAAGGAAAAAAATCCAGGTCCCTCCTGTGTGTTCACATTCTTCGTAAAATGTGAGATTTGATATTTTCGCGTTACAATTTTGCCCAAAACGGGTGAGGAATATCCAATGAATACAAATGTGAAAACTGCACTTGCAAGGCGTCCAAACTATTGCTGGTTGGGTTCTAAATTTCAACTTTATTGGGTAAAAGATTGAGTTATTTCATCTCGGTGGATAATAGAGCTGTTTGAATTTCGCTTGTTTTGGCCGCCAAGCCTTTTGCATAATAACTCACTCTGGATATCGCACATTCCATAGATTTTGTCAAGTCGTTTCTTTCTTTATCTTCTACAATAAGTCGATTTTATGACTTTGTTTTATTTGCATGGATGATTGCAGGCACAACTGCACCCGCGCTCATCAACTAGTCTAGCTAGATGCACGCCAGAATATTGTCGACGAAGTGAAACACTAATCTAGTAGCAAAAAAATAACGATATGTCAGTATCAATGAACGCTGAATAATCAAACATCGAGAAGGAGTTTCGCCGATTTTAAGTATCTGGATAGTGGGGGATCGACTATGAACTCACCTCACCACCAATGAAAGCAAAGCAATTGCCCTATTATTAAGATGAGCCATTTTGCATTCGGCAAAGAAGACAAGATATGCTTGCAGGTCGTATTTGTCGTATTTTTAATGGAAGAGAAAATAAGGAGCCTCTCCATTTTTCTATCAAAACGTGCTTGCAAAAGTTCCACTAGAAGTAAGTTATCCGCACTCCCTGACTGTGAATCGCACAGCCAAATTTATTATCACAGAATGCCACATGACAAAAGACGATTACCAGAAATAATGATTCTCAACTACTGAAGATTATGTGGAAATGTTTCCATGAGCAAGAAGAACAGAACCAAAGACCCGAGAAACATCCCAAGGCATCACACAAATAACGTCCTTCTCGATAATCCTGTAGAGATAATTTAAAAATTATTAGCCCACATGACATCCTGCCTTCCATGTCATTGACGGGAAAGTTAATTCAAGCAAAGGATCTATATTCAGATCATGTCCCTTTTTAACTTGGAAAAGAATATTTTCCAAGTTGTAGTGGTGGAACGATTTCACTCCATCACTCCTTCACTTCCTGTTAGACATTTGGAACTCGGGGGGGGGGGGGGGGAACTCCCATGTGAAAAGGCTGAGCGATGCTCTTCAGAAAATTTGAATTTAACTCATAAAGGAGAGTAATGTGGGCGTTGCTTGAGTTTCATTAGACCTCTAAAAAATATGACTTAGAATGGAATAGTTTGATTACTAGCTACTGTTCAAGAAAGGATCCCACACGCCCTTTGTAGACCCGACTCACGTGCTAGGGAGATCAGTGGAACTCTGAGCCTAAAGACAGAAATTTATTTTATTATTCCTTCAAGTGCACCCTAAAGTATACTTTGACACCTAAAAATGGTGAGGTTTCGTCATCAACACCCTAAGTGAGTCCATTTGACAGGGGAGTCCCCCTGGGTTTCAAACATTCGCCGTCTAAGGTGCTACAGTTGCTTGCACCTTATCAAGTTAGTTATTTTTGAGAGGTAGAAGGTTAAACGATTTCTTGATTGTAAGGAAAATACCTATGGTCTTAGTGGTTTTTCCTTTACAACTACGTGATATTGCGATTTTGAAAGCAACCAATATAAACGAATGATTAAAAGGTCCTGACGATTTTTTAAACACAAGAAACGGAAAGACAAACGCTACCTTTTGTTGAATGGTTTCTGACATAAACGTACGTATTTAAAAAAAAAACAATGAAGAAAAAAAAAAGGGAAAAAAAGAATTGGTCAGCAACAGGATTTGAACCTGCGTTGTCACGCATGGTAAGCCGGCGTTCAGCACACTGCGCTAATTATACGTAAGTTAGTTAAAATTGTGAAAGTATTAGCCATATTGCTACATATTGAAATGCTGGTCAGCAAGCACAGCAGGCTCGAGTGAGCTCCAAATCAAATGTCGTGGAGGGTCTGCGGAGGGATAGCCCCCAATTCTGTATGTACGAATCATCTTTAAGCGGAAAATAGGTCGTTGTTGACTTCGTTCAAGTGGAAGTAACACGATTTACCCACGATCTGAATTGTGTTGATGGCATCTTTCTCATTCGTGGATCTGTTAGGAAATGATGTCATTACCAAACTCAGTGGAGCTGGAGTTGCGGGTTACTGTACAGCTGGATGTAAGCTTAATTTCAAATGACTACTCTACGAATGGAGTGGCATTATATGTGGAAAGAGGGAGTATTCATGCTTTGGAGACTGCCATAGGTAAGCAATTACAAAATAACATATAGTATGAATGCTCTAAGTAAAAGAGCTTATTCTTTGGATTTGCCCGGGAAGTACTCATAAAAGTCAGGTGACAAATCACGTGGACTAAAGCAAAATTCGTCATTTTGGAGCGTTTCGGCATTACAAAAGCATAACTTTGGTCTTTTGGTCTCGTGATTTTCTGATCAATTTGTTAGTGCAATGGATTCCTTTCCCCCAATTAACGTACATGTATGCACGAACATGGCAGCATGCTTTCTTTCACCGCTCCATTGTTTTATTCTAATACTCAGCTTGTGGACGGCTTTCCTTCAAAGGAGAGACACAGATTCAGCTTATAACGACTTAAGCCCTCATGGAAGATGTAAATGGCAGGGATTTTACGATTTACGGAGGATTTTTGGTCATCTCTACTGCATGAATTTTCAAGTTACAATGAAGCGTATTTATGCTAATTCGAACTCAAGCCTTTTTGGCTTTTAACCCTGGTGAAAAACCTTACAGGATCTTTTAAGATCTTTAATGGTCCTCGAGGATATTCAACGACCTTCAAAAACTAGGTTCTTTCAAGGTTCTGTAAAAGGATCCTGTACAGATCCTCAAAGATCCTTAACAACTTTCAAAGATCTTGCATTTTTAAGATCCTGCAAAGATCTTCAGAAGGATCCCTTGACTTAAAGTGCACTTTCTTACAAGCTTATGGCATTACCGTAATTCCCGGGCGATTACCCATGGGTAATGTGTAATAGACCCTTCTCCAAAATGGCGCCGACCGAGGGAGGTCTGGAAACTGGGGGTATAGATTGTTTTGCTGTGTGCGTGCCGAGTCCTTGAAGAACCAAAAATGCCGCATAATATTGTTGTGTCCCCTTTTGCAATACTACCTCGAACAAATACAAAAACCTTCGATTTCATCGTTTTGCTAAGAAAAAAGAGCAAAAAGAGCTGTGGATTAGCAAAATTCGCCGAGACGAAGGAGAATATTTTACTGTTACCAGCAATACACGAGTCTGCTCGAGGCATTTTCGCGAGGAGGATTACACCATAAGCGAAGATGGGAAAGGAAAAAGGACTGTCTTGAGA
>OX421451.1:25355931-25358431 GCA_949126865.1 Montipora capitata | reverse complement strand
AGGCGCCTTCAGGCAGGAATATGCTTGTACCAGTAGGCTCGCGCAAGTATTGAACATTGTTGTTATATTCTGGCTAAATTTGTATAAATGATTTTCATTCATGATAAATTATCCACAATTTGTTTACGCGGTTACTCTAGGGTGCATAGTTTTACTAGCTCTCATGTGCATGTGGGAGAGGCTCCGGGGTGATCCATAGATGGAGAAAGTTGGCACAAAACACCACTGATCAAATGTACTTTCCTAACAGAAAACCGTTGTCACCGTTGATTTTTGGAGTCTGTTCACAATAGTTTATTTACTTAGTGCTCCAGACACACGAGTACACGAGTGCAAACCGCGAAACATGCGTGCTGATAAAAACCCATCTTATGCGGGAAAAAACGTCTGTGGAAAGACTAAGTCTTGTTGAGAAAAAATTATAATTATCGGGTAGGCTCGCTGGGGTTTGGTTAAAATAGTTTGGGTAATTGTGTTTTTCATTCTCTACTGTCACAGTCCTTAATAGAGGTTTTGCACGGCAGCCATGTTGCATGGCAGGAACAATAGATTCTTTTTCCCATGGGAGCAAATGTTCTTTCTAATGCAAAACATTTTCATTGTTCCCGCCATGCAACATGGCTGCTGTGCAAAACCTCTATACTCAGTCATACTAGTAATGTTTGAGAACAGGGCTGACATAACAACTTATTCCATCTTCAGCTGATTGTACAAAAACACATCGGCACACAATGTCACGCCAGGAAACAAACTGGACTGTCCTTGTCTCTCTTACAGCTTGTACAGGATTGTACCATCAAGACATTAGGTTCTTCTTCTTCAACACTAAATGAGCAAATATTTCCCCGCCTCGCGCACTTATAAAGAATGACAAAGCCAGTGTCTCTTGCCAGTAAATAGTACCTCACTTTGCCAAACTCTTCACTACAACCATGCTTGAACTGGACAATAAAGCTACAGCTGTTTCCCTTCCGACTGTATGCTAAACTGTGGTACATCTCAGTGTCAATGATCATCCTGTTTGCCTGATGGACTTCCTGGCCTTGTAAATCCAGTTGCTGGACCATTGCTTCAGGTACTTCAGGGTTTTTAGTGAAAGGCAGCATGAAGAAACAATGATCCGCGACTTGATGACGATTCTTGCTCTTCTTTCTAGCTACTTGTTCAGTAATGGAGGACCTCACTTCTGGTGGCTCCATAGTTTCCCGTTTGATCAGCGAGAGAGAGTTATAATTTGGCCAATTATTCCACAGGTTCCGTGAAATTGACGGTTCAAGTGGCTGATCATTGCCTCAAAGACCAAACTAGAATGGAGAATAAGAGGGCCATGTTTGTGTCCTTGATTTGGGAGATGTGTTAGGGCATGGCAAGTGTAGGTCTCCTCTGATTCCCCATACAGGCTTGGCATTAGTCGTTGATAGCTCCTAATGAGAACTTTTGCTAGGTCAACATCTCTGTCGGTAATGAAATCAGCTGTTAGAAAACGGATGGCAGTTACTAGAAGGGCGAAGTGGTAGAAATATTCTTGAGGAAAATATGGCTTCAGAATTGGCAGACTTGCATGGAGGAATAGGTTTTGAAGCTCACGGTCTTTCCATCGTTTAAGTTCACTCAA
This sequence comes from Montipora capitata, assembly GCA_949126865.1. NCBI lineage: Eukaryota > Metazoa > Cnidaria > Anthozoa > Scleractinia > Acroporidae > Montipora > Montipora capitata. The sequence continues at coordinate 25,356,816 of OX421451.1, read as the reverse complement.
GGGCCTCAGTTTACAATTGAACTCATGCGGGAACTTCACTTCCAACTTTGAATTGTCAGCCTCCTCTTTCACAATGGATAAAAACCCACTTTCACTCTGTGAATTTAACCAGATGTTTAATCTTCTCAAAAACTCTCCTGCAAGGATAAGATGCATATAGTCCAGTAGCACTTTGTCTGGGACTTTTATCACACGCAATAGAGGAGAGACACCTTTCACACCAAACACCAGTTTCCCTGTTCTTTCAGCTCTGGTGTCATGCAACAACATTTGTTCATGGGTGCGGACAGGATGATCTCTACTGTTGCAAGGGTATACACGAATATTGCCTCTTCCCTGTTGAATGCGCTCCCCTGGATGTACACAGACTGAACACCCGCTGTGTCCATTAAACTGGGACATGCACAAGGAGGGTGCTTTCGCCAATAAATCAGCTAAATGGCCATGAACATCAACTCTTTCCACAGTATTCTCTGCACCAGATGCAACCACTTTTATTTGACCACCTTAAAGTTCCTCTATTTCCTGGACAAATTTTTCTTGGAAAATCTTCAGGTCAGGTTTTTTGGGTCCGCAAGACAAACCGCAAACTAAAACATTTGAAAATGAATACCTGAGTTCAGGTGGGAGTTCCACAACAAAGCACTGGATGGGCCATAGATTTATCGATTTACACTTGACAGCAGGAGCACCATCAATATGGTATACCAGTGAAATAAGCTGGCAAGGGTCGTTTTTTCCGGATTTCTCTTGGTGTACTATACCAAGTGGCCCATCAGGCTGGAGCTTATCCCAGTTTCTGTAGCATGAAACGACTAGTAGTAGTTTTACTCCCTTTGGATGAGATGCTGGTCCATTACAATGTTACCCCCAGCATTAAATTCG
>OX421451.1:25328431-25350931 GCA_949126865.1 Montipora capitata | reverse complement strand
AGTCCCGGACACATTTCGTGCATGAAAAGCCATGCATGTAAGCATAAATAGAACATTTGGACTCACCAAATTAGTTACATGTAGGCTGAACACGATTGGGAACCGGTAGACAAGGTCTCGTGTGAATTCAATTACCAATCTTAAGTATGACGAAAGCACTGAAACTAATCAGTATGGGTTGTGTTTCTACATGACAAGAAAAAGTTAAGAGTTAAGGACATTGAATGGTCGAAAGAGAATATACCAGAAAGTGGAACAGATAGAGACAGGCCAACAGAAAACAATGCAGAGACCGATGCAGAGCCTGCGAAAAAGAGGAGAAAGAAAGTTGCACCCTCGAAAAAATCAAATTAAGGTTAGTATCAAGGCTGTGCTCTAACAGCGCCCGGTTGCCTGAGGCCACTAACATTTGGTTTCAGGCGAGTGAGAAAAACTTGTATTTCTAGGAGATAAGGCAGCCAAAAATTTTAATATGTTGGTGGTTACAGTTTATGAAACCTCTCAGAAAATGTTTTTTCTTCGTACGAAACAGTTGGTTCAAAGGCCGTTCCACATGATTTCACATGTAACATAATCTGTGACTTTGCACGTGACAGCCGGCGGCCACACGAATTTAGATTTTCTCAAAAAAATAGCATTAAATTTGGAACGTGGAGTTTGGCATTTCTTGGTTGTAGTTTAAAAAAAGAGGTGTTTTAGTTCTGCTCTTACAGCGGTAATGTGCCAGCGAAGCGGTGTAATTTACTTTTGTATGAACCCGGGAATTGCAGTTTATGCGACAGTTTATGCAAATTTAATATTTTTACAATTTTTTGCGGCTGCGCCTGCTTGGCTAAAATACATTTAGGTTATGGTTGTTTTTCCCCAGTATATGAAATAACGAAATAAGAAAAAGGAAAGATATCATGTTATTTGTTGTTTTAGAAACAGAGCAATCTCGCCTTGTCTTTAGTTCGTGACAAACCATTGCGTGCCCTAAACAAATAACGCTGTAACTGGCGCTTCAACCGAATCCACAAAAAGCTCATTCCACTATTACAACATTTTACTGATAATATAAGAAAGAAATAATTTAGTTCTGTCCTGTAGCAATGATTTTCGTCCAAATCAAGATGACTTGCTCCAAAAAAAATTGATACCTTTTGGGTCGCGGTGGTTTAATTGTTTCACGGTAGTTTCACAAAAGCTCCACATGAATCAAGCAGCATTGATTCACGATTTGAAAATTCATTTTTAACCCAACTAACCAGTAAAAACGTTTACCTGTATTAGACCCCAACGTTTTTACATAAAACTGCCGCAATCTTTACTTTTTCACTTTTAAACCTGAAAACATTGGTGGCATTGCCACTTTTCTCGTCTTTCTCAAGTATGGCGTGAAAAATTTGACGGGTTGCCAGTTTTTCTTGCACTAGCGAGTTTGACGATCACCAGAGCAGTAGCAGCAATGTTTTGTTGAGAGAGAGATTTGTTGAGATTTCAGATAATTAATTAATTAATTAAATAATTAATTCGGGCAACCAACTTGGAGGGCTGGGCACCCCAGCTGAAATGTTTGGGAGCCCGAAGAGCTCCCCGAAATTTTCCTTAGAGCACAGCCTTGAGTATATATGTTCAGTTTGTTTCCCCTTTTTTGCGCGCACGAAATGAAATACGTCCAAATAAGTTTTAAGTTTGTCTTTTAACTCAACTTGCATTAGTTAAAAAAGGCCTGAAGATCCAAAGCTAGATACTCTAGAAGGTGCTTTTGTGACTGATAAAAGGTGGGTCAAAATCATCGTTCTAAGGCAAAATACTATTTACAATGTCAAGTGGAATATTTCTCATTAAATATGAAGTCTGGGTAGAAGAGAGAAGTATCCATAAAATTCTGACAAATATGCCCCGCGTTAATTAAGCAGGTCATTTTTAAAAACAATAAGACACATTATAAAAGCGATAGCTCTGCCCCCTGCTTCAGTTGGCGGCCGACGGTCAAAACAAATATTATGCTCATTGCGTTCATAGAACGCAGTTCTAATGCAGACTAAATTGAGATTTTTTTGGGCAATCTGCGGGGGCCAAGCATGCGCGCATCATTGCAAAGCATGTGCATACGTGATGGTTTTGTTTCTCAACCGTTTCTTCAAGTTTAGAAGCGTGGAAAAGTGGAGAAGCTCCAAAATTAGACGTTCTTATGAAAAAAAACAAAGAGTTAGTGTTTAAATATATCAAAGACGAACACATTTTTGTGTTCAACGTTTAGGAGAACTCATCCTAATCTTGGCTGTCCTGTGATTCTAAGTGGCGATCTTTTCGTCGTTCGTGCATCTTGAATTATGTCATAAATGATATCGTGAGTTCAGCCTCGCTCTGTTTACTTACGTGTGGTCCAGCGAAGTCAACAGGTGAACTTAATTAATTTGGGTTGACATAAACTGTAAAGTACGGCGTTTGAGATGGGCTTTGAAAACCGAAAATATAGATGTTTTTTAAAAACTGACATTCAATGAAATGAACTGCCATAGAGTTCCGATAGTAGCAACCCTTGTTACTTTCGGAATTAGCAGCCTTTGGGGGTCGCTACTTTCGGGGGGGAACACAAAATCGTTTACAAATAGAGCTGGCGCGAGCTTTTTTTCCGAAATAAAAAACGAACATAAAATTTTAAAAAGAACAACATTTTATTTGCATTCCATATGTATAGATTGTGTTTCATAAAAAGATAACAATGATACATACAGCAAAAAAACGTATATAGAAAACTATATAGTTTTCAATTTCAATTTGAAGAAACGTTCCTGTTGTTAATACGAAATTATACCGGTTTACGGTAGTTCTTTCATCGCTACATCAGTGAACTGATGTCAAGGACAAATGGTGGCACAAAGCTTCCCCTTGTTGTAAATTAAACTGCACGAACATATTATTGTACATTAAAATTTTGACTATTGATTGACAGCATACAATGTACCATTTAAAAAACTTGGTCTCGCTACTTTCGGGGGGCGGGGGCGAAGGTCACTACTTTCGGGAGGTCATTACTTTCGGGATTTACTCGCGGCCACTTCCAGTACTACCAAGTACTGTTTGTGTCAACCGACGTTGGCGTCGTTTACATACCGTAATTTTCCCTTGCTTAGTTTGAAGGAAAAAAACAAGGTGCCCTGTGAAGAAGATGCGGAACACATTTTGTATCGCGTACGCTGGCTGAGTCTGAAGATTTTAATATTTACTACAAATTAGAAGCAAATCCTTGTTTATACTACCACAGACTCTAACGCATTCCTGATCTACGATCACTACTAGTATGAGTAAAACTATCAAGGAAAAACAGGCCAACAGTGAACTGAAATTAGTAAATACTCACTCAGTGATCTTGGTGTCTCAAGCAATCTGATTGCTTCGCTATCTTGGAGTAATTGAGCATTATTCAGTGAGTGAATAATGCTTGATCCAAACACAACAAAATGGCCGGCGTAAACTCGCCAGTATTTATGAATCGGAAATATTGAGAATACAAGAGGATGCTGTGCTACAGAAGACAAAGAAGCCCACAAAATTTGGCCTGAAAGTTTTCAAAGGTAAGAGAAGAGAGTTCATACTTTTGCCAACCAGTGTTTGACTTCGTTTTTCCAGATAATTATTGCTGAAAATTAAACAATCTTCACGCCAACAATTTGTTTCACTCGGAGTAATTCTCTCTTGTAGGGCTGGTCACTCACCAAAACGAATTTCTTGGTGAAATCGAGGAATTGAAAAAATGTTTAAGAAATTTCCACATGGTTGCAAGGAAACAAAACGTGTCATTTTACAACAAACTAACGCTCACCTCAATTAGAGCCACCATTTCATGTGGATCCTTTACTAACTGCACTTTCGATTTCCATTTCAAATGAACCTCAAAAACTTTGATCAAATGGTGAAAATGTTTTAACAAGCAGACTTTTGATTTAGATTGCTGATTTAAACGGTGCTAAATGACCATTTTGCTGTTTGTGACGAGGATTTTAAGGAAGGTCATTTAGATTTGCCACGTTTGAAGCTTCTGTAAACACTTTCGTGCATGCTTTGTGCCGCTTGCACATTTTCCATGCATGAATTGAGATGTCAATTAAATCGACTTTGGATGGTTTTTTCTGCAATTGTTGTTGAGATCACTTCGTGAGTATATACTGAAACAATTATTCTTTCAATCTCGGTGAAAAGTGGCAGAATATTTACCTTGCCGCTTTGCGGTTCGGTAAATATTCTACAACTATTCACCTCGATTTCACAGAATAATTGTTAAATATCTTTTCTTTCCCTATAAACAGGGATCGTTCAAAAGCCGATGAGGGAGGTTCCTTGAATGAAAAGCTGGCCGAACCATTAGAAAATCTCCCCACTGCAGATCCGTATGAAGACTTTTTAAAGGGACAGAAAAAAAGAGAGGCTACCTGGAGCGCTGAACGTGCCACGAAAAAGGAGAAAGTAAACTCATTGCCAGTAGAGACCTTACAGAGAGGGACATCCCAGAAAACAGTCGAGCTTGACAAGGTCGAGAAAACCGAGAACTTACAGAGACGAGCAACACAGATTTCCGAGAATGACGAAGTTGGTCGACTGAAAAGACAGTTGGAGGAGAAAAACCAAGCACTCAAGACTCTGGCAAAAAGGTTTGAGAAATTATAGGAATCCAACCGACTGGCAGCGGCCAGACATCTCCACGAGGATTTCTGTAAGGCAAGTTACGAGTGCACAACTTCGGCAACAATTACATTGTTAGCGTAATGATTGTAATCAAAAGCCAAAAGGTTCAATTGTCTTTGAATTACTGAAGGCCTTCCCCTTAATGTCCTTCCTTTTTTTTGCAGATGGTTGATAAAGTAGAATCCACCCTTTGCTAATGGAAAGTAGGATGAGTGCAAGGCTAGACAGGATAGAGGAGCACCTGGATCTATTAGAGGCCAGTTCAACGCAGCCCGCCCCCATGACTTCCGAATTCACTCTGGTGAGGGTTGATTTTTGCTCTACTTTGAGTAACCTTACTGTCATATTTAAAGACACCCATGAATAGATGGCACACAAGTATTGTGAAAATTTTAGAACATTTGATTATTTGAAACTCGAAAAATAGGTAATTTTCCTCAGTCTATTCCAACTATTCTTATATTCCACATTGTAGACAATCGAACACATCATTTGATGAAAAACTAAACAACATACAGTGCAGCTCAGATATATGCAAACTACACATACGCATATTATACACGCGTATTTTGCGTATACGCGCACATACGCACGTATATGTCTCTTTGTTATGCATTCCCATAAGTTTCTTTGTACGAAGTATCGTTGGTCAAACAAAAGACCTGTTATTTTTATGGGAATGAAAAAGGCTTCAAAGCGAAATTTGCATATTGTTAAAACCTCATGCCTATCAATGAAAGCTATCATATTTCCAGTTTTCGATCACTTCGCAAATTCACCGACAAACTTGCTCGATCTTAATCTACCAAAAATGGGAAGAAAATTGAAACAGTCGCTTGAAGTCCCTATTTCAACACATGAACTTTATGTTTTTACAAGGAAAGTTCTGTGTTTCAGCACGTGTCGGCAAGTCGTTTGCGAAATGTTTATTGTCTGAATTTTGCGTTCTTTAAGATCCTCGTCGAAAAAATGATATCTCTAGTTATATTGGACACAAATCGTTCATTCAAACGGCAAAATGCTCTTTTTTTAGCCAAATAATTGTTTATCAAAGTTTCTATGGTGCACTGCTCACGTTTAGTTATTTTTTACTTCAAGCAAAAGTTCTGTGTTCGGCACGAGTCGGCAAGTCGCTTGCGAGATGTTTATTGTGTAAAGCGTACCGAAGACCTTGTCGAAAAAATGATATCTCTGGTTCTATTTGACACAAATCGTCCATTCAAATGGTAAAATACTCTTTTCCTGACGAAAGAATTGTTTATCAAAGTTTCTACAGTGCGCCGCTCACATTTTGTTATTCTTAACTTTCTTCAAAGAAAACTTTTGTTTCGGCATGCATTTCCAAGTCGCTTGCTTGGACTGTGTTTACTTGTGTCGAAAAAAATGATATCTCTCGGTTGTGTTTGCTCCACGAAGGTGGGATTGTTGAAGCGTGTATCCCAAAAAACAGTCAATTTTTGAGTTAACGGCAAAATAATCTCCCTTATAATTAATATTCAGTCAGCTAAGATTTTGCTAAGTCTAGTCTGAAGACATACGCACGTATACTGTATACACATATTCAAAATAATGAAAAGTCTTTCTCGCTCTGTGGCAAGCTGTCAAGCCATTGAAAACAACAATGACCTGTTAAGAAAAGAGGAAACAATAGGTTAGCTCATACATACTAATGAGGCATACGCGCATATACTGTATACGCGTATGTGCGTATATGCATACGCGTAGACGCGTATTGGGCTAACGCACATTACGCGTTTATTTCGGTCGGATATATTTGAGCTGCACTGTACGAAAGTAACATACGAAAGTAACATATGAAAGGAGAATAGTTTTTAGCTGTTATCACGGGTTGGACTGAACAGAGTGAGCACGCAAATACTAATTTGTCAGAGTCCGTACTGGTTTGTGGACATAAAATTCAAGGAGTATTTAAGGAGTATTCAAGCACCAAAAAACCAGTTTTCAAGGGGAATTCAAAGCGAGTTTACTTAATTGTCTTGAACTACGTTTTGAATTTTACTCTTTGTTATTACCGACTTAAAATAGCTGCCTCAGATATAAAATGCATTTCAATTAAGAGGCACAACCATCAATAGAACGTATTAAATTTACTGATTTCACCAAGGCTACAGCAATTCACAAACAGTATCCATGACAAGTTGTAAATGGTGTAAATGTACGAGGGCGAAACAAATTTACAAGTAATCCATAATGTTCAGCAACCATAAACCGAACAATAATCCAAACAATAATCTCAATAACAACAACAGAGTCTGAAATCAATGTTTATCTTTTAACTGAATGTTGATGGCAGACACATTCTTTTGATTACCTCCAGCAACAACACTGAAGTACAACAAGGTACAGGAAAGGGTAAAATTATTAATAAATTATTCTAGCCAGAAATGGTAATACCAAAACAGCTGTAAAAGATCACGATTTTAGGCTTTTCCTCAGTGTGTCTATCTGATCATCAATTTCGTCTGTCTCTTTCTCCATGTCTTTGATTGTCCTTCTAAAAGTGTTGGATTTTCTTAGATGAACCATATTATCTTCCTTTTCAGCACGGTCAGCTAATTTTTCAGCACTATCTTGAAGAACTGAACAGTGCTCTAAAAGGCGTTTCTGTTTAACCTTTAAAGAGGAAATCTCGTCATTGACAACCCGGTTTGCTTCATGTTTTTCCTTGTTCTTTTTTTCTTCCTGTTGCCTCTTCTGCTCACGGCGAAATTCTGAAGAGGCATTTTTTACAGCATTTCTAAGTTCTTGGTCTATCTTGACATGAAGAATGCCACCACTTGTCTGAATGTGGTCATAGATGTTTCTTAAGGCAACAACTGACTTTTGCTTTAAGTTATATTCCATTATCTCACTGTTTATGCTAAAGCCACGTTCAACACCAGCTTGTCCATGAGACAACACAAGAAGGCACAACTTCTGGTATTTGCTGGCTTTGATGTATGTAGCCAGGAAACAGTCAACACGTTCACTGCTGACCTTGTCATATTCTTCAAATTCATGTAAAGTTTTTGGATTACCATGAACATCATCTGCAAGAAATGACGCATATTCCTTCTTCAGGAAGCCAACCTCAGTTTCCCTGACCCGTTTAGCATCCAAGAGAATGCTCAGAAGCCTTTCAAACAGCTTTACTGAGATGTTGATTGGACCTGCCATTACCTTGGGGGTCTAGACATCTTAAAAAGCGAACCACTGGAAACTTTAATGGACACTTTTCCAGTAACTTTTCACTAGCGCGAGTGAGAAATGCCTTACAATCAAGTTGAAAGTGCATCTGTTCCAGCTGTGTAATTTGCTCATTCTTTCTCAGGCCATCAACTCCTCTCGTTGTGATAATACCAATGTCAACAGCTTTGCTCAGTTTGCTATTACCATTTGACGTAACATCAATCTTTGCTAATTGTGTGAAGGTTTTAGCAGAAGTTGTGACACTTTCTTTCAAGAATCTACTCATTATTGACCTCAACAGCTTCTCTAGATCGGATGCAAGGAATGGTACCATAGGCCTGTTTGTCTGATATGTGACAAGGAAAGGGTGGAAATCTTGTGCCAAGGATATCCAGAAATGGTGCTTTGCTTTGAGCAACTTGTCGAGTGTGACTGCTTTGGCAACATACTGATATCCTTCATGTTTCTTTGGTGCTGTCTTTTCCAGTTCTGCTTGTCTACAATATTCTCTCATACTTGAAAGAAGTGTGAGTGACTTTCCAGCAACTGCAAGGTTCTCTAGCCACCTATTAAAAACCAAGCAAAGGAGATTGAAATATAAGTATATACAAGTTAAAGGTGATTAAACCTTGCCCAGGTTAACATCAGAAATTGTTTCAAATATGTTGTTGAAATTGACTATACAAAACCAATGCAAAGTTTCAAATGCACACAAAGAAGTACCCTTGCCATTACCATATTATATTGCATAGGGATAATTAAATAAGACTTTAAAATAAAAAACAAGACTACAAAGGAGGAAAGAGTGAGTTACATTTACAAATTAAGGTTGTTTAACAATGAAATATAGAGCCTGCCTGTGGTTACAGAATTTAGATGGAAATATATCCACACCAGTGTATTTGACATAGTCTTCCCGTCTAGCTGGAGAATCCTTGAACAATTTGTACTCTATAAGAAGGTATTGATCCAGATCCCAATTGGTCTCCTTGGCACCAGTTTGGAAAGATCTATGAACAGTGTGCAGTCCACACGTCCCAAGACATAACAATGAGGGCAAGTTCAATTCCTCACAAAATTTTCCTCAGCTCTCTTTCAAAAGCCAGATTTACATTTGGGCCATCCATACCGATATTCCATGTCTTGGCTGGGTCTAGGTCTTTCATTGCCTCCTCAAAGTGCTTTAGGATGTCATCTGTTCTACCGTGGCCGATGAACAACGACGTGAGATAACGGGACTCCACCCTGCCATTTTCACTTGACCAATAACGCACATGCACATCCAGTTGCTTGCTCTGCATCTCTTCATTCAGTGACTCATCAAATAACAGTGCATAATTTGAATAATTTGCTGCAATTTGACTGTCACTGAACATTCTCTTGAACAAGTCATTTACTCCAGTATTTGAACTTCCAGAGAAGTGTGAGGAAACACATTTCAAAGCCCACAAAATCTCTGCATCGGCGACCTTTTTGGACAACGTGCATAAATCAGACAAAGACTGAACGGCCCTACCTTCTCCAGTACCTTCCATCACACTGTCGTTCGTAAAAGTCGTAGGAGCCACCTGAGATGTTTCCACAACAGAAGCGAAACTTCTAGCAATAGAAACTGATTTGGCAGAATCTCTCATGCGTCTTTGGTGTCTAGCTCCTTTCATGTGAGACGTCAAAGCTGCTTTCCCCAAGCTCGCTAATTTAAACTCTTGGAAGCACAGTTTGCAATACGCAGCATGTTTATCGCCTTTGACAACTTGTAACCAGTCTTTATATGCACCGTCCAAGACCCAATCAGAATTAAAAACCCATTTACCTCCTCCAGGCATCGTTAACAATAGAAAACGAATCGTCGTAACCCGAGAAAACACCATCAAGATGGCGTCCATCTGACCACATGGTGGAAATACCCATCCCAGAATGCAGTGTGTGCAAGTTAACCCAGCATGCAAAGGTACAGGTAGAGCAGAAATTTTTCGCAAAATCTTTTCGCAGGTTTGAAATGTGCGTTCAATTCTCAAATTACTGTAATGCAACCCTTACTGTTTCCCATTCCAAAAAAATTCAAGGAGTTGCCATTATTTTCAAGCACTTTTACAAAAAATTCTTCTTTTTAAGGGCTTTTCAAGCGCCCTTGAAATCTAATATTAAATTCCAGGGCTTTTCAAGTACTTCAAGGAGTAGCACGAACCATGATTTGTTTTATTTATTTTTCATATCATAATAGCAAAGTAACAGTCCAGATCCAGATTCAGCCCACAAGCACTTAACCGCTGACGGAATACCAAACGCCGACCTTACCACAATAGACGTAAATGCTTTGAGCAGAATACCAGAACTATTTCCAGTCAGCCCAGCTGTGCCACCTAATGAACCGCCACAGCCTGTCCTTGTCAACAACAGCTCCACACCAGAGGTGGAGGACCTTGTTCAAAGTTGCGTGACTCCTCGAAACGTACAGCGTGTCCACGAGGCTCTGCAGACTGAGCAAAAATGGTACAAGTGCGCAAACAAGCTTCTTCCCGAGCTCTTCACCCTAGATGAACAAATAGCAATTAAAATCACATACAGCAGCTAATTTCGTGGTCTAAAAACCTGGCTGTGTTACATTTTACGCAAATACTTTTGAAGCTCCTTGGAGAGTCCGGATCATAATTTATTGCTAGAGCCTGCGAGTAATAGCCGTAAAGAACAGATTTAAAGTTCCCAAAGGTAACATTATCCAGGTCAAATCTGGTAATAAGCAGATTCCAAATTCTAGTGGTTCTAATGAAAAAAGATTTCTGAAAGGTAGAAGTCCTGCATCTTTTAGGAATGAAGGATTGAGAGCTCATTACAGATATAGGGGTCCTTCGCGCGCAATCGTGCACGAAGGGAACAACAGAAGGATCTAAATGAATCATATTATGCGTAGCCTTGTAAAAGTATATTAGATCTAGTAACTCGTGCCAGTAGCCCACAGGAAGTAGGTTTACATATATTAGTCTTTCTTTGTAAGAGATATTTGTTAAAAAAGGTAAGCAAAGAATGAATTTGGTGGCACGTCTTTGGATACTTTAAAGTTTAGAAATTAATTCAATGCCTTGGGACGCCCAGACCTGGGTTGCATAGCCAAGATGAGCACGCACTAGGCCAAGGTATAATGTGCGCCTTACGGAAGTACTGTGAATAAACCTAGAATTCCTCCTAACGAAACCTAACAACTTGTTTGCGCGTGCAGCTTGGTGAGAGACTTGGGCGTGTGAAGTCAAGTCAAGTTCCAAGGAGACGCTGAGATCACGCTCTTCCTCACAGGACTTGATGGTATTGCTGTTAACCTCGTAGCTCATACAGATGGGCTTAGGCTTCCTTGTAATGGTCTGAAGCTTGCATTTCTTATCATTGAAGGCTAGGCCAGAGGCAACAGACCATGAGGACAGATTATCCAGACCTTGCTGGAGAGCGGCACCGTCACGGCAATGTACATACATTATAGAGAACACAATTGACATAACGGTAAAACTTTAAAAGTGTAATGCTAAACTGACATGATCAACTTGTTTGTTGAATTCGGGTTTGAAGCTCTCCTTGATTTTGAGTTTATAGAAAGAAGTAGCATTATCAATAATTTTGAAGCAAGAAACAACACAATTATCGTGACAATTTTTAGAAAAACTAAGATGCTTAAAAATATGAGAATTTTTTATGCCCGAAAAGGTGCTCATTTACACGTGTGTAGAAATGAGCACCTTTTCCGGGATAAAAATTCTCATATAAAAAATCATAGATGAAAATTCTCATAGGCGGACAAGACACTTTACAAAAAAAGATTGAACGACCCCAAATGTCCGTTCTTCCAGTTTTTACCTGAGGAAAAGAAAACGAGGTCCAATCTTAGAAATACGTCAATCTATGTCCCTAGGATCCACACTGACAGATTTAAGAACGTTTTTAGTAACAGAATAATTTTTAAATATGACATGTAAATAGTTTCTAGAGTTTATATTTTTTCTTTCTTATTAATTGTAACTTAGGATATGTATTTTTATCTTAAGAAATAGAGATTTTTTTTTTTTTTACATTTTCAAGCATCTTAGTTTTTCTAAAAATTGTCACGATAATTGTGATGTTTCTTGCTTTAAAGTTATGGATAATGCTACTTCTTTCTATCAACTCAAAATCAAGTTCCGAAAATTCAAAAGTGTGGTTGTATTTTTTAAAGTATTAATTATTAATTAAGAAGTCAGTAACATTAGCTCAACATTTTTTTACCCGTGGTAGGTAGGACGGATATGCAAAGCTAAAGAAATTTGCTGTGTTTGTATGGGAATTCTGATGTCGAATAATTTTCGTAAAACGTTAGCTCTGAAAAATTCATGAATTGTTAACTGAAGGTACAGAGGAAAGGATTATACTGACCGAAGTTGCCGTGTGGCGTTTTCACTTTTACACAATTATATTTGTCTGTGTACAATTTGCAAGTGGAGGTTCTACTGCAGTGAACTTCTTCTGAAATTATATGTTAATTTCCTCGTTTCTTTTTCTTTAGTGTTGATCTTCACAAGATTTCCAGTCTGGCCCGAAGAGGAGGAAAGCAAGTGCTCGCAGCTTGTCAAATGCAAAATAAATGCAAAGTGCCGGACGAAAAGATTTGAACGAACCATCTGCAAGAAATAAGCTAGCAATGTTTTAGTTGTCAATAAAGTTGCCAATGAAGCATGATTCACATTTTTACATGTAAACCAAACTTTTACATTAGCGTCTTGAGGTCAGCCAAATCGAAACGAAACTCAGTTTTTGCTGTGTTATAAATAGAGAAATTAAGTCTGTTGAGATTACAACACCTCATTGTATTGTCATGGCATTTGATCAGATGAGTGACGGATAAAAATAATGATGTCTAAAATTTTAGGTATACATTTGCGAGCATATTTATAGCTAGCGATGAAGGAAGTCAACCTCCTGTGACATCTTTTGAAAATTTACCCAAGGTTTCTCTTAGAAGGATGTCGAAAAAGGTCAATCAATGTTTCATTACTAAACCGCGCCGGTCATGTTTAGTTTGTCCATCACACATGCAAATAGTCTAATCTTCATTTCAATCGGTGACACAGAAAATATCTTTTGCTTTATTCTTCAGAGCATGGATTCTATGCAAGAACTCGTTTGTTTTTGCTGTCTTTTAAAATTTTATTGCATGTGACTTGTGAGAATAAATATGATTCGTAGCGCGCACGTTTACTTGAGGTTTTCACAAACAATTTTGCTTCAGAACAGGCGGCCCAAGCTCACAATGCGAGTAGTTATTATTTTTATAATCTTTATGTGAACGTTCAGCGAGTGAAACGTGACATGTTTGCCGCCGAGATCTACTATTACATAACGACCGAGTTTGATTAGATCGGCAGTTGCAAGAAGACCAAGGAACGAATACTTCATTAATTCGTTTTCTTCCGAGGTGAGCCAGTATTGAATTAAGGATCGAGAAAGTGAATGAGGAGAACTCAAGTCTGTCGTGGATGTGTTATTGATATCACAGACATGATAGACAAAGACCTAGAAAAATACTCCCTTATGGAAAGAGTGGGTAGCATTTTCCAAATTCTTGAAACTTCGACATTCTGTAAGGGTGTACAAGTTAATGATGGTGAAGTTTTGAATAGTGTAATTCCCCATCAAAATGGACAGTATAACGATGGACCGATTGAAGAGAAAAGACCTTTTTCCAACAAGTGCTCCCTACTTTGCGGTACAGGAAAGCAGTGTTGTAGCCAGTGTAAAAAAGTCAAATGTAATGGCGAGAAGAGAAATAAAAGGAAACTTGAACTGGGAGGTATGGTACACCTGAAAACGAACAAACGCTTCATGTCCAAAGATGATTATGCCAAGCAACTACAACTGCTAGCAAGAATAAATGCAATGAAAAGCGAAAAATATTGGAGGGAAAAGTTCGATGAAGAATGCTTGGAAATGACAGAAGACAATGTTGACTTGACAATAATGTTCCAAAATGCCAACAATATCCCAGAGCACATAGCAGGCCTGTGGGAACAGCAACAAATGCTTATTTCAAGCAAAAGCAAAAACGCCTATCGCTGGCACCCCAAGTTAGTGTTCTGTCTTTATGATTGATTACCTTACGTTTTACAGAACACGAATTTCAAAGGGACCGTTCATTAAATTCAGATTTGCTTGCCATACACAGTTAAAAAATATACCTTATTTTGTGTTATTACAGGGTCTTGATCTCTACTGCAAGAATCCTCATGTGCTTGACCCTCTGCGACAGTTTTTAATCCTGCCCAGCAATAAAACAATTAGGTAGGGGCATAAGTACTAGTCAAAATTATAGGATAGTATAATTCTAACCTGTTGAAGTCAGTTGTAGCTCAGTAATACTGATACTTGTTGGAAAAATTATATCAAGTTAATTACACATAACTTAGATCCCTTTTGCAGACTCTATAAGAACAAAGTCAAGGAGTGTGTTGGGTAGAATGATAGTGTTGAATTGGTGCCTTGATGCAGCTAAAGGAATTGGCTTAAAACCTGGAGATTATATGGGTGGCTTTGCAATTAATGACATGAAAATCCAGGTAATTTCTCAATTTGAGGAAAATGCACATGAATAATTATATCATCCTTAAAGTATGCAACCAAGAATATTTATTTGAATAACAAATTATGGAAATGAACTAAAAAGAACAGTGTTTGCCAAGACATGGTGAACAATGTTTTAATTATGTACAAAGAAACTTTGTTTTAAATTTAGGAAAACCTTGAAATAACGACTGAGGGTAAAAAGCATAAGATGGTAGGCTTTGTTGATTTGGGGAAGAATCATGATCTAATGAAGGATTTGTCAGGTACATGTACAATTTTAAATTTCTTGAAATAACATTGAGGTCTTGGAAAGACTAACATGAACAAAGTGTTTGCCTAAATTATCTTTAGTGAAGGTTGATTTTACTTTAGAAATGGGCATGATTCCTATATAAAGCCACCTTCTGAAATGAAATGGCAAATCTATATATCAGCCTGTAAATGTTGATAATCTTTACACGGTTTACACAAGTCAAACTGAAAGAGTTCCATTTCTACCAGGTAAACACAGTAAGCCAGAACTTGAAACTCATGTACTGCAGTTCATATTCATAAGCGACAGTGGTTTCAGGTTTCCTGTTGCACAGTGGGAACTGCACCCCAAGTGATTTATATCATCTGTTCTGGGAAGGAGTTCTGAAAGTGTTGGAAATTGGATTTCAGTAAGTAAAACACACCACAATTTAATTTCATCTGGTAAAGTTGATAGATAGATAGATAGATAGATAGATAGATAGATAGATAGATAGATAGATAGATAGATAGATAGATAGATAGATAGATAGATAGATAGATAGATAGATAGATAGATAGATAGATAGATAGATAGATAGATAGATAAAACTCCATTGCAGCCAAAAGGCTGGATTATGGACTGTACAAATGTTTACTTAATACCAAATACAAAAAAGATGAAAAACTAAACAAAAAGCTAAAAATACTAAATATATATATATAGAGAGCAAAAAAGAGGAAAAAAACTATTTATGTATACTATTATATATATTTTACGTGATGAAATTTAAGAAATAACCGCGTTGTACATGATAAAACTATTCTTTAGTCTATTTGTTCTGCAAAAAGGTATGTTAAAAGCGCGCTTTCTCCTTAAGGCTACGGTACTAAGATTACGTGACGGCAAAAGGCCATGTAATTTGTGGCAGCTGTTGTCTTTGATCTCTTTGAATAGGTGCTCCGTCAGCAATTGGCGCCGTTGGTACAGGGTCTCAATGTTGCACTCTTTAAGAGCTTCTTGGTAGCCTAAATCTGGGAAAATTATTCTAAGTGCACGGCACTGAATTTTCTCTAGCTCTTCAGAGAAATACTTATTAGACCATTGTGGAAAACGTGGCAAGCATATTCAGACACGGACTGGATACACGTAGTATAAAAACAAACTAGCTGTGCAGGATCTCCTTTTGCACGCTTAAGTTGCCTTAACTGATAAGGCCTGGAGGCTCCTTTTTTGATAACATTCTCTATGTGAGCGTTCCACTTAAGATTGTTTGAAATTGTGAGACCAAGAAGTTTTACGCTAGTTACAACCTCTACTGGTTTGTTATTGATAGTAACTGCTTCGAAAGAATCTGCAGATCTTGAGAAACTTATCTGCAACTCTTTACATTTGGTCTCATTCAATTGGAACTTATCTGTCTCGGCTTGCCTAACTAGTTCGTCTACAGCAACTTGGATTCCACTTGGTTGGCCCTTGTGGACTGTCTCGGCGTCATCGACGTACTTCCAAAGATTGACGCCATTGACATTGATGTCATTTATCATGACCAGGAAGAGCCAGGGCCCCAATTTGGTCCCCTGCGGTACACCTGCCCTGACTGATCCCCAATCCGAGTAGCAATTGTGGGCGAGCTTCAATCGTTGCTTCCTGTCAGTGAGAAAGTCCGCAATCCCGTCCAAAACCCAAGGTGGGAGCTCGTAATGCCCAAGCTTGGCCATAAGAATGGTGTGGTCGATAAGATCCAATGCTTTCCTAAAGTCGAAGAGCATCACACGCACTGTAGAACCGTTACCATCAGTATCCTTATACCAGTTGTGGAGCATGCTGATTAGGGCATCCGCAGTGCTGGAGTTCGGGACAGTCCCATATTGATTCTGGTCACTTTTCACAAGGACGGCAGGTTTGACATAGCCATCAACGACAAACTCTTCCCCAAAGAAATGGGCCTCAGGTGTTTGTTAGCATCACTAACAGGAGAAGTCTTCGGGAGGGGTGTGATGTCCGCTTTCTTCCACGAAGTTGGAAGGCGACGCTCCAAAAAGGAAGAATTCAAGATGTCTGCCACTGGTGCAGCTAATAAGTCCGCATTTTCTTTGAGTACCCAAGAGGGGATTCCATCAGGTCCGGATGCTTTGTTCGTGTTAAGCGCCGATAGTTTCTTGATGACTAAAAACTCAGATATAGGATGGGGAGGTTCTTGTTGATGTGCGTACGCGTGCGTGTGTACATCAGGCGTGGCTAGGGGGGTGAATGCGCTCATTGGTGACAAAAAAGCATCATTGATAACATTGGCCAAATGTTTTGGATCTTCCCCCTCATCAGCAAGGTGTTGTAGGTCTGCGATGGGACTCGCACGCTCGACCTTAGAAAAGCCACTTAGCTGTTTGATTTCCTTCCACCACTTGGCAGGCTTGCAAGCCTTGAGATCTTTGACTTTGGCATCGTAGTACTTTGCTCGACATGCTTTCTGATCTCTGTTCACTTTATTCCGGAGCTGATTGTACTAAGCCAGATTGTTGTTGGTCAGTGCCTTTTGCTGGCGGCGAATAAGGCGTTTAAGAGAGTTATTCATCAATGCCGCCTCGTTCGCTGATAGACTTTTCTTTCAGGGGCATGATTGCGTCCATACCGGAAATAATAGCCTCTTCCATTATCTGCACTTTCTCATCACATGTATCTTTGTTCTTTACAAGGTCGGTGATGTTAACGTTTTCCAAGTATGAGCTCAGAGCGACCCTGTAACTTTCCCGCTGGTCTCTTGTGATGATGGATCATTTTGATGGTTGTTTTTTGCAGCAAGACAAGGGCTGGAGTTCAACAGATGCGTGGTCTGACAGACCAAAGGCTGGGCGTTTTATTGGCTCCTCATAGAATTCTTTGATGTTGGTCAAAACGAGGTCTAGTGTCTGATTTCCTCGAGTATGTTTAGCTGAAAAGCATTCTTAAATCTCGAAGTGTCGAGCCTGTTAAAATCCCCTGTGATCAAAACTCCACAGTTCGAAAAGCACGATTCAATTGTAGACATTGAATCATAGAGATAATGCAGGATCTCAGAATCTGAAACGCCTTTGTCTGTCTGTGGATGGTAAACATTGGCGATGATTATAGAAGATAATCCCCTAGGGAGGCGTGAAGGTCGTAGTTGAAGCCTAATTGCTTCAATTTTATCATCGTATAGATCTTCTAGAACGGTATACTTCAGCCCTTTCTTGATGTAGGTACAAACTCCTCCATGGATTACGTCTATCCTGTCTCTCCTCACTAAATTATACCCGGGAATACTGACGATGTTGTCGTGAATGTGGTCGCACAACCAGGTCTCTGTTATGCAGGCAATGTCCAAATTTGCATTTGTAATGACATCACAGACTTCATCCAGTTTTGGGGCCAAAGACATTACGTTCGACAATAAAACAGATGGAACGTAGACCTTCCTCGCTCCTTGTTGGTCTTGTTGTGATAGAGAGATGGTCACACAGTTAGCTTTATTTCGGTGTCGCCAGGAGCTTCATGAATGATTGATACAGTTAGTTAGCTGCACTTCGATGGAATAGCGACATCTGTTTGCTCTTTCCCTCGCTTGGCGGCCGGCTCTTTTCCCTCTAAAACAGGGCCACATGCGCCTAACATCCTTAGAACGACTTCGAAGCTGGTAAATCGCCATAAAACTTAAAAATATATACAAAATTTTGATAAAATATACGGAGCCAAAAAGTGCAGCCAAGCACAGCGCATTACAATAATTATCATGTAGCAATTAATACATTAATCATTAACTTTTAACCTTGTTCAAGTATTACTCACCCAAATAAACTTGATTATTCCGGTGTTGATTGTGGGCCTGAAAACATAACATAAATGATATGTATGACACCACCTAGCCCATTATGCATCGGAAGATTAAAATGAGTTGTTTTCTTAAATTAGGATCTACTGGTGTGTCTTGGATGGTGCTGACTGTAACAGGCACTTTATCAAAATTCACTTCAAGAATAAAGATCCTGTTGAAAGCAAATTTATGACGACAAATCCATACACTGGTGAACCTATGATCTTCATTATGGACCCAAAGCTAATTTGAGGTTAAACTGAATCTCAAGAGGTTTTGGTTTGCATTTCCTTTGCTTAAAGATTATGATGGTAATTCGAATTATGGTTGAAAAGACGTTAAACTGTGCAATCCAGTTAACATTTTTTTTAAATTACCAGTACATTAGTTTTACACTACAACCAGATTATGGGTCCACGATTTTGATTTGTTTTTTACCACTTTCAGAAGTCATTGTATATTTCGAATAACCAAAACAAAGAACATTAATTCCTTTAGCTGGGGTATTTGAATTTAATTCCACATGTGTTTGGTGTCAGCCTAGGTAGCCTCTTCTTATTGTCTTTTTATTCCCCTTTTGCCTTTTTTGACAGCACAATATAAAGAAAATACGCAATAACATTCAAAAGAGTAACAAAAGCGGCAAGCCGTGATGCCTGACCATTGACGGAAAAACAATCACATGGCTGCAATTCAAAGATGCATATAGGTGGGACCAGCAAAGCTTCTCCCTACCATTTGCATGAAAAACTTACACCACAGCATTTTGATCTGGATTCTGCTTTAGTGATGAGGAAAAAATTAGCAGAAGATGTATTGGACACCAAGATGTTGTTCTTAATGCAGGTAAACACTTACATTTTTAAATTATTTTAGCCAGCTGGATTCTATGATGAATTGTTTTACTTTCTGTTTTCTCAATGTTTATTTGAAAGATCTAAATCATTACAATCTATATGTTCAACATCCTTGTAATGTTGTATCATAACCCATAATTCTTCATGCGTGTAAATAGGTTTCAGTAATTGGTCAATCATATTCTTATATTTTGTTAAAAATGTCTTTGCAGAAATTCCAAGAACACATACAAGATGCATCACTGGATGCAGTGGTTGACCTACTAAAACACACCAGTGAGATGGTTAGCTTGTTCAATGACAGGCTCAACATCTGTTTCACTGAGGACAACTGTCTACACAGGCTTAACAAATTCCACCAATGGATCTCCCAACGGGCGAAAGCAACAGAAAACAAGAAAAACCTATTTATTTCAAGCAAACTTCATTTTGATTTAGAATCCATCTGCCTTGGCTTTCAGTCTATGGTCCACTATAAGTTACTTAAAGTGAAAAATGCAGTCGTCAAACCTGCAATAGTGAACCAAGACTGTGAGGAAAATCACTTCTGCCAAATCCGTTCATGTAATGGCCACTATGACAACCAAACCTTTCTTCAACAGCAATCAACTCAAAACTCCATTAGACTTGGACAGACTACTATTAGCCCTAAGAGCAATGCATCATGCCACAGTAGTAAAAACGAGACAAGGCTTTCAATAGGAGGTTCTCAGTGAGACAATCATTCCTTCTCAGTGACTGCTTGTCTTCTTTCGTACAATTATGAGGGCATAGTAATTATTCCATGTACACTATTAATACCTCTATCCGATGAGGAAAAGAGAATGAGTGTCAACATTATCAGAAATAGGTTACCTCTCGAAAGATGTATTCTGATGTGTCCATTACTTTCAGACCTGTCTATCACCCTGAGAGATCCTGTTGTCTAAAGTCGCTGTGAAGGGCACATTCGGATTGTTTGCAATAGCTTCGAAAAGGGTTTGAGCTAAGACTTGCTTCATTGGTCTTACAGACGGGGGATTTCCGTATGCTTCACAAAGTGCAAGCAATTGACTTTTAAGATAAGCTCGAGCAAGAGATGCGTGATTGCTGTGTTTTTGAGTAAAGGCAACCAGTCTCCCATGAGAATGTTCGTGTTGGCTTTGGTCTTTGAGAAATCTTCCCCTTTTCAATACGACAATACAAAACTTGAAAAGGTAGTAGTGTACATACATGTATAGACGGACAGCCTTTATCGTAATTTCCGGCCGTTTACTCCTGCGGTAGATTACCCGCATGGGTTATTTTTTCTGGGATAACAAGAAAAAAATTTCAACAGATTACCCACACTACCAGATAACCCACACCCAAAAACAAAAGAAATTCTCGAACTCAGAAAGTTGGAGTGACAATAGCCTGTACAAGTGTAGATTTATCGTAAATGATCAAGGCGTGTATTTCTCATTCAGGCAATTATCTATTCATTAGCAAAATATAACAAAATATCCTTTAGCATGTAATTGGTAAGTTTTCACATCTAATGTTTTTGATCTTCCATTGAATGATACCGCTTGTAAAAATCTGTTCTAAAAAAAATCGATCTCTCAGCATCTACTGACTCAAACAAATCGCTTGAGGTGGGAAAATACTCTCTACCTGCAGTGCTTGCAAGGAGTATTTTATAATTTTGCCGTGAATGTTTGTTTACACGCCTGCCGACAATCACCTTTTATGTTGCGTCATATTAATTATGCGGGTGGCAGCAGCGCCACGAAATAAACATGTCAGCATCATTTTTTTGTGTGTGAAGCCTGCTATTTCACATTATTATTCTTTTGTTTTCTGAATTTATTATTCCAGTTGGTGAATAATGCTTTTATTTTCAAAGAAACAAGCTGTGAAATGAGGAAGGTAAGAAAGTAGTAGCACACACGTGATAAAAGATTTTGTTTGCCAATGATGTTTGCTGATATATTTTCACTTTGCATCAGTTTTCATCGAGAGCATGAGAGTCTATTAGGCAATCAAAGCTAAAACAATGAGGCAATACACAGTTTTTCAGGAACAGTTTCTTTAATGATTTTTATATTTAAAACTATACCGGAAGATTTCAAAATTATCACATTAGCCGCACCTTCTATAACTAGCAACAATAACTGTTTGCGTATAAATTAACACATTACCGGCCAGAAATTACGCTAATTGTTACTATAAATCAGCATTAAGGCAGTGCTGAAAGTTGACTGGAAGATGCATTTGTTTTGATTTTTCATAAAATTTTACATTTCAACTAATACCAATCACGACTCAATGTCACATTTTTAGCCACACTGAAATGTTCAGTGGTCTTTTGTGATAGACCAGAGTGGCTGGGGAAGGTGATCAGAAATCTCTGAAGGAGCCAGATAGCCTGCGAACAGGCTCACTTGTAAGCACTTGTAGGCACAGGAATACACAAAAGGGCGACGGAGAGAAGAATGGGGCGAGGAAAAGTGAGCCTGCACGTGAGCTATTGAGTTTTGAATTCCCCACGTTCGATGACGAACGCAGCAATCCCATTGGTTAAAAATGACAGGTTACAAAAACCAGTGCAATGGTGCATTTCACAAAACAAGATGGCGTGTGCAGACTTTGTTCAAGGAGCGTTCCTCAAGCTTTCGGTCAATTCTGACTCAATTTCAAACTAAAAGAAGAGCACAAAATAGCTGTGAAAAAATCTCCCATCATTCAGATCTACGGTTAGATTTTTGGTTGGTGAGTGACACTTCACAAGAGGATGTCGAATCAGTTGAAATAATACCTTCGATAAAATCTGACCACTCTGCAATAACTTTAGCCCTTAACGGTATTGATGATAGTAAAGGGGGACCAAGTTTTTGGAAATTTAATTCTACGCTAGTCAACGACAATGAGTATTGTCAGTTACTCGACGGAGCTTTTTTACTCGAATTTATACAAAACTAAGAACGATGATGAATCAGAAAGGAAATTGTCTTCTCTCCTGGATGACCTATCAGGTGTCCCAACATTATCTGAAGAGCTGCGTTCGATATGTGAGGGGAAAATAACGTATAATGAATGTTTTTCTATACTGCAATCATTTCAGAAGAATAAAACTCCCGGAAATGATGGTTTAACAGTTGAGTTTTACTCAGCATTTT
>OX421451.1:25303431-25323431 GCA_949126865.1 Montipora capitata | reverse complement strand
GTGGATTTACAACTGAGGGCACTTTAATTAAGTGCTCTTTGAACTTTATTGCTGAATCAGTGTGTTCTTAATCAAGTGAGTGTGCTCAAAAAGTGAGGACTCTTCATTTGCCCAGTCAGCCCGGTTCAAAACGGGAATTCAAACCTGACGGAATAATATTCATCTGGTGAGCGTGTCAAAAGCCAAAGCGTTGATTGAAACACCAAATACAGGTCCACTGTGTCATTCACTGAATTTTAAGTGTCAGAGCATATACCAACAGTTGAAGTGCTGGTAAGCAAAACATCACTCAGTGAAAGATGTACGGTTCAAAGTTTACTAATTGAAGTGTTGAGCTCAAACAATCCTGATGCCGTCCCTGTTGCATATGTTGGTATTCTTGACTAACCACGCATCCTATAATAACGAGGCAATGTTAGAGTGGATACCAAATGCCTCTGTCACCTTTTTCAGATTCAGGGGAAATATTTGTTGAGGCAAATACCTAATTATCCTTCTAATGGTACAATGTAATTTCAATCCCTAGGACAAATATCTCGAATAATGGCAATATATATATTCAATGGCGAAGATTGTGATAAGCAAATGAAAAAATTGATATAAGCTTGTGATTCCGAGCGTGCAAATCATGGAGAGCACATCCAAATTTATTGCTTAATTTAAGCCATGAGAGAAAGTTTTCATATGTTGATCGTTTTCTTGAAGTTTGCTTTACTGTTTGTAAAGATCATCTGGTGAACATTATCCATAATAAGTTTTTTGAGATTATTCACCAGTCAGGCATCCAAAGAGAAAATTTAAATGCTGTTGAGATTGTGCAAGAACTGTTTAGTCTTGGCTGCAAATTCATTGTGGATCATTTAATGCTGCAATGCCTTCAAATGCCATGTTTAGTGATATATTTAGAATGACTACAGTTGGAGATTTAACCAACTACCTATAGTTATTACATGTACATGTATTCAATCATCTGCTCCTTATGTAACATTCAAATAGTGAAGAATTCAACAATATTTGTAGTTTACATCACTTGCTCAAATATAATTTCTCTCAACATGCCCAACCACTACCTTCACTAATGCTGCACAATCCATCACAACTCTTTCAGGGCCAAACCTGCTTCAGAATCGAGAGTAGCAAATCACAGCAGAAAGCCTAAACTTTGCACCCAAGTTACAGGTCTTCGCATCTTCTCTTATCATAAAAGTTATCTGATTCCATCAAATGCCACATGCATCAGGGTGGAACGCAACAGAGAAGCCACAGTACAGCTTTCTATAGAGCAAGGAGGCACAGAACTATGGCTCAGTGCCTTCAGCTCCTATGTCTTTGAGCTCCTATAACGTTCAGCTGCTACATTACTGTAACATGACAGTGTTGAAGACATTGAAATGAAGTTAAATAATGATAGTAAAAGACATAATCAGTAAATATGATACCCAGCGACAGACCATCATCAACATGTCTTTTGATCAAAACCCAGCTGACACCATTTCCAAGACACTGGTGAAAGGAGAAAACGCTAACTTTGAACACACTGCTGTTTAAAACGCCAAGTTCATAAAGCTCTAATGTTCAAATATAAGTGCTACAAGGCCAACGTTTGCAAAAACGTAATCCTTCCTTGCACTTGTACATGTTCATTGCCGTGACCTTAACATTTTCAGTTCCCACTGCCTGCTCCCGTCTGACCTTGTAGCTCAGTCGGTAGAGCAGCGGTGATCTAACCCGAAGGTCGTGGGTTCAATTCCCACCCTGGTCAGAATTTTTCTCTGTCCTTGTGTGGGCTCATTTCCATCAGTAGGGCTAACGCTCACATGGTTCATATGGGGTAGAAACTTAGCACTTCACATTACACTCTAATCAGTTAAGTCTATTCAAATATAAGTGCTACACGGCCAACGTTTGCAAAAAAGTAATCCTTCCTTGTACTTGTAATGAACATACTTGTAATGTCTAGTTCACTGAACAAATGTTTCATATTTTGAACCAAAAGGCTGTGTTATTAGTTAAACTACACATTTCCACGTGAAGAGGAATGAATGTTGCAATCTTTGTTGTTTATTATGCCTTGACTATTCAACTACCAGTTAAACTAATAATAACGATAAAAATATACTGTATGTTATGACAGGTCTCTGGTTAAATTGTGTATATCTTAAGTTAAGATTGAGCAGTGGAGTCACATCGATATCACATTTCAAACCAACATTTATAACCTTTGTTACTTCATATTATGTTTATTATAAACATTGTAGAGACTGCTGTCAGAGCTTAACAATTTCACTTAAAATGACAGCCTAGTAGCAATCTGTTTGTTTCTTCAACGGGGTTTTTCAGCGAGTGATTAACCCATTGACTCCTGGCGGTTCCCCACTGACGAGTAAAATACTCTGGCGTTAGACAGAGTATAAAAATTTAAACAAATATTGGATAGTTTTCGTCAACTTGAGTTTATTCTAAAATAGTTGATTTGGTATTTAAAAAAGCAACAGCTATCGTCTACTCCTAAATTGCAAAATCAGACACTGAATGCATGCTGTTATTAAGGTTCACCTTGTTATGAATTTTGATTGAACCCTGGATTAGTATGAAGATGTTAGACTCTTTTTTCAAGAAATGTGATACTCCTAAGAAGAAAGGAAGTCAAGGAAAATGATGCACAACCAAGCAACTCAAAACCAAAATATCCTGGTTATAATGCCGCTGGAGCAGTTGCCACATGGCTTAACTCAGGGGAAAGGCTGAGGAGACCACAAAGAATGTACATTATAAGGTTTTTACAGACAAAATATTGAACATGGGGTTGTTCCCTCGATGGCCTACAATCTTAGACAGAACTACAACCCAGTACAAATGAATGTTAGCAGGTGTCCCAGGAGAGGAAGAAGAAATGATTATAGTACCGCAAATGCAAGAGGCGAAAACCCAATCAAGTACGTTTACAAAGATATTTCTTTACTACCTGACTCTGAATGGATTCAAGGCTGCGACTCACCCTTAAAGGAAATTTATTCCAGAGGGGACTGCACATTGACGCTTTTCAACTGGCTAAAAACTGGAGTGAGGCACGTCTCTACTCTGAACTGGCCTTGTTATTTAAGGAAGCTCTTGAACGCCCGGATCAAAATGACACTAGGTAAGTGATGGACTCTATATTCATATAGACTGTAAGCTTATTTATAAGTTACTTCATAACCGGTTTCCGTTTTGTACTGGCGCCCAAACGCATCTCTCCATCAAGCCTAGGCCCTCCATCTATTCTTGATGTCACAGGAAGGGTATTTGAAACTATAGGACAAAGCAAACTATAAATAATAGCGAGTAATTGTAAAAAAAAAAAAAAAAAAACGAACAAACAGTTCTTGCCAATTGTGCCGGATTATTAAACACAACAACTAAATAATAAACAAAAACGCTATATTCTGTTTCTTAGTGTATTATTGCAGAAAATAAGAGAGTGGGCAATCAGCATTGATCAAACTATTTCACTCTGGTTGAATAGTTTCTTTTATTTGATCAGGTTTCAATTTGTAAAGAGCTGTGGTTCCAACATTGCACCTGTTTAAGTGCCAAGAGAGGAATGCTCGTGTTAAAAGACACATATCAGGCCAGGGATCCTTGTACATACGAGCTTTGGAAGTTCTGAGTTGTAAATTGCGTCAGGTGGAACAAGTCCACCAGTGGTTGAAGAAAGGTTTTAAGGGTTAGCTTGTTCCTGTGACACCATTAATTGAAATGGTTATCCACGTTTACAATGATACTTTAAAGTTTCAGTTTTGGCAGTACAGCTGTCTTGTTTCAGCGTACCATATTTACCATAAGTTTGTTGTTGGAAAGCCAATGACAACTGTGGCAGTTATTTTGTGTTTTTTTTTTCTGCTGGTGTAGAAAGACAAGCATTCCCTCATTTTATCAGAAAGCAGTGGTGCCAAATATGGCCATTTGAATTGAGTGAAAGAGACCGAGCATGCCAATGCACATATACGCTGTGGCTATTTCAATGTGTCTTAGTTGAATGCAAAGTTGCACATGCCAGCTACAACATGAGTTCCCAGATTATATAAAATGGTTGTTCTTTGTAAGCTCTTTGCACTTTTAATAGAAGTAACTGCATTTCAATGACATCTGTAACAACAATCATCATGTAGTCTAAAGATTTAGTAATTACAGATAAAGAAGTTTCAGGTTAATGTCCAGTACTAGTTTTATTTATTTATCTATTTATTCAAATGAATGTCTAACATTCACCGTTTTCATTTAGTAATGACTACTAATGACTGTAGAATGAAGAAATTCATCATTTATTGTAGTGTAGAGAGTCGATCACTGCATTTAAAAAGTGCTTTAGTCATGGACATAGTTCTAGTTACATGTACCAACTGAATTATATTGACTTTTTATAATTATAGCAATTACATTTTGCTTTTTTTTTTTTCAGTTTGCTCGTATAGAATTGCGTTGCTTTTCTTGTGTTAACAGGGTCCATTGGGACACATTGTGTGTATATTATTACATATTTTGATTAGGAGCACAAAAATAGAAATTATATTTCTCAAAATTAAGCCAACCAATAACATCCATGTAACATAAATTTACTGTGAAACATGTTACACTTAAAAGGTACTCCAAAACATTGCCCATTGCAAAGGAAGGACACAAACAACTTCCACTGTTTGACTGTTATTGAATGTATGTTAATGAGCACAAATGAAGAAGCTGATAATGATTTTGAGAATATTCCTTGTATGATCTTGACTTTATACTTACTACTACCCTAGCAACTGCATTGAATTCTTGCATTAAAATTCAGATAGACATATTTGGAGCTCAATACACTGTATAAAATGTCGTATAATTATATGTGACAAGGTAAAATAAGATAAAAGAATGCCGCGCTATTTGCCTTTCATTGCCGCGCTATTTCCCAAAATTTTTCGTGAAATGTCAGAAGCCCTGGATAAAGAGGTGAGTAGAAAACGTAACTTTTGTATCCTTATCTGCTTTTCCTTTGTGGATTTACAACTGAGGGCACTTTAATTAAGTGCTCTTTGAACTTTATTGCTGAATCAGTGTGTTCTTAATCAAGTGAGTGTGCTCAAAAAGTGAGGACTCTTCATTTGCCCAGTCAGCCCGGTTCAAAACGGGAATTCAAACCTGACGGAATAATATTCATCTGGTGAGCGTGTCAAAAGCCAAAGCGTTGATTGAAACACCAAATACAGGTCCACTGTGTCATTCACTGAATTTTAAGTGTCAGAGCATATACCAACAGTTGAAGTGCTGGTAAGCAAAACATCACTCAGTGAAAGATGTACGGTTCAAAGTTTACTAATTGAAGTGTTGAGCTCAAACAATCCTGATGCCGTCCCTGTTGCATATGTTGGTATTCTTGACTAACCACGCATCCTATAATAACGAGGCAATGTTAGAGTGGATACCAAATGCCTCTGTCACCTTTTTCAGATTCAGGGGAAATATTTGTTGAGGCAAATACCTAATTATCCTTCTAATGGTACAATGTAATTTCAATCCCTAGGACAAATATCTCGAATAATGGCAATATATATATTCAATGGCGAAGATTGTGATAAGCAAATGAAAAAATTGATATAAGCTTGTGATTCCGAGCGTGCAAATCATGGAGAGCACATCCAAATTTATTGCTTAATTTAAGCCATGAGAGAAAGTTTTCATATGTTGATCGTTTTCTTGAAGTTTGCTTTACTGTTTGTAAAGATCATCTGGTGAACATTATCCATAATAAGTTTTTTGAGATTATTCACCAGTCAGGCATCCAAAGAGAAAATTTAAATGCTGTTGAGATTGTGCAAGAACTGTTTAGTCTTGGCTGCAAATTCATTGTGGATCATTTAATGCTGCAATGCCTTCAAATGCCATGTTTAGTGATATATTTAGAATGACTACAGTTGGAGATTTAACCAACTACCTACAGTTATTACATGTACATGTATTCAATCATCTGCTCCTTATGTAGCATTCAAATAGTGAAGAATTCAACAATATTTGTAGTTTACATCACTTGCTCAAATATAATTTCTCTCAACATGCCCAACCACTACCTTCACTAATGCTGCACAATCCATCAACTCTTTCAGGGCCAAACCTGCTTCAGAATCGAGAGTAGCAAATCACAGCAGAAAGCCTAAACTTTGCACCCAAGTTACAGGTCTTTGCATCTTCTCTTGTCATAAAAGTTATCTGATTCCATCAAATGCCATATGCATCAGTGTGGAATGCAACAAAGAAGCCACAGTACAGCTTTGTATACAGCAAGGAGGCACAGACCTATGGCTCAGTGCCTTCAGCTCCCATGTCTTTGAGCTCTTATAACGTTCAGCTGCTACATTACTGTAACATGACATGACAGCGGTCATGTCATTAGCCCATGCGGCCGCCGTTACAACTGCAGACGAAAACTGCACTGTTGTACAAGTTGATGTACATGATACAGCATCACCTGCTGGTGCAGCAGGGGAAAAACAAACCCGAAAGAGAGTGACAACTACCCGAAAGGGAAAAACGGCTGAAAAGCGCTCTAGTTCAGCCAGTAGCGTCAGTAAACAGGCTGGAGGGAAATCCTTGAAAGGAGGGAAATGTCTTGCCGACACAGTCAGGTGCTGTCGCTAATTCATCCTCAGTGTTGGAAGATATTGTTGACATAAAGCAATAATTGACAGAGCTCACTGGTTCTCTAGCACAAATAACACCAGTAATAACGGAGATTAAATTGACTTACGACAATTACAACCAGGCTGTTGATTGTGACGGCCATGACAGTTGGGACGATGAGTCCGTTCTAGAGCCGACAGCAGCTGCTCCTCCACAAAAAGCAATGCAAGACACATCTGACGACCCCGAACCGCCAAGGAAAAAAGCAAAGGATTCTGGTGTGCTAAATAGTATGGCCAAAGTGGTAAACAAGCCACAACAGGATGGGGAGAATTTAGACTCTGAATTGTCAGAGCTTGTAAAACAACTGCTCAGTAAGGGCGTGAGTAAAGACGCCAGGGATGAATTGCTGGATAAATTTCCAACACCCGGGCAACTGCACCCGCCTAGATGTTGTATGAGTCAACCCAGAAATATTTAACTCTGTCAGAAAGGAGATCAAAACGGAGGATGTGATGCTCCAGAAAGCCCAAAAACCCCTATTAAAGGGAATAACTGCAGTTACCAGACTTTTAGATGATTATATGAAGGCTGAAAAAGGCCAGAAACCTTTGCCCACCACAGAAGCAGTTACAAAAATTCTGTCTGACAGCATTTCACTCTTATGTGACTCGTCACATGAAATAGACCTCAGAAGGAGGACTTTGTTTAAGGGTGACATGAAAACAGAATACCGCCTTCTCTGCAGTGACCAAAATCCAGTTGAGGATGGCCTGTTGTTTGGCACTGAGCTTGGCAAGTCAGTGAGAGATTTGACAGAAGCCAGTAAAGTTACTTCCAAAGTAACAATCAAGCAGAAACGACCTCATGGTAGTGATCAGAACTTTCTTGGGAGGTCAGAACAAAGAAGACCTTTCCCTTTTTTAGGCAGGGGCAGAGGCTCTGTTGGCAAACAGAGGGGCGGCTACAAACATCCGCCACAGCGAAGCCAACCCCAGTACCAGCCTCGACGATAGTCAGGAAGACAAAGGCAAAATCTGTAAATAGTCTTCAGGTAAGACCAATTACTAGTGGTAAACCTAGGTTGCAAGGTGGGAAAACTCTGGTCAATTAACAAATTGTGTAGGCTGGTAGACTGAAATTTCACCATGAGAAATGGACAAAGATCACATCTGACAAAGTAATTTTGGACATTGTCAAGGGTTACCACATTGATTTTATTTCAGCACCCTTTCAGGATCATCCACCTAAGCAACCAACACTTGATAAACATGAGGAAATAGTTTTAAATGCCCTCCTCACAGAGCTCATGAAGATGGGGAGTTTATCTCCCTAGTGTTTCTGCGCCCTAAAAAGAATGGGAAAATAATATCGATTGATATTGAATCTCAAATGTTTAAACACACGTTTGCCACATATCCATTTCAAGATGGATACCCTTCAATCATGCATCAATCTAATGAAGCAAAACTGCTTTATGGGATCCCTTGATTTAACAGATGCATATTATTCAGTTTCCATTAGCCCAGAATCACAAAAGTACTTGAAATTTCAAGTACAAGATCAGTTATATAAATTTGTTACCTTGCCTTATGGTCTTAGCTCTGCACCGCAAATTTTTACCAAACTTATGAAACCAGTGTACTCCACTTTGCGAACTAGAAGTCATGTTTCTAGCGGCTATCTTGATGACAGTTTTCTGCTTGGCGATACATTTGCTGAATGTCATTCAGACACATATGCCCTTTTTTAATGACCTAGGCTTTACTGTCTCAGGGGAAAAATCAGTCACTCTGCCAACTCAAGTTATAGTACACCTAGGATTTGTGTTGAACTCAATCTCTATGACTGTTAGTCTCAATAAAGACAAAATTGATAACATTACTCGTTTGGGACAAGATATTATAAGCAGACGGTCATGCTCGATTAGAGAAGCTGCTCAACTGATTGGTACTTTAGTTTCCTGTTCATCTGGTGTAGAATATGGACCCTTGTACTACAAACATCTTGAAATTGAGAAAATTGATGCTCTTAAAAAACATCAGGGTTCCTTTGAAGCTCAGATGCAGCTTTCAGAGCTTGCTAAATGAGATATTCAGTGGTGGATAGAGAAAAGTTCCCAATACCCAAAGACAATTTCTCACGGTAATCCCTATTTTACATTGACAACTGATGCCTCCCTGGAAGGATGGGGCGCGCACCAAGATGGTATGAGACCAACTGGAGGCAGATGGCTTGCCCCAGAAATTGCTGAAAATAAGCATATCAATTGTCTTGAACTTGAGGCAGCTAAACTAGGCCTCCAGGCACTCTGTGCTAAAGATGAAGGTGTACACATTCTTTTACAGCTTGATAATGTTACTGCAGTGGCATTTATTAATAATATGGGTGGTACCCATTCTAAACCATGCAATAAGGTAGCACGAGAAACTTGTCCTTAAGTTGGAAACATAAATTCGTGTATATATTCCCTCCTTTCAGCATGTTGTCCAGCGTCCTCCAAAAGTTGCAGGAGGATCAAAGCCAAGCCTTAGTCATAGCCCCACTATGGAGAACACAAGTTTGGTTTCCCAAGATGAGTCGGATGTTAATCAGCAAACCAGTACTTCTACCCAAGGAAAAATCCCTTCTACGGTTGCCACACGACCAGACCAAGCTCCACCCTCTATGGCCCAAACTTCAAATGATGGCATGTCTCTTGTCCGGGCGAGACTGCGACAGCAAAACATTTCAAAACGAGCTTGTGATATCATCATGGAATCTTGGAGATCGGGGACCACCAAACTGTACTGAGTGTATCTGGATAAGTGGAGAAACTTTGCAACAGAAAGAAATGAGAATTCCATTCATCCATCTGTAGCCAGTGTTATTGACTTTTTGACACAATTGCATGACACTGGGAGTAGTTACTCAGCAATTAACACTGCCAGATCTGCATTGTCTGCTGCTGTGGAATTGACTGGTAGCCCTTACACAGTGGGTGAACACTTGATCAAGAGACTTGTTAAAGAAACTTTCCAGTCCAGGCCACCTCTTCCACAATATAAAAGTACCTGGGATGTGTCTAGAGTTTTGAGTTTGCTTAAGACTTGGAGTCCTGCTAAGGAACTGAACTTGAAACTATTAACTTTTAAGTTAGTTATGTTGTGTACGTTAGTTACTGGACAGAGATGCCAATCGGTATACTTAATGGACATGAAACATATGACTAAGTTTTACCTTGAGAAACTAGTTAAACAGTCCAAGCCAGGAAAGCCACAACCAGTTTTGGTTCTGCCTGCATATCCTGCTGACTGGAGATTATGTGTAATGACATACTTAGAGGAGTATGTTGCAAGAACTGCTTCACTTAGAAGCTCTGACCATACTAGACTTTTCCTTAGCTATAGCAAACCACATCACCCTGTCTGTCAATGTACTATTTCCAGATGGGTCAAAACAGTAATGAAGAAAGCAGGTATAGATACCGAGTTTTAAGCCACACGGTACCAGAGCGGCTTCAACTTCAGCTGCTCTTAGGAAGGGAATACCCCTAGAAACAATCATGGCTGCTGCAGGGTGGTCTGCAGAATGTACTTTTGCCACTTATTATAAGAAAGATGTCAAAGAGGATACTACATTTGGACAATCTATACTAAGCTGTTAGCTGTAATATTGTCTTTCATGTCCATGAATGTTATTGGAGGTTCCAATAAACCTATCCCTGTTGTTGTTATGGATAGTTTGTCCAGCTGTTGGTTTGTGCAAGGCCCATGTGCTTTAAAGTCTCACGGGATCTCGAATATGCAAATGAGGAGGCAGAATTAAGAAATTAAGCAAGCCTTACCTGTAAGGTGAGGTTTGATTGGAATTCTACCTCCTCATTGTTGCATAGAGAGATCACGTGCCCACCCCAAAATTGGGACTCTACCCGCCCATTCAACATGGGCCAATGTCTTTAAAGGATGATCTTCACTACGCATGCGCTCTCTCACGTGATCTCTCTATGCAAGAATGAGGAGGTAGAATTCTAATCAAACCTCACCTCACAGGTAAGGCTTGTTTATTTTTTTAATATTTCCATCTGTTGATGGAAAGATTGAAACAAGGACCTGGTGGAGCTATTAATGTTCTTGAAGGTCTGCCAGGGCACCTAGTACCAATCCACAATTACGATGTTTTATCAGGTGGTTTGTTCATCCTGGCGGGCAGAATGATTCTTCATGCCATCTTGAATGACTGCAGTCGTGTCCCAGGAATTTCTTCAGCTGTAGTCTCATATATAACCACTGGAAGTCGAGATTCAGCAGTGGAATATATTACCTTGGACGACATTCCAGATCCAGATTTAAATGAAAAGCTCACCCAGGTTTGTTTCATTTTAAAAATATTCGTGGTTGCAAGAACATTCAGCTCTAGATTTTATAATAATTAATAGATAGCAAGGTCATGTTGGGTGTGTAGGTGTGTTGCATGTTAGTGTCGGAAGAAGAAAGATGCCCATAAAGAGAATCCTATTAGTTGTATTCAAAGAACAGTCTTGCCACACAGTAAACGAATGCCAGAATTAATACTCTTAATGTGTAAACTTTAAACACAATTATGGTAATGTTTGTTAACTTAATTTGTTTCCCTGTCAACAGCTTCTTCAACACAAGAAAGATTTTTTTGGCAGATTTCACCAATTCTTCAAGCCCCATGAATATCTCAGAGCTGCTAATATCTGCTGGCTACCCTCACATAGGCGCAACAGAGGAGAGACGACACCTACCATAAGAGTGCATTTTGGTGTATGAAGTCATCACGAAGGGCATCCCTGCCTTTGATGACTTGAAGAAGGGACTCGCTTCTGTTAAAGAACAACACTCCTAGATTTACTTGGGATACTTCCTCCACACACTGGCAAAGTTGATGTCATGATGCTAAGTTACATGTACATATGGAGTGGAGAGAAACTGCTGATCCTGTTAACCAAACAGCTCAACAGTTTTTTCTCCAATATGTAGACGAATTACATGAGAAAGGTGATCCTAACATTATGACTATCTTTATGTAATAGCCAAATAGCCCCGACACTAAAATAAAGTTTATGATGATGATGCTAGTGGTTGTCATACTCACTCGTACATTGTAACTGTTTTGGGATTCTCAGTTGGTGTAACTTTTGATGGTTTTCTACCATGATTAGTTTTTGAAGAGGCTCATAGGGATGAAAATTTTGATTTACATGGGAGCAAGGACTTGTGGACCATATTGATGTTGTATTTTCATGACAAACAAATTCCCAAAATTTGGAAGGCAGTTACATTATGAATACAGCCCACTTCCCTCGTTAGCTGGGGCACAAACAACAAGACCATCTTACTGATATTATTTGTTTAAACAACAGATGATACTGATAAGAATGAAACATTAGAAGACCTGGTACTATTTTGGACTAGATGTCCATCACTACCCCCAGACTTAACGACCAAGTTACTCATGAAGTACCTTGACAATCATCCAAGCAAAGTCTTGGCAGAAGCCAGCAATTGCACTCTAGAACTTTCTATCCCAGTAATGCACAAGCCGTACAGTGTATTTAAGGATTACATGTACCTTAATAAGAGTATTGCTTATGGAAAAATTGGCTGATCCATGATGCTTATGGAAACATGAAAGGCTGATCCTTCCTTATCTTAAGTTTAGTTAACAGCTGCGTTATTCTTGGTTCCACAAACCATTTTTTGTGCATAATTTTGCATAGGACATGAAAGAAAAAACACATACATCATGTTGAATCATAATCACTAAGAGATTAAATAAGAGAGTTTGACTGAATGGAAGGGTGTAACTTGAGGTTTTAGGAAAAAAAACTGTAATTGTTACAATTACCCACGATTTTATGTTTATGCGAATATTTTTGCTCCTTTATTGGTAGAAACGCAAACAGTTTGAAAACAATGTCCGACGCGTGTATCATATCTGCGTTGCAAATCCCCTTGCAAAAGAGCTTCCCAGTTGTCTTCTTTATCCTCCCTCCCTGACAATCCCGGAAGCATGCATAAACGTTGAAGATGTAGCAGCAGTGTTGCTAACACAGGATGCAGCATTCATCGCTCACCTACTGCAATCAAACTACTTCAGCAACGCGGCAGGAAACAGGCTGATTACCAACATTAAGCCAGAAGTAAGAAACAGGATGAATTGTTTCCTGCATCCTGAAGATTATAGCTCAAACGTCGGAGACACGAACAAAGATGAAGAAGAAAACAACGAAGAAGAGGAAGAAGGGGAAGACAACGAAGAAGAACAGGAGGAAGACGAAGAGGAAGATAGCGACGACGAGATCAAAGAGAACGTCGAAAATTATGAATTGGACACCTTGTAGTAGTTTCATGCCCCTCCCATTAAATTTCTCAGAAAAGGCCTTGGTAACGAGGTCAGTTCCAATTACAGGACTCAAATTATTGGTCTTTGTTTAATATGCGCTTGACAACAACATTTTTATGAATGAAAAGAAAGTTGTTATTATTCAAGATTGTTATTATGGTACGTTCACTGTTATTATAAAATATATAAAAAGCTGTTGAGAAGTTTTCTTGAATACCCTGGAAATGTTTTAGTATATTTGTTATAAATAAAAGAGGTCAATTTTTTCCTCAATTTGTAAAATCTCTTATCCTATTTTTAATCTAATTTTTTCGTCCAACCCCCCTTTTTCCTTCATTTTTTTTCGGCTGGGCCCCCCTTTCAAGCCAATTTTTTTTTAGTGCCCCCCCCCCCCAATCCCACCAGCCCCCCCTTTCTCATAAAAAATGAACGGCCCTTATGCATGCAATGTAGCCACAGCTTTACCTCACTTGTTATTGTTTTGAGTGATTGCAAGTCAAGGCTAGATCTCTCTCTATCTCTATATCTCTTCGTGCCATAAGGCACGTAAGGCTTTGACATTCTCTTTCCATCCACTTCGGTTTGCTGCTAAAGCTGTGACAGTCGTCCATGATTGCCACCCAGCTACTCGTCTTTCATCTTCAACCATTCTCCTCCATGTTGTTTTTGGTCAACCTGGCCTCCTCCTCCCCTCTGGCCTCCACTCCCATGCTGTAACACAGTGCTCCTCTCTGTTCTTCCTCAATATATGCCCCATCCAATTCCATCTTTGGCGTCTGATCTCATCACTCGTTCTGTTCACTCCTGTGGTCTCCTGGATTTGTTGGTGCGAGGTGGTCGGTGACCATCTTATTCTAGATAGATCTCAGCTTTAACTAACTGTATTTAGAGTTCATTCCATGTACATGAAGTTAATACAACAAATCATGAACAGCAATTTAAATAAAAAGAAGCAATCTGCAGTACCACCTGATAGGCTATAATTCCATCATGATCACCAGTTTGGAAGACTGCATCTCTAGCTTCTTGCAGTGACAACTCTTGGTTATGTGTCAGGGTAGTAATTGTGTCAGGTACCGAAACTGCATATAGTCACTCTGCACATCAGGTACAGGCCCTTCTTCATCGATCCCATAAATGGTCAAAATTAACACCCTCTCTGGCAGTCACATCTGTCACAGCCTGATGTCCAGAATTTCTGAAATTTAACATTCCTTGTATCCAGAGCTGATCGGGAGAGAAATTGCATTATGTGCTTACAGGATAATTATTCCACTGACCAATAAATTGGTTAACTGCATTATTAATCAGTGGAATGTAGACAAGATGATGACAAAACAGATGCACCTCATCTGTTGGATCTAAAATTCCACTCTGCTCAAGAAAGAGAAAATGTTCAAAAAGAGGCTCACGATAACCCGGTTGACATCGCACCAGAGACGCTCTATTCTTTGGTTATGAACAGATTTTCCAGTGATGCGGCTGCCCCTATTTTAACCTCTTTTCTGCAGCATGAGGCATGCAACTTCTATGTTTTCCATTCCAAGATCACTACAAACTCTTAATGTTAAATTGCAGTGTGCAACAGCTGACTGGAAATACTGCAGTACAGTTGAAGCTCTGTTGTTGGTTGATGCCTGAAGGAATGTTATCATTCTTGAAAAACCATCTAAACCACCATGAATGACATTTGTGTAGGACTGGATTAGTTTGTGGTTGCCATCAATGTGCCTGTTAGACACAATGGAGACCTTTCTTCTACTGCACTATCACATGTACAGTAAGTTAGGTTTAAAAGTTTACATCTGCCTATATGAGTAGTAGTGGTAATGATAAAAATAAATAAATAAAAAAATAAAATAAATAAAATAATAATAATAATAATAATAATAATAATAACAGCAACAGGAGGCATTTGTTGACCATGAGTAACAGGCATGATAGTCGGAAATGTTTCAGCATAATATCAGGGAAAGGTGGAGGCTGGGAAAATGCGTTAGGGTGAACTGAATTGGGGGACTGGTATTTCAAATCAGGAGTTGAATTGGCATTAATGCCCATGCATCTAAATTACAGCTTCACCTCCCTTGTATCACAGCTTTAAAACCAGTGTTGCCCGTGAGAGAGGGTGGGGGTGGAAACTCCCATATAAAAAGGACAGGAGAGCTGGAAGAACCCCTAGGAGGTTCCAGGATCATGTTATGTGGGCCCTGCTTGAAATGTTTTTCACCACCAATAAGTAACAATTCTGAAACAACACACTATCTCATTATCTCCTAGCTGTTATTTTCTTCGGCTCAAGACCCTAAAAGGTACCGCAAAAGCTCCTGCTGTAGACCTTTTGGGGCTGAACACCCTGAGAGGTACCAAACCCACATTTTTAAACTCTGAAAAGTACGACGAGTACCCCTGTTCTGGGAGTGTTACCCTTAGAGAAATAACAAAGTGTCTGACTGTTTTGTAAAGAGGCGTGGGGCCTAATGATGATGGGGGGCCTGTTAAAAAGGAGAACCCTATAAACAGACACTCGTTAGAAAGCAGAGAGTGTCAACTAAATAGCCCTTCAATGAATTCTTTTACTTTCCCATAATGCATTGGGGCATGGCACACTGTATACTCTACGAATTACCTGCTGTGCTGCTCTTAAAAAGCTGACAACCAGATCCACTCTTCAAATAGATTCCTGAATACGATAGTGCTGGATTCATAACCCCTTTTGCCTCAAGCCCCCTTCAACCAGGCGCTTGGTGTCACTTCAAAAATTTCCCTCACGTATTCGTCAAGGTCATCGTTGGAGACATCACTGAAATCCTCTCCCACACCAACTGGCGAGCCAAATTCAAGTCTTCGACGGCAAAAAGTTCTTTTGGAGATTTCAAGAATTCTTCCGATATCAGCCCAACGAAAACTGTCATCCTTGTGCAGATTTTGCAGCTGTTCTTGTAATATCTGTAGCCTTGGTCTGCCAACTAAATCGTTCCTCGCCACAACTGAAATATGATTGTTTAAGGACGATGGTGCAGTAAACGTAGAACGTTCCGAGTCCTCAACAGTTCTGACAAAGTCCCTTGAAAGTTTTCATTCATAATACAAACACGTTCGTTTAAATCAGAGGTCACCTCAACTTCATTAGGGAAGGTTTCTTCTATTATTAGAGTCAAAGTGACAAGAGTTCTCTCGTTTTCTTATAAACAACTAAAAAATTCAGCACTTGCGAAGGGTGCAGTGTTCCTTTGCCCTTCTGCACTTTCCAGTAGCCTACCCAAAGACATAAAAAAATCCTTCACTATTGGGTAGCCAAATCCATGCACCTTGCATGCTGAAGTGCTTTTAAAACTCACTAACTATCTGCCTGTATTTCCGCCATATTGAAAGTGTTAGTTCCCAGTGCATCTTCATTTATCTGACTTCGGTCATTTCTATTTCTGCTTCCTCATCTTTTAGTTTTATCGCACATCTTTTAGTTACACTTTCAACATGGCGGAAATACATGTACAGTTTCAGTTTCAGTTTCAGTTTATTTTGTTCGCCAGATGTTTTACAAAATTCGTCATAATTACAGTAATATTAAAATTCTGGCGAGGAAGCTCACGAGGAAACCATATGGGCTTATGATTGTGAGCTCCCTCTTAAAATATACAGTGTTAAATAATTTAACATATGATATATTGATGCACAATCAGAATAAGTATACTATAAGTTAAAAAAGCAAGCAAACAAGAACACAGACACAACACAAAACGAAGCGGACTAGCTATTCAGTATGTACAGGCAGATGATAAGTGAGTTTGAAAAGCACTTCAGCATGCAAGGTGCACGGATTTGGCTACCCAATAGCAAAGGATTTTTTTATCTTTGGGTAGGCTACTGGAAAGTGCAGAAGGGCAAAGGAACACTGCGTCCTTCGACAGTGCTGAATTTTTTAGTTGTTGTGTATGAGAAAACGAGAGAACTCTTGTCACTTTGACTCTACTGTAATAATAGAAGAAACCTTCGCTAATGAAGTTGAGGTGACCTCTGATTTAAACGAACTTGTTTGTATTATGAATGAAAACTGGGGTAATTTTGAGTGCAGTAATGCACTGGATTTCTTGAACTTTATGTGCGAGGATCGCTTTCATTTGTGGGACCAGTAGGCTTTAGATTGCATTGCCTGTTAAAATCTCCACCATTTCCATTGACTGTGATCTCAAAGTGCAGGGAATGGCATCTTAGAGGTACATATCTTAATTTTTCCCAGGAGGAGTATGCCCGAGGACCCCCCTAGAGGCTTGTGCCTGTGGTGCTCGTGGGCAAGGCTACTCCGCTCCAAAAACCTCCCTTTTCTTTTAGTTGACACAGGGTTGGAGTCTCTGTAATAAACATTGTTACAGGTCATTGTTACAAGACTCCGACTTGTAATTACAGATGTAGCAATGCACCTGTAGAATTTGGTATGTGTACAATTCAATAAAAGTGTTTCAGAAGTCATTTGCAAGCTTAATATGTGACTTGTAGGAAACATATGTCAGTGCTCGACCTTAACTTTTTAACTGATCAAGTCCTTGGGCTATTGAGGTTCGAAATTAACCAGCCAATAGTTGTCGCCTGGGATTCAAGCCTACAATCTTGGACAAAACTCTTGGGAAAAATTGTAGCTTAAGCATCATTTGACATGCACTTACAAAGTCTATTGGTCCTTCCCCCCTCCCCCAAACCAATGTTGACAATTTGATGCAAAATATACTGTGCAAGCCTTTGCCCGTTTTTTAACCAAAATTGGAATGAGGGGAGGGGGGAAAGTGGGAAGAATTTAATCTTTATCACACAGACAAATGAGAGGATCACATTTTCCCAATGAGTTTTGTCCAAGATTGTAGGTACAATCTTTTGATCTGGCTGCACACTTACTGAGCTTGATAGAGACAAATCTAAGCTGTTTGAATACTATTAATTTTGCTCCTAGAATCAACGACACCTTTTGTTTATTATTGATAAATCGAAGAAAAATATCAAAAAGTTACAAACTTGAAGAAAGTGCTTGGATCTTAAGCCTGTCCTTTAGTTCACATGTATAGGATTGGGACAAACCTCTGGTTACAAAGTCATTAAAAAGTTGTATTCAATGTGACATCATTTTGTGATGGAATGATAAAGAGTTCAAGATTTAATATTGAAGGAAAATCATTGCCAAATGAATAAATTAAAAAATATGGCAAAGCAAAATAAAGACTTGAAAATCCTTTTAGTCCGTGTACTATGGGGTTTTTTTACGGACAAAATATTGAAAGTGGATACATCATTGTTTTGTTCAATTACGTTGTTATGCATTACAATTTAGGTTATAAAATAAATAAATAAATTTTGTCTGGGATACATGTACATTGATTTTGGATGTCATAGATAATGTTGTGCATCATACATGTACATCTCTTTCCTGACTCATTCATGAACAAAACATTGATGTATCCACGTTCAATATTTTGTCCGTAAAAAAACCCCATAGTACACAGACTAAAAGGATTTTCAAGTCTTTATTTTGCTTTGCATAAATACATGTATGCCTTTCCATTATTTTTTAATTTATTCATTTGGCAATGATGACATAAAGTTGTCGAAACATCATGTTACTTTGCTTATGCTAATTTTCCTTCAATATTAAATCTTGAACTTTCTTTATCATTCCATCCCCTGGCTTGTGCTAGGCTGCCAAAAGGGTGAAAATGGCTGAGAAACCACAGAAAAAGAATTGTGCTAAAAAACTGGTTAAACACAGAAAACATTGTCTTTCTTTGGCTAGGAAGAGTTTCAAAAACCGGGAGACTATTAAGTAAAAACAGAAAACCGGAAATATTCGCCAAAAACGAGAGGTTTCTGGCCAAAACAGGAGGGTTGGAATCTATGTTATTGAACTCATTTTGGTGTGCACATGTAAAATCAAGGGTTCAACATGTACACTACAAATGCAACTTTTTTATTGAATTGACCCCTGGCCACTTGGTGGGAAGTCTGTCCTCTCACCACAGGAGCGGCAGAAAGGGAGGGGCTGGGGGGCTATAGCTGTATAGCTGTATTGTTTTCCCTAAACCTCTCCCCTCTCCCCTCACACTTCCATGATGCATTCCAAAACCTAGCGCCCCCACTGATAAATACAAAAAAGTCAAATGATATTTGACTTAAGCTTAATT
This sequence comes from Montipora capitata, assembly GCA_949126865.1. Classification (NCBI taxonomy): domain Eukaryota; kingdom Metazoa; phylum Cnidaria; class Anthozoa; order Scleractinia; family Acroporidae; genus Montipora; species Montipora capitata. Next base: position 25,304,280 of record OX421451.1, on the reverse strand, counting down.
TCCACACCTACACCAGCCCTGTTTCTGGTGATTTCATGTTATTTTCTCTGATTGTAAAATGTTTCACAGTTTGAAATGATAACATGAAGTGTTTTTAATTTTACTCATGAAAAATTTTGTGCTTAAATGAGGATGACACAGACTGTGTTACACAATGTGTGCAAATCAATCTCCATATGAATGATTATCAGTGCTAACTTTTAAATATTAATTTTTAAGCAAGAGCCGATACAACATAGATTTGATTTTAGTGGTGTACTATATTTTGGCTGGCCAAACCCGCCTTCTTCAGGTACAATGAGAGTTTACATTGAATTGCTGCTACGTACATATATATAGTAAATGGATGTTGATGTAATACTGGAAAAATGTGATAAAACATGCCAGTTACAACAAATTTGAATTCAAATACTAAGAGTGACGGAAAAATAACGAAAATGACTCTAAATAATAAACTGAAATCTTATATGTTTTATTTTTCCAGTATTACGTCAGAGAACGCATGTTTTATGAGTCAAATGAGTCAATAAGTCAATGAGTCACGAGTCAATGGACTCACAGTCAATATAGCAATAATTTGTTGATTAAGCCTAAGCCCTCGTTTCAGTGATTAGGCCTAAGCACTCTCTGAAATTTTAGCTTTCATTTTATGGTTTAATTAACTGCACTAACTTGTTGACTCATTGACTCATTGACTCACAATGTGACTCATTGACTCATAAATACTTGACACTCATTATGTCAACATCCATTTAATATTATATATCAGGACGTTACAAATCGATAATTTTGATATTTTTCGATATTAATTAATTGATTAATATCGGAAATTGATAATAATCGATAACA
>OX421451.1:25285931-25298431 GCA_949126865.1 Montipora capitata | reverse complement strand
ATATGGGAAGCATGAAATGCAGAAAAAAATCGGCTAATCCTAGTTAACAACGAGGAAAATAAATAAAATAAACTTACTCTGACTTCATCTTGTGTCCTTGTGCCGATTTGAGGCGTTCTGGGCAAGTTTTGAAATTTCCTCCTATTCTTCCTTCCTTCCTATCCTTCTTTTAATGACGGATAGCAGCAAATTTCAAAACTTGCCCAGAACGCCTCAAATCGACACAAGGACAAAAGGTGAAGTAAGAGTAAGTTTATTTTATTTATTTTGCTTGCTCTAAACTAGGATTACACGATTTGCTTCTGCATTTCATGTTTCCCATATAAACCATACAAACCGCAGGGGCACCCAACGAATCTGTTCCTCACATTATCTGTTCCACAGAGGAATCTTGCTGGCTGGCAAAAATACAGGTGTTTTGATGAGCTGACTGGGAAATTTTGTTATTGATAGAGGTTTTACCTGGGAATTACTGACTTTTTCTAGCATTTCAACCCGAGCTGGCTGTAGAAACTCTGAAGACTGAGGACGACTAAAAAAAAAAGGAAAGAACCCCTTGCCTCTCCCAGAGAGTAGTCACAGACATACGACGGCTGGTCAGAGTGATTGCGCTTGCGGAAAAAACCTGTTTTGTCCCGGTTTTGTCGCTTTCGTTCGGTCGTTTCTGATCGAGGGATTTGAAAGCGCGCGGAATTCCTGGCTGGGAAATAAATTTAATCAGCTGGCTGGGAAACCAACCAATTTTATCTAGCTGGCTGGGAAATTTCTTGTGTGTCTTGCTGGGAAAAAGGAACAGATAATGTTTTCCCAGCAACACTGAAAAACACTTGAAAATGCCTTAATAACATTTATTTTCATTAACTGGGGTATAATAATACCTTTTACAACAAATTGGTCGTTGGGTGCCCCTGAAACCGTTAAGTTGACTGAGCATTCAAGTTTATGTGTTTGGGTCGCCTGTGATAAAACATGTTAGATTTCAGTCGGTTTTTTTTCTGTGCAGCAAAATACACAAAAGAAGCGAGAACAATAGAGTTTCCCTTGACAGCTACCCCAAAGCGTTAGCTAGGGAAAATTCATTTCCCAGGTAATTACTGGGTTGCCGTATACGGCAATCCCAGTCGAAAAATGGGTAGAATTTCTCCGTTTTTCTTTTTTATTTTTTTCCGTGTCGGTAAAAGTCTTGCCTGTCACTCCCTGCTAAGTGGTGTCTTTGTGCATAGAGCCCTGCTGCGCGTATTTTCTTAGGATCGAGAGGGTAGTGGGAAATGCGTAGATTTCTCTGGTGGACACATTATAACGATTAACTTAACCGGCAATGGCGTCGAAAGTCATGTAGCGCGAATGGCGTTTTAGTGGATCTTTGAACAAAATATACCCTTATGAAGCTCAATAATGGCAAATCAATTGGATACTGAACAAGACAGGCGACAACATCGACAACAATCCGTCGCCCGTCGAGCCGTCTTTTACCAAGTGTGCTGTTATGTAGAACACTGAAGATTCGCAGGGCAGCGATAATAGTGAATTCAAAGACTAGACCAGGTGGATTGAATGGAATTTCAAGCGTTAAAATCGCTGAAAAGGTAAGATTATTGTCGAAGCGATGCCGCAATTGCGTGTCTTCACCACATGTTCCTTTGATCTCACATTATTGTGTTTTCCGTCAAAATATTCGCTTGTTTTCGCTTTCGCTCGAACATATTTACCTTTATTACATGTCCAGTGAATAGTTTTATCCTCTGGGATGAATTTTCCGTCGAAAAATCGGTTATTTGGGCGGTCAGTGTAAAACGCAGACTGCAGACTGCAGACTGCAGACCGGGGGTAAAATGCAGACTGAGGGTAAAATAAATATTAATAATAAAAAAACGAGTCATAAGGATAAAATAAAGATTGTTTGAAAGACAATCCTGTTTTACATCTGTCAACTTACATTATCATGACTGCAGGTCGCTGCACCTTTTGGGGATGCGATCGTACGCGTTGAAATCATCTGTGCTTTGTTTTTGCGCTTCCAGATGCATTGCAATGTTCCAAATTATTTGTCACACCGGTACATCGAGGGAAATCGATCGAAAAACCAACAATTATTACTTCGAATACCTGAATGTAACGAAATGCACAAAGAATTTCATGTATTCCGAGCAATTAGGACGCGGGGATTTCATTGGTTAAGCTATGCGTGATAACAAATGAATGAAGGGGTAGTTTCTAAAGAAACTGTGGTGCTGCGTCGGTGGGGAAGTAGTATACAAAAATTTGGTTTTATCAACGGAGTTGATAATGTAAATTGGCCACCGTACAGAGATTCTAAAAGCTGACGTTTCGAGCGTTAGCCCTTCGTCAGAGCGAATGGAGGGATTATGGGGTACGTGTAGTTTTTATAGTAGAGAAGGAGCTACGCTATTGGTGGTAACATGGCAACGTGAAAAATAGGAATATATTAGTTAAATGAAAAGCGTTCGTTAATACCGTGAGGATTAAGGGTGCCGATTTGAAAGATGAATTTTTGTTCCAGATTCTTGCGGCTTTCCGTCGTACCTAGATGTAAGGAAAGGCCGCAGATAGCCATGTGTTTTTTGGAGTGGTTAGGCAGATTAAAATGGCGAGCGACTGGCTTAGATGCATCCTTGTCATTCTTCTCAACATCGCGAAGGTGTTCGCGGAATCGGTCACCTAGTCGTCTACCTGTCTCACCAATGTATAATTTATTGCATAACGTGCAGGTTATGCAATAAATGACATTTGCGGAGGTACATCCCAGTCTCGGGATCGTTTTGGAGTAATTTAAAATTACTAAGAATGATGCTTTTGACTGCGTGATTATGAGGATGGAAAGTGAGGGTGAATGGAATTCTGTCATTCTTATCTTTTTGTCACGTTTGTAGTGATGACTGTCGATCAAATTGTTGGGCACGATGATGGCCCGCTTTGACCACAGAGACAGGATAGCCACGTTTTTCGAAGAACTGGCACATCTCCTCTGATTTGCTGGAAAAATCGGAGTCATCACTACATAGACGTCGAAGTCTAAGAAATTGAGAATAAGGAATGGAGTTCTTGACATGTGATGGATGTGACGATGAATACAACAAATAACTGTGTGAATCAGTAGGTTTGTAGTGCACACTAGTACATAGCACGTTGCCTCTAATAGAAACTTTGATATCTAGGAAAGCCAACGAAGTTTCCGAAATTTCCCAGGTATATTTAAGAGCCGGATGAAAAGAGTTGACGGAGGTTATAAATTGATCGAGTTCTTCTCTGCTGGATGAAATAGCGCCGATGCAGTCGTCGATGTAGCGGCCGTAGAGTTCAGGTTTGGGGCCGTTGTACTGATTAAAAAATTGGTGTTCAACATATCCTACAAAAAGATTGGCATAGCTAGGTCCCATTCTTGTGCCCATCGCTACACCATTAATTTGTTTGTAATAGTTGCCGGCGAATGAAAAACAATTAAGCGTTAAAACTAGTTCGGCAAGGCGGAGGAGCGTTTCCGAGCTAGGTTCTTTGACAGTGCGTTGATCGAAAAAGTGTTTAAGTGCTTCAAGACCTTCGCTATTAGGAATGACTGTGTATAGAGATGTAATGTCCATGGTGAAAATGAGTTTGTCTTGGCCGGAGAAATTGAAATCGCGGAAAATTTGTAGTGCGTGTGTACTGTCTTTAATGTATGATGGCAAAGATTTGACGATAGGCGTCATAATCCTGTCTAAGTAGCTAGAAATGAGTTCGGTGGGGCAACTACAGGCAGAAACGATAGGGCGACCTGGGTTGTTGGGTTTGTGAATTTTAGGCAAGAAGTAAATGCACGAAGTTCTAGGGGTGTTGATGATGAGATTAGTGGCAGTGTCCGGTAATTCTTGATTAACTATAAGATTTTGAATGGTGTCTTTGACAAGTTTTTGATTTTTGGAAGTGAGATCTTTAGGGATTTTGGCATAAAACGAGGTATCCGAAAGTTGCCGCAAAGCTTCTTTTTGGTAAAGGTCGGACCGCCAAACAACTACCGCGCCGCCTTTGTCGGCCGATTTGACAACTATGTCGTTGCGTTTACTAAGATTTTTAAGCGCCGCCCACTCTTCCGAGGAAAGGTTGGAAAATTTAGTGTTGCGATTGAATTTAAGTTTGTGAATGTCGTGACGGCGGCATTTTTTGGTGAAAAAATCTAAAGAGGCAAATTGTCCCTCTGGGGGAGTCCATTTGGATTTGCGAACTAGAAGTGTTTCAAAAATATCTTTATTAGAAGTGTCCGAATCATCCTCTTTGTCGTGAAAAAAGGCTTTTAACTGAACGCGGCGAAGGAATTTTTCAACATCTTGCTTAATAGAAAATTCGTTGGTGCGTTTGGTAATAGGGACAAAATTTAGGCCCTTACTGAGAACAGATTTCTCTGAGTCAGTAAGCGGAAGATTTTCTGGAATTGTAATTACGGTATTATGGCTATGCAATGTAGTGTCGTCGGTAATTAGCGGACCTATTAATTGTTGAAGTTTAAGAGTCTTGGTTTGGTGTAAATGGTGAAACAGTCCAGAATTAAGTTGTCGGATTTTGGCGCGAATCGATTGTACTAAAATTGCTGGACAGATTTTGGAAAGTTCGGAGCGGCAATGAAGAATTTGTTTGTCAAGTGCGATTCGTTTTTGGCTCATAGCTCTAATTGTGATCCTCATAATGTTACGTGAAAAAGAATTTTGCGCACATCGAATTTGGTGAAGATACTGATTTGAGTGAGAGAATGTAGACGCATGAAAGTTCGAGCGAAAACCTTTAGGAATGACTTTAGAATTGAGGCAACGGCCGATGAAGTTGATGTGACTATAAAACCTAGTTTTGGCGAAAATGAGAGTGGCTAAACGGAAAGCTAAGTTACTGCTAAGTGTGGGAAAAGGAAAAAGATAACTTACGATTTCCTGGCGTAGCTCCTTGGTGAGTTTCTTCAAGCTTGGCATCGTCGTCTTGGGTCTCCTGTTAGAAATGTGGATTAAAAAATACTAGAACACAAGGTTAGTGGTCGCAGCGGTTGAATAACAAATGAATGAAGGGGTAGTTTCTAAAGAAACTGTGGTGCTGCGTCGGTGGGGAAGTAGTATACAAAAATTTGGTTTTATCAACGGAATTGATAATGTAAATTGGCCACCGTAAATTTCGTCCCTATTACCAAACGCACCAACGAATTTTCTATTAAGCAAGATGTTGAAAAATTCCTTCGCCGCGTTCAGTTAAAAGCCTTTTTTCACGACAAAGAGGATGATTCGGACACTTCTAATAAAGATATTTTTGAAACACTTCTAGTTCGCAAATCCAAATGGACTCCCCCAGAGGGACAATTTGCCTCTTTAGATTTTTTCACCAAAAAATGCCGCCGTCACGACATTCACAAACTTAAATTCAATCGCAACACTAAATTTTCCAACCTTTCCTCGGAAGAGTGGGCGGCGCTTAAAAATCTTAGTAAACGCAACGACATAGTTGTCAAATCGGCCGACAAAGGCGGCGCGGTAGTTGTTTGGCGGTCCGACCTTTACCAAAAAGAAGCTTTGCGGCAACTTTCGGATACCTCGTTTTATGCCAAAATGCCTAAAGATCTCACTTCCAAAAATCAAAAACTTGTCAAAGACACCATTCAAAATCTTATAGTTAATCAAGAATTACCGGACACTGCCACTAATCTCATCATCAACACCCCTAGAACTTCGTGCATTTACTTCTTGCCTAAAATTCACAAACCCAACAACCCAGGTCGCCCTATCGTTTCTGCCTGTAGTTGCCCCACCGAACTCATTTCTAGCTACTTAGACAGGATTATGACGCCTATCGTCAAATCTTTGCCATCATACATTAAAGACAGTACACACGCACTACAAATTTTCCGCGATTTCAATTTCTCCGGCCAAGACAAACTCATTTTCACCATGGACATTACATCTCTATACACAGTCATTCCTAATAGCGAAGGTCTTGAAGCACTTAAACACTTTTTCGATCAACGCACTGTCAAAGAACCTAGCTCGGAAACGCTCCTCCGCCTTGCCGAACTAGTTTTAACGCTTAATTGTTTTTCATTCGCCGGCAACTATTACAAACAAATTAATGGTGTAGCGATGGGCACAAGAATGGGACCTAGCTATGCCAATCTTTTTGTAGGATATGTTGAACACCAATTTTTTAATCAGTACAACGGCCCCAAACCTGAACTCTACGGCCGCTACATCGACGACTGCATCGGCGCTATTTCATCCAGCAGAGAAGAACTCGATCAATTTATAACCTCCGTCAACTCTTTTCATCCGGCTCTTAAATATACCTGGGAAATTTCGGAAACTTCGTTGGCTTTCCTAGATATCAAAGTTTCTATTAGAGGCAACGTGCTATGTACTAGTGTGCACTACAAACCTACTGATTCACACAGTTATTTGTTGTATTCATCGTCACATCCATCACATGTCAAGAACTCCATTCCTTATTCTCAATTTCTTAGACTTCGACGTCTATGTAGTGATGACTCCGATTTTTCCAGCAAATCAGAGGAGATGTGCCAGTTCTTCGAAAAACGTGGCTATCCTGTCTCTGTGGTCAAAGCGGGCCATCATCGTGCCCAACAATTTGATCGACAGTCATCACTACAAACGTGACAAAAAGATAAGAATGACAGAATTCCATTCACCCTCACTTTCCATCCTCATAATCACGCAGTCAAAAGCATCATTCTTAGTAATTTTAAATTACTCCAAAACGATCCCGAGACTGGTAGAATCTTTTCGCAACCTCCACTTATTTCATTCAAACGCGACAAAAACGTAGGCAACTTTTTAGTTAGAAGCGCGCTCAAAACTAACGAGCAACCCGGCACTTTCAAATGCGCGCGCTCACGATGCAAAACCTGTCTTTTCATTGTTAACACTAGCAAGATATCGGGACCTAAGCGATCTGTTAAGATCACCGATCGTTTCACATGTACCTCCGCAAATGTCATTTATTGCATAACCTGCACGTTATGCAATAAATTATACATTGGTGAGACAGGTAGACGACTAGGTGACCGATTCCGCGAACACCTTCGCGATGTTGAGAAGAATGACAAGGATGCATCTAAGCCAGTCGCTCGCCATTTTAATCTGCCTAACCACTCCAAAAAACACATGGCTATCTGCGGCCTTTCCTTACATCTAGGTACGACGGAAAGCCGCAAGAATCTGGAACAAAAATTCATCTTTCAAATCGGCACCCTTAATCCTCACGGTATTAACGAACACTTTTCATTTAACTAATATATTCCTATTTTTCACGTTGCCATGTTACCACCAATAGCGTAGCTCCTTCTCTACTATAAAAACTACACGTACCCCATAATCCCTCCATTCGCTCTGACGAAGGGCTAACGCTCGAAACGTCAGCTTTTAGAATCTCTGTACGGTGGCCAATTTACATTATCAACTCCGTTGATAAAACCAAATTTTTGTATGCGTGATAACCCCTAGGGAGAGGTTATAATTTAAAATGACATCTTCCAGATGCAAAACAAACGAACTTGTGAACTAAAGGATAAACATAACGTACACGAAAGCGAATGAAAGGATCCTAATAAGAAATTTTTACACCTCAGTCATAGTGGCTTAAGCCGACTGAATTGAAACGTTAAATGGTTGCAAAATCCACGTTATCTCTGTCTTTGTTAATTGGTATTGTAGGCATGCGTGTCAAAATAAATTGAGTTATTGGGTAATTACTTGATTACTTTGTTCAGTGCAGCAAAATGGACAGTTGAATTACGGGGTGGTGACTTCTTTGCCTAAAAGCAACTCACTTAACGAAACTATCCTTTTTCCAACAACAACAAGGATTCAAACAGCTTCGATTCTTACAGAGTTCGATGAAAATCCGGATTTAAAACATGCGGTGGGGCAACCAAAGCGATGGGAGCTGTGTTGGAGTTTCAGTGTGAAAGTACAAACGGCTACTAACACTCTTATAACTCTTTTTTCGTTATTATTTTATTAACCCGCAGTCTGCAGTCTGCATTTTACCCTCAGTCTGCAGTCTGCGTTTTACACTGACCGGTTATTTGGGTGGTTTTTGGCAACAGAGGTTAATTATTCGTAATGCGATCGCTTCCGTTGCCGTTATCAATGGGTCGCAAATTTGGCACTTTTATCGCATTATCACATTACGCATTGAATCCACGTTATCTATTACAGTCCGACCTCCATTAAGCGGCCACCTATTAAGCGGCCACCCTCCATTAAGCGGCCACTTTCCCAAGTCCCGATTTATTTGTCAGTAAATTGCTGTAATTAAGACCTCTATTCAACGGCCACCTCCATTAAGAAGCCGCGGCCACCTTTTTGCTGTCGCAAGTGTATTATTTATTGGTTTTTTACCTCCATTAAGCGGCCAACAAATTATCTTTCCTAGCGAAATATTGACAGATGATACAAGATGATTACTGATAACAACAAGAAAACAAGAACCGTGCAAACTTGTCACATCCGGCACTATACAAGCAACGATTCAGTACGTACTATCAATAGATTGAGCTGACCCACTGTTTTGTTACAACCAAAATCTCTGCAGGAAAACCTCATTACTACTGTACTGGAAATCTAGAAGAAGGGTGGCCGCTTAATAGAGGTCGGACTGTATTCCTAAAAATCTAAAAATATTCGTGCCTCATCAGTTTTTGGTCGAATTTATGTCCAAGAAAGCAGATAAATTGCAGAAAATTTTAGTTTTGCATCCAAAAATTGGTAATCAACGCTAAAATGACCAAATTTTGCCTGGAAAACATATTTTACTGTTATTTTTCTTAAATTTTTCCGTTCAACTTTCGCTTTTATAAAATGTTTCAGTTGTCCGTAAATAAGTTATATGCTGTTGGAAAGCTTATTTTCTTAGCTTTAAAATGGTGTATTTTTTCCCCCTAACTTTAAATATTTTTTGAGAAAAAAATAACTTTTTTGGCGATGGCTGATTTACCGCGGTTTTCTCGCGGTTGGGAAAGTAGGAAAAAGAGTTAGGCCTGTAGCCAGGTTTTTAACCTCAGAAAAGGATCTGTTTCGTCGTACGAACGTGTAAGGACCTGTGAGCCAAAGGGCCTCTGCTGGTATGACTTCTGGGTGAGCCCTTAATAACTTCTTACTAACCGAGCGCGAGGGCCGTACTGCCAGGGAAATATTGGCCCGAGGTCGTGGCAGTACGGACCGAGCGCAGCGAGGTCCGTACAAAAACGACCTAGGGCCAATATTCCCCAGTACGGCTCGAGCTAGCTCGGTTAGTAAGTAGTTTATTATATGGTTTTTGAATTACCTTTTGCTTTGGTTTTGCAAGCCCGTAATCGGCCCGTGGGCCAGTCACAATTAGCCAATCAGAGCGCGCGTTATATCGGCTACAAACCCCAACTTGAAAAAAATTGCCTGGAACGCTGCACGTACCACAGGCAACCCAGTGTACCCTCACGGAGGGTCTAGTTAACCAATAAAAGGTCATCGGCGAATGTCTTAGTGACAGATCCGGACATACAACACTCTCAAAACTCTGTGAGGTCATCCAGTAAACATTTTTGCTGTCAGTTAATTTTGTTTTAATACTGCAAAGCGCGGAGACGGTGGCATAATTCACAGCAAATATTTGTTTTCAGTTGTTTAGAATTTGTGTTGTGGCTGTCCTCTGTGTGTATATGGGTCGGTGGGTATAGCAGGTCCACATCACCTGAATAGCTGCCAAAACTTTAACCTGCTAAAACAAACAAACTCAGACAGCTTCCGCTCGTCGCAGACCGTTGCAGATCATATGGAAACCAGGCCTTATTGCAACGGCTTACTATTCAACTCTCGGCGCGAGGAAAGTCGACCAGAACCAGATCTTTCTTTTCCCAATCTGGAAAACCCAGGGTAGTGTGACCTTTCAATACTTTCTCACCAAGGTAAAGTAAAACCCGAGATGAATTTACCTCGGACAATTTTGTCGTAGGTAAATCGATTTTACCTTCATGGTAAAAGTCTGCAGTGTGATCACGGCTATTGGCACAGCGAACAGTTATCCTCACGCTTGTACCATTTATACCCTCACGCTCAGTGCACCATAACTACGAAGGTAAGCTTAAGTTTTTTATCCATTTCGTTCTTTTGTTTTGTTTTACTATTATTATTATTATTATTATTATTATTATTATTATTATTAAACAGTTTGTTTTATGTGCTTTGTTTAACTTTCCACCAAAAAAGTTTCTTTTCTTTTTTGGCTTTATTCAAAAAGAAATTTCGCTTTCCGGCGAAAAAAACTAGTTTAGCGACGCTTAGCGCAATCATTTACTATATAAGGTCAAACTAAGGTATATGAGCTAATAGACGACATTGACTGAACCAATCGCTCAAGCGAGCGTTTAAATTTGGTTACACCAACAACCTGTATGTAATAGCTGAAGTTATCAGAGATCGAGACTGTAAGCTATGGAGCACTATCACAGATACTCCTTCCCACTCCCTTTACCAACTATTACCCCCTAAGAAACAGAGATTTTTGCGAAACAGAGGACATGATTTTATTTTACCTGCTGTTAAAACAGAACGTTTTAAGAGATCTTTTATCAATAGGTGTCTTTTTAATTTTATTTAATTGTACCTGATCTTAAATTAATTGATGAGAAGTGTTGTCATGTATGTAAAGCCACACGTATGTTGTGGCTATTTGACTATGGATGAATAAAGACTTTTATTATTATTAATCAGAGCACGCAAAATGCATTATCCAAGGTTGAGAATTTAATAACACAGGATATACGTAGAATACGTACGACCAATATTGAGTGCGCTATGACCATATTTGGAAATTGTCACAATGTGTTGAATAAGTTATTGAATAAGAGACTCTTGTACCGTATTATCGGTCTTTGACCTCTTTAAAGCTTTGCTCTTACGAGCATATCTTTTAGGGATTTTCCCCTTTGAAAAGATATGAGTGGTGGCTCTTTGAAAATTTGCTGTAGAGAATGCTATTTTTGTCTGAAGTGCCAATTTTTTAAATAAAACACGTTTAAGGTTTGGCACTGCTAGGTGATACTGTGTCAAAAAGGGCAAGATATCTTTAGGGATTTCATTCTTTCGCTTCAGCGCTTTCTGTGAATTTGATGTCTGATAAGAGTGTCTCAATCAGACATTTTGGATAGCCTCTAGAACGGAGATGTAATTTGAATTTATAAATGTTCTCTTCAAAAGTTGTTCTTGAAGAATTAGTGCGTAGAAGTCTTAATGGCTTTGCCCTTCACGAATCCTTTTTTGACACCTGGTGGGTGGCTGGAGGAAAAATGAGTGTACTGAAAGGTTTCAGTCGGCTTGAAGTGTGTTTTTATATTCAGAGTGGATTGATTTTGAAAGCGTTTAGCTTTGTATACAACAGTGTCTAGAAATGTGGCTTCAGTGTTTGAGATCTCAGTTGTAAATTTGATGGTAGGGTGGTGTGAGTTTGCTTGTGTGATGAATTTGTCTATATCCGGTTTGCTGAAAAAATGTCGTCAATGTATCGTTTCCAAATCATTGGCTTTATGACGCTTTTGCTAAGAATAATAATGTCCGAAGATCGGCCATAAGATATTTGCAAAGGCAACGGCCACTTTAGTACCCATGTCCTTACCGTGAATTTGTAGATAGTTTTTTCCTTTGAACTGGAAAGTCTTAGCATTTCTTTGATATAGTTTGTGGGGATTGGAGGGTTATTTTTGTGAAAGTTTTCGTATGCTTTGCATCCTGTAGTGATTCCCTCCTCCTGTGGTATATTTGTATATAGACTTGTGACGTTCATCGACACAAAGAAAGTTAGTTTTCCTACCTTCGTCTCTTCAATGAAATTGATGAAATCTGTAGCGTCTTTAAGTCATTTGTAGTGTGCATTTCCTGCCGGAAAAGTTGAAGACATAATGGACTGCTTTGTCTCCTTTTATGGTGATGTGTCCTGAATGAAACTAAAAAAATTGGCACTTGTTCTATGTGAAAATGTGCTGACCAAACGGTGAAGTATTAAAAAATATTAAAATGTCAATCACACTTCTGAAAGTAATATTGTGGTTTTAGGTAGGGAGTTTTTTGTCCCCTTAAGGTGGGGGATTATCCTCATTTTGGTAGGGATTAGACCCTGTTTAAGACAGAATTCCGATTTTTGATACCCTGTTTAAGACATTTAACACGAAGCCATACCCTGTGTAAAACAATAATAGATATCGAAACTTTCTTATTAAATCCAATCACAAAACTATTTACAGCTTGATCAACAGAGATATCCAGTTTAAGACAAAAATTGATAAACCGATACCCTGATTAAGACAAAAAATGATAAATTCGATACCCTGTTTAGGACAAAAATCCCGAAAAACATACCCCGGCTGGCCGCACGTTCCCCTTAAGCCCTTATAAGGGAGTACCCCCTCCCGGGACGCATTGTTACCGCTTGCGGTTATTCCTGAAGTTGCACCTGTCTGTGATGAAGACGTGGTTGGCAGCGCAGCT
>OX421451.1:25278431-25283431 GCA_949126865.1 Montipora capitata | reverse complement strand
ATTTCGTTGCAATATTGAGGAATTTGAAATCACGTTCTTAAAGATTATAGCCCGGACAAACAAGCAGGTTCAAGTTTTCAGTAATAATCAGTAGATCTAGTTTCGAACGCTTCTCGTGAAATTCAATAAAAAACACTTAAAATAAAGGTCATACAGCGTGAAAACAAACAGGGTGACCCCATCTTTTTATTGCATTTCTTTAAATGTCCTGTGTATGAATATCAATTGTGCCAAGTTTGAAAAAAATCTGGATAGTACGTCATTTTCATGGGAATTACCTTAGGTCAAACTCTACATTTCTATGCATTAACCGCATTCAAAATTTCTTCATATTAATAGTATAAAACTCTGTTTTTGAAGGATTTTCCTTCTACTGCGTATAAAAAACAATCCAGTTTTCTCTCCTGTCTTCTTCTCAAATTGTTTTTTTCGGTATTTTGGTTACATTTGTTAAGCCTCTTCCCCTTCTGTCTTTCCCCTTCTGTCTTTCAGTGATTTGTTATATTTGCCAGTGTCGATCCGTTGATTAGTTATTTTCCTTATTTTTGCTATAATTATTTCCATTTTGGTTTTTTGCACAGTTGTTATATTTGTTATTCTTGCGATTGTGTACATTTCTGGACGTAAGTGTAAAGCATACTAAAGACCTTACAGACCAAGTTGACAGCTACAAATCTGTAAACTGGGATATTGCTTGCTGTGCATTCTACAATAAACAAGCGTTTCACGTGGTAATCCAAAATAAAAACAATAGGGAAAAAACGCAAATCACATACACACGGACACAACCAAATTTGGTATTCTTGTTGTTCACGCTAATGACAAAGTTAAGCTGGAAAACTATAATGAATTTGCTCATTCGTTCATGTTCATCTAACAAGCCATGAATCCCTCAAGATGGGCTCAGGACTTGTAGATCGAAGCAGGAACGAAGAAAATTCCCTACTCAATCCTCAGAACATTTCATGTATTTTACATACATACTCCTCGACCTTTGACATTTACAACTTTGTAATACTGTTCATAATAAATAGAAGTGACAATTTACACGGATAATTGTTAAATAATTGTTTACAAGAAGTTAACGCAAGGAGCGAGGACACCTCCAGGCCTATACGAGGAAGACCTCTTCTAAACATCAGGAACATGCTATTTGTATACATGATTTCGAGTGCAATTTGGAATGAATAAGCAAAAGTAAAATTTTTCAAAGGCGCACAAAATTGAACGAGACCGTAGGGCGACTGCAATTTGTAGTCTTTGAGAAAAGTTACTCGCGCTTTTTTTTATTCCAAATTGCACGAGAAAAACGTGCGATTACTTATCAATAATAATTCAGGGGTTTCAATAGAAGCCGGTTACCGGCGGTATACCGCCGCCTGCTTTGCCTCACACCGCCGGCTAGTTTGCCTTGATTTTCACTAAAAATGCTATCATAAACTTGTCAAACTGCCGCCTTCAATGGGCTATCATGGACGGCTATTTCAGAAGTTATTGAAACCCATGTAATATACATGAAAAAATTTGATGGTAAAGCAGAGGCAACGCACGCGTATAACGCAATAATTGCGCCATCCAGGGCTCGCATTTGATTGGTATTAATGCTACAATTTCACCTTTATTGCAGTATTTCAACTTTCTGCGCTAATTCACTTTTCTGCTCTCTGTATGGGATTAATTGACGTTCTCTCAGCCCATCAACGGGCTGAAATGTTTCGTGTATATTATTGACGTGGAAGTTATCGGCTTAATAAAAAGTTGCATAGTCCTCTTTAGGAGAAAAGTGTAATCTCATTAGATAAAGAATTCAAACATTTTAGGGCCTTAAAAGGAGTGACAGCAGTTGTACGGCACGGGCTCCCTGCCATGGGGTGGTATAAAAGCGATAGGTAGCATTAATTCAATTCGCACAGCACGTTTTTACAACAACAATACTCTGTTTAACTTAATTACATGTGTATAGTACCATTCTGCCTTGCAGTAACCCAGGTTATGATGAACAAGGGTTAATACAAAGATACTAGAAGGGGAACATTTATTCAAACGTTAGTCGTGGAAAACTTATAATTTAACACACATATCTGTAACAGTTAAATTTGCGCTATGTTTATTCCTATATAATCCACCCGAGGGATAGCCCTAGAAAAGGAAATGGGGCCCGCACTGGAAAAGAAAAAAAAATTGACCAGGGTGATCGCCCATTACCAGGTATACTGAACGCTCAGATGGCTTACATGGAAATAAAGAAAATCACTTAAAATTGCACTTTAACAGATATCTCTCTTTAATACAAAGATATCTAATATTGTGTACACGAAAACAAGGCCACGCATACCAATGACTACGTAACTTAAGGAAAAGATAGAAAAAGTTGAGAGTTGCGCATGCTTCTAAATATTTACAAGACGCTTTCTAGATAGCTTGCAAATCGATCCAGGTCATCACCAGAAGCCTTGGAGAAAACACTACTTATTCTGTGTATTTCCACCGCTCCACTTTCGTAAACCAAGACCTTCAAGAATTAACACACAAGAAAATGTAAGATGGACAGATGTTTCTATCAATGAGCAACAGCAATAAGGGCTTTATTATGCTTTTATCATTCCCAATTTTTGTTAATACCCGGTTTCCAGGCAAGGAGTCAATATGAAAATTTTGTCCAGGAAGAATCAAGATGAACGATTTTTACCTTAATGCTTAAATACAGCTGAAGAAAAACAAAAAATAAAGGGATTTCATCAAACAACTCATTTTGAAAAAAGGAGCTTGATTAGTTGGCAAGTGTTCTTCACTTGTATAATTCAAAGTCAGTTACTGAATAGGTCACTTCGGAAAATACCATAATACTCTTTGTTTGTCCCCCCAAATTTTGCATCAGCATTGTTTCCAGTTTCTCTTGGGACTTACAATTGTCCCAAGAGAAAACAAAAACAATGCTTATTCAAAATTTGGGGGGACAAACAAAGAGTATTATGGTATTCTCCGAAGTGACCTATTGTTGCCTACAACCAAAGCTCCAAGACCAATGTTCACTGAACAATTTTTGTAACAGACAGACATGTTTTACTTTAGACGATAAATTTTACAAAACACTCTGCAGCTTGTGGGGTCGGGCAAATAAAAGTAAACATCTAAAAAAAAATCAACACTATACAAGCTGTATGCAAAATTACATTGCAAGACGAAAGTAATACAAAAAAACATCTCAGGATATTATGGACAAAAAGCGTTTTAAAGTAGATGATTCTGGAGTTTAAGAACCATCATAACCGCACCGAAACAAAAACTTAGGGAAGCACTAAGGCCCACTTTTCAAACAAAAGCTTTGGAATGACATCCAGTATTCGGCTAATATTAAAACGAAACATTTCGAACTTTACCAGCTCGGCATTTCTCCCAGGGGTTCCAATTCCTGAAGCTGAATAATCGCTGGATAGCTCAAAACACGTTACACTGCAACAAAACAGGATTTGAAACGTCTGCCTACACCATCACTATCCATGAATGGGCCATTTTCGAGTTGCTGTTTGTCTCGGTTTCGAAGTTAGTCTTGGTGATAAACTATTGTAAGGGAAATTAGTTTGATTTGCATAAGAATATGCAACTCATTTCCATTTGAATGGTTGTTCACCAGGATTCGCTTTGAAATTGAGGCATGCAGCAACTTGGAAATGGGCTATAGAGTGTTTTCATTTACGTGATCAGTAACCTTGTTTTTCCACAGAAACAAAAGAAAACGTTTGCATGATAATAGAGCTCAATTCCCGGAGGAATGGGTCGGGACACCATCATGGCTACCCTTCCATTGTTTAGGGACACCAACAGGGCCGACGCGACATCACGTAAAAAAAAAATTTTCAACAAATAAGGGCTACATGTAGGTAACAATTATCCTGCGAAATCGCGCGGAATATCGCCTGATACTTAGCTGACAAGGCCGTAGGCTATATTTGGCTACAATCAGGCGATATTCCGCGAGATTGATTGTTTATTATTCAACAAATTGATGACAAAGCACAATGTTCTACGTTTATTAGAAAAAAAAAAAAGCAGGAAAAACTACCATTTTTCTCCGCGACACACAAAATTACGTATATCGCAGGATATCTGTCGAGTACGCACGACGAATATTGAGCGCGCTGTGACCATATTTGGACATTGTCACAATGTGTTGAATAATAAAACAACATAGCTGAACAAAATGAGCGAGGAGGTGATCAAATAATAATAGGGAGCTTACGAATCGACGACGTTTGCACGACGACGCCGTTAGATTGCGTGACATGTCCTCTGACATGTCCTCTACCTATATGGGCACTCGCCAGAGTCGCGCCAAAGTCGACGACGTTGGTGAGCGCGATTTGCCGGCGTCTCGAAAATAACAGGACTTGAGGTTAGTTGTCAAAGTTTTCTGAATGTTTCTCTCGATGCTTCAGGTGTTTTTTCCAAATAAATCATTGATCAAGTATCAATCAAGTTCTTGGCACATGTTTTTGATTTTTTTCTGTTTTCATTCAACTGATTCAAGTGAGCACCTTCTGCAGCGCCATGGCAAATAAGCTTACTGCTACTGAAACTGAAAGCACGACAAGGTATGAATGAAAAGTCGATTGTTATATTAAAAATCTTTTATTTTAATTACATTTCACTCAAGTATAACGTTTTCTAGCGGTAGCTTGAATTTGAAAGGCTGCCGGGATTGAAGAGTTTGTAGTTAATATTGGAGTGGAGCTTAGATAGCTTCGCTGCATGAATAACATAAGCTTAACAGTTCGTTCTCCAACCAGCTTTCAAAGTAGTTTATTTTTCCTTTAGTTTTGAACGATGTTATAGCGTGTAGACACACATTTTTACCTTGGCTTACATCTCCCTTTCCCGCGGGCGATGCGAGAAGACTAATCTCATAAATAAATGGCTCTTGTAGAAAGTGTCGCATTTATAGTTTGCAGGAATGAAAAAAGCAAGAGCAAGGCCCTACCTGTAAACTATTCAACAGGATT
>OX421451.1:25253431-25258431 GCA_949126865.1 Montipora capitata | reverse complement strand
ACATTCATTAAAGCTAACATTAGGCCTAATTAGACATAAACAAGAGTTTTTAGGCCTAAGGTTAGCTTTAATTAATGAATGTTTAGGTTTGTTTCTGTATTGGTAAAACATATAGCTTACAAGACGTACTACACTTTTCGATCCCTGCCCCATAAACGCGTGTGCTCGATCCTCGATCAACGCCTTCGAAATAGCTTCACCCACCAAACGTAATTTCCCAGTGAGTATACCACTTACAAAAACTAGACGCTCGGAGTACTTGTGATTTGAAATCGTTTTTTTCCGGATGTGCAAAATTAAGTTAAAGATAAACGCATTACATCAGGATGAATAACAAAAAAGTTTATTACTAGGGTCACATAGTTTACAAATTCAGTTGCAAAAATCCCCTAAGAAACCAGAATGGTATTAACATGATAATTTTAAGGTAGCACTCAAAACTATCATAAATAAAACACTTTTTTGTGATGCAGTGGTTCGTTTTTTTTCCAAGTAAAACTGTCGCAAAATGAATGAGTTGCCGGTCCAAAGGCCCCTTTGTTTTCCTCTACATTTGCAAAGACTTCTGGGATCGCCAGGGGCAACAAACAAACCAGTCGACTCCGCTAGAAATCTAAATCGTTCGAGTTTAAGAAGTAGTCGTGGGTGTGCAGTGTATGGATGCGACTATGACCGTCGATATTCACAGCGACAGATCAAACTAGGAGCAACTACAGAATACAGGGCCACTTTTGAAGGTATGTCACTCAAGCGGTTCGTCGGCTCGTCAGTCACGCTCAGTGATGAAAGAATAGGGAGGTTAAGCAAAGACGACGACGACGGCTACGAGAACGCCACAAAACAATGGCTTTAATTAGAAAAAACAATAGTTCTGCACGCCCTGCACGTGCGTTTTACATTTTGAAACATTTCTTTGCTGTTCTTGTCTTGACAACGACGTGAAATGATCAAATTTGAGGTCATGTGGAGGACGTGAGCACCTGACGATGAATTTTCAATTTTCTCTCTAAATATCCACACCGTTATCAATTAGTACTCACACTTTCCAAGCCGAGCGACTTGCAAAATTATTAGTGTAACGGGAATAATATTTTTAGACAACGTCCTCGTAGCCGTCGTCGTTGTCCTTGCTTAAGGTCCCTAATGAGAAAGGGATATATTAGAGAGTGGCTCGGCGGCTCCGCAGTGGTTTTAGTGCCTTAAGTACGTGGCTCGACGGCTCGTCAGTAAAATTGGATAGTAAGGGATTAGTACAAGATAAATCTTTGAATGGCTCGATGGCTCGTAAAAAGTGTACTTAACGAAACCGTAAAATGAAAGCTAACAGTGCTTCATCCTAATCACTGAAATAAGCGCTTAGGCTTAATCAGTAAACGAGTGCTGTATTCTTCAAACGATGTCGTAAAAAGTGTAGAAAACCGAACCGTAAAATGAGAGCTACGTGTACTCATAATGTACTCATAATAGTTCAGCTACAGTGTAAAGGGGTTATTCTGAAAATGTGACAACCATGAAAACGGAAATGAAACCATCTTCAACAGAAACTACCGAAAAGCGAATGTCGTCGCATACAGTTTTTGAAACGAAAATCAAAACTGATCAGAAACTATTCCCTTCTTCAAACCGAACTAATGCTGATGGAACGCAATGCACAACTGAAAATAAATTAAGATTGTCGATGTGAAATCATCCTCGATTGAAAGTGGAAAACTTAACTCGGAATTGCGCGAGGACGAAGCACTTTAATTCGACTCTTCCTCGAGATAGCTATAACGGCATTGCTTCAATGAAGACTCGGAATCTGGCTTTGAATGTTGCTTTCGTTTTCCTTTCGTGTCGATGTTTTCTCCAGCCTTCACATTACTGCCTTTGTCTGGATAACGTTTCATATACAAAATGGGCTTCTCGCAAGTATCACAACGGTATCGACCTGCAAAATGATTAGAGTAAACTTTACGGTGCTCTTGTTGGCCTTGAAGTTTGTTCTTTGAGGCTGTTTCCCCCAAGCTGTCATTTCTTTGTTGGTTCGATAACAGTAAAACCTTAAGACAGTACTAGTTTGATCTGTTTCTCTGAATATCGACGGTCATTGTCGCATCCATACACTCACTGCACGGTGATCGCCACCACCTTTGACTACTTCTTAAACTCGAACGATTTATATTTCTTGAAATCCTACAAATACCTCTTATTGAACGTTTCTTATCTCCCAATTTAACTTGAGCATAGACCTTACAAATACTTCTCATTGAATGTTTCTAATTGAGTATTTTAACTCGAGCAGCGCAATCGACTGGTTTGTTTGCCCCCTGACGATCCCAACATCTTAAAATGTGATTTCTAAATCACATATCATTTCTTCCATGTACAAGTATAAAGGCAAATTATAATTCGTGTAAGCTAGAATAGTACCGGTAATGACATCCTTCCCTATAGGATGTATTAGCACGAAATAATTCAATTGTGAAACACGGTTAATCATCTATACCAAATATATGGAGAACTTTGAGATTTCCTCCAACATCAACGTTTCACATACCATACAAAATATAATTTTTTAATTTACTGTTTATCTTTTCTATATTCACAGCTCATTTCTCGATGTATCACATTTACATTTGTAACACAACTATATGGGTGCACTCTGCTGATATAAGGTGTTTATGATTATAAAAACAAATTAATGGTAAACACCTCAGGGAGCCCGATTGGGTCACAGTTGCATTTGGGAGTTTGCTAAGCAAACAGTCCCTCATGCTTTGCTTTTGGTTCTTTACATGCTGGTATTGGTCTAGCACAGTTAAACAATTTTTTATCCGAGAACATTCCATCAATAAACAGTGTTCTCTACAAAAGGCGGGAAAGAGAAATTGATAATGCGGTTAAAGTAGTTGCCAGGGGCAGTTGCCTGAGTAATTTAAAACTCGAGAGGAAAATAGCACAAGCCAACACCAAAACACAAGATGGTGATGATAATTTGCCTGGTATAGCAGTGTCAAATGACATGGGGTGGCAAAAAAGAGGAAAAGGCCACAACTACCTAACGGGACAGGGGGCTGCAATGGGTGTTGTCAAAAGGAAAGTATTGTCCTACCTGCAAAACCTGCAGGTCCTGTGATGCCGGTAAAAAGGCAGACAAAACTGTAAAGAGTCATGATTCCAGGAAAAATCATTCTGGGTCTTCAAAGTCCATGGCATGCCAGCTCTGGTGCAGTGCACCTGATGCCGGAGCCTCATTTTCTACTTACATTGGAAATGACAACAGCACAACTCTGGCTGATATTCATAGCAAAGTGCCATATGGTGTGGAAAAATGGTCAGACATGATTCATGCTAAGAGGTCTCTCACCACACGTTTATACAACCTTAAAAATCGGTTTAAAAATCCAAACTGTTCCATTCTAAGTTCAAAAGTTATCAATTACTTTTCAAAATGTTTCAGCTATGCCATATCTAAAAATGTTGGTGAGTCTGAAAACTTGAGAGCAAACCTCCAGTGCATTGTGCAACATGCATTTGGTAATCATGCAATGCGTGATATTTCCTGGTGTGGATTTGAAAAAAGTCCTGCCACTTACAAACACTGTGATTTACTTAATGGGAAGGTTTGCTTTCTGAGTATACCACAGATGTCGTTATAAGCAAGCTTTTCCCTGGTGCTAACTCACAAAGAAATAAATGTTTAAACAGACATTCCATGGAATACTCAATAGCATCTGGGAAATGGAAGAAATGCCAGCTGACTTTCGTGACGCAACCATTGTCGCATTATTTAAGAACAAGGGTTCAAGAGCACACTGTGGGAACCATAGAGGCATATCTCTTCTCTCTACTGCCGGGAAAATCCTAGCACGTATTATGCTGAACAGACTGATTCCTTCAGTTGCAGAGAGGAATCTACCTGAGTTACAGTGTGGATTTCACCGTAACTGCAGCACAACCGACATGACCTTTACAGTCAGACAGATTCAAGAAAAATGCACTGAGCAGAACATGTGCTGCTACGCAGTCTTCATCGACCTAACCAAAGCATTTGACACGGCCAATAGAGAAGCGCTGTGGGTCATCCTTGGGAAACTTGGCTGCCCAACGAAATTCACCACCCTCATCAGACTGCTTCATGATGACATGACTGGAGAAGTGTTGTTGGACGGCAAATCCTCTGAAAGATTTGATATCTCAAATGGAGTGAAACAAGGATGCATGCTCGCTCCAGTGTATCACACAAGTGATACTTCATGCCACCAGAGATCTGGATCTGGGCATCTACATCCATTACCATCTCGATGGGTCACTATTTGACCTGAGGCGTCTGACAGCAAAGACGAAAACGCTGGAGAGGTTACTACTTGAAGCGCTGTTTTGCCGATGACTGTGCTCTTATGGCCCACAATGTGCACCATCTGCAGGTAATTGTTGACGTATTCTCTGAAGCTGCAAAACATTTTGGATTAACAATCAGTCTCAGCAAGACAGAGGTCCTTCTCCAGCCTGCACCAGCGACCCGTCCTCAACAGCCTTGTATCACCATCGATGGCACTCAGCTACAGAATGTCTAGTCATTCAAATACCTAGGGAGTACCATCTCCAATGATGACCAGAATTCAGAAAGCTAGCCAGGCTTTTGGCAGACTTCGTATCAAGGTCTTACAGCACAAAAGCATCTCTCTGTCTACCAAACTCAAGGTCTACAACACAATAGTTCTTCCATCACTGCTGTACGGCTGTGAAACCTGGACTCTTTACCGCAGGCATCTGAGAAAACTCGAGCAGTTCCACGCGCGTTCACTGCACCCCATTATGCGGATATGCTGGCAAGATCGCGCCTCGAACCAAGAAGTTCTACAGAGGGCAAGTACTACCAGTATTGAGACTATGGTCCTCAAAGCCCAACTACGCTGGACTGGTCATGTCATCCGAATGGACGAATCCAGGATTCCTCACCAGCCTTTCTACGGAGAGCTATCTCAGTGCAGACGCAACCAAGGCCGACCCAAGAA
>OX421451.1:25238431-25248431 GCA_949126865.1 Montipora capitata | reverse complement strand
TCGACTCCTACAAAAGGAGCATTTGGGTTTTTTTCGGAGTATCCCCAAGTCACCATCTAAAAAAATCTCTTCATTTCATATACCAGCATTAACATTTGTCATCTGCTTCATAATATTTTTCGCTGGTATCAATAGTTCATAAAATGGCAGGTATCCTGGTTTTTCTGTTTTGTTTGCTTTAATGAAGGCAGAGTGCAACAAACGAGTGAGTAAAAATGCTTACAATTCACGAAAAGAAACGCTTACCAGCAGACAAGGTAACTGCCATGGAGACAAATCAATAGCTGCTATTCGTTCCATGGTGTCTAACAGAAATAAAAAAAACCTGTAAATACATACAGAAGCTGCACGGAGAACGAAGGAGGAAGTTGAGAAAAGGAGGAAATTGAGAAGTTAGATGACAGGGATTGAAAGGGAAGCAGGACAAAAAGGCACACCAGCAGGCAGGAATGAGGAAAGAAATTTGTGAAGAGTAAGAGATTAGCAGCCAATTATAAGGGAGAAGATAGAGAAGAGTAGGAAAAAGACTGGCGGTCAAGCATGTGGAAATGAGATAAAAAGAAGGAGCAAATAAAAGGCTGACAGAATAGCAAACAAGTAAAAGGAGAGGATCTGGGGTAACAGACGGGGAAAGGAATATAAACGAGTCTTTCAAGGTTTGAAGACATATTTTATAATCATGTGGCCCAGGTTCGATTCTTAGATTCGGTGTCATATGTGGTTGAGTTTGTTGGTTCTTTGCAAGAGCTTTTCCCCCAGGTATTTGGTTTACCCCTCTCCTCAATAACCAACATTTGATTTTATTTGAGCTAGCTTAAGTTCATTTCTATGTACAGTGTCCCCAATTTGTGCTGCAGCGTCAAAGAACTTGACACTTAAATAAAGTTCATTATCAAATCCAAATAATTTACCAATTCCAGGTCTGTGGGCCTTCGGTGGAGACCGGCTACCATGCCTGTCGCAGTGAATAACATAACCCTAAAAAAGAGATAAGATCAAAGACGTGATTCCCACAGGGAACCTCGATTGTAGGAGAGCCAGAGCCATGATCCTTTTGGTCACAGCCGCAAATAACGATCTATGACTGTTTCCGAGGTTACTTATTGTCTCAAACCCTTCTAAACACTTGCATAAATTTAAAACAATTGTCAGGGGCCCCCAACGAGAATATAGTTTAGAGACCACTTAGACATAGCATTGTTAAACGTATTTTAGTATTCAAACGGTAGATATAGGCATTTTTTTATCCCCCAAAAATTTTTCATCTGTTCGGTTTTCCTAGCTGAAAGTCTAGTGATCCGAAAATTATAGGGATCAAAACTTACCTTTTTGAAAATTTCAGCCGGAAAAAAGGCTCCCGAAAATTCTAGGTGAGCGTTTTAGGGTAAAAATCCGTTAGAAATGGGCAATTATACCATTTTTTAGATGTTCGTAAATCTTAGGAAAGGTAGGCAAGCAAGAAATTTTGCAACAAATTTTCCGAAAATTCTAGATCTCAAATCGTCTTCCGAACAGATATTTTGAGAAAATTGACATTGGGTGCCCCTGAATTGTGGTTGCTGACGGTTACGAAGATGCTGAAGACCCTCAATAGAAATGAATTGCAGTCGACAAGACTGATGATGAATAGTTTATAAACTATGAACAAGTGGTAAGGCTACATGTTCACCTCCAATCCATACCATTTCTTTGTAAGTGAAGTTGCTAATGCCAGTTTTTTTTATAGGCACCAAATAACGAGTAGTATTTGTGGACATGCCGTTGCAAAGAAATAAAACCATGTTTGAGCCACTTCAAAAGAATCTTGATAAATAAATATCAAATCGAAAAATATATCTCTCCTAAATTAAACAATTCAAATTTGTTCAACGAAAAATGGAAAATGCTCGAGGGAATAAATTTTGGACAGTAACTGAGTCCACAATTATTTAACCGTACTTTATTTACTTAGTCAAACAGTTTCACTTTAATCCTTACTATTCTTACTTTTTACTTGATTGTGAAAAAAAAAAAG
This sequence comes from Montipora capitata, assembly GCA_949126865.1. Taxonomy (NCBI): domain Eukaryota; kingdom Metazoa; phylum Cnidaria; class Anthozoa; order Scleractinia; family Acroporidae; genus Montipora; species Montipora capitata. The sequence goes on along the minus strand of OX421451.1, from coordinate 25,246,417 downwards.
AGTAGTTGCTTTGCCTTTTGTCTCCTTGCATTATTATGGGACCTCCAAAGTCACATGAAGATCACTGAAAATTATCTTATTCCAGGGAAATGTTTCAAAACCAAACAAACAGGTCACTTACACCATCTGTGCCAACATAAACGTGATTTGGGTCATGAGGAAGGAATTTTAGAATGAGCGTTTGTAAGCTTGACTTGTTTGGAAGATTCCTGATGCGAAAAATAATAATACAATGCCACCAACATGTAACTGATCTGAGGACTTCAAATAACTTACATGTATTTACTGACAAACAATTGTAATTGTACACAAATGAGAACGGTTGCCTAATGGAAAACTTGTTTGCCAGGACTATGGAGGAATAAATGTTAATAATTATATACTATTAAATCTGAGTTGAGGACCCAGGAGTAATCCAGCGTTTTATTGCTTTATTTTATTGTTTTATCGTTTTATTCATCGTTTTATTGCAAGAAAATGATGAATCACTCCCGAAGTCCACAACTAATTTAAAAGAATAGTCATCGCTACTTGAAGAGTTTAAGAATCCGTCCACTGCAAGAAACCCCCTCCCTCCCTCCCCCCCCCCCCAAAAAAAACAAAACCATATATATAGTGTTGTGTGAACTGAACAAACACACGGCCTTGATAGATGAACAGCCTCAATGAATACCCCCACTAAATCTCAACAAACTTTTGTTAATTTTCACAATGATAAAGTACAAAAATCAGAAAATTGAAAGACAGACCCATATCAAGGAGAAGACCATGTTGGACCTGCGATTGTATACAATCACGACAAACCTAGAAGGCGACTGAAGAGAAATTGAAGAGCTCTTGATAAGCTTGATTTTTCCTCCAGGAGAGAGTCCTAAAACCAAACAGATTGCATACAGTCTATTTAAAATGAAGACAGATGTGATAATAAAAAAAGAAAGCTTGGTTATTATTCCTCAAAAGATAATTGAAATATTCGTTCAATACAGGAGGTTGGTGAGCCACTCCTAAACAGCCAATTCTACACTCAGAGGGACGAGTGGCCTACAAAAGAATGGACGATGCTATCAGAATATAATACGTATTCGTCAATTACACACACGACCCCATACCGATGATGTGCTTTACAGGCATCTTCGGTTACTTGTACAATGGACATCATGAAATTCTCTGGTATGCAATATCGTGTGCAGTGTGGATGGAGAATTGTGCAATGGTACGATGTTCTAAATGACCCTTTTCGTTGATTTAGATACGAAATGCACATGACCATTTACAATCTTCACTGACCTAGATCGGATTCTGAGCCTGCACTATTTGTTTTATCAAACTCTACCACAACCTGGCAAAAACAAAGCAAAAAGATAACTTGAAAGCACTCTATTGTGTTCCAGTGTCAACTCAAGCAAGTATACAAAGAGTAGTAACAAAATAATAGGAAAGTACATTACCCAGAGGAAAATAAAGGCGTTTTCTTCTAAAGAAGCCAATTGGAAAGACAATCCTAACATATCATCTGTGAAAAAGGAGCAAGACATCAGTCCCACATGACGATAGAAGAATAGTTATTGGTACACAACAGTGTGAATTTGACTATGGTTGTGCAAAAGAGTGTTGGAAGGAGTCAAACTCTAGCAGTCTTAGGGCAGTTCTTGTAAGGCTTCAATTTTTTGGACTTCCTTTGCAGCAAGACCTGCTATTGTATTTAGGGTTGCATGCATTGATTCTGCTGTTTGTTAAAAAAGGCCACATCCCTTCAGCCTCTCATACAGAGTGAATCCTTCTTAGTTTTATGAAAGTTGGCCTTCATTTCAAAATAAGCTCTGATTCAAATGTATGCCTCACAAAACTTTTGAACTTTGCGTTGCTTTGAAAAGAGACTAGTGTTTTCTGGAATGGTGAGACCTGGAACCTTGAGAGAATTGCTTTAAATTACCCTCTTTAAAGTACTACAATATTTTCTAATGGCACAAGCCCTTGGACAAAGAGTTCAATGAAACTTAAGAAGACAGAAGTCTCAATTGACATCTTTTCAGAAAGGGAAAGGGAAAAAGACAAAAGAGTAATGAGATAAAGAAACTAATCTTGGAGCAGCTTAAGAACTGCAAGGTGAACATTACACTGTATTGCTAATATCAAATCTTGCCTTAATATAATGCAAATGATTCACAATATTTTGGTTCTATTATAGCGATAGTCACATAGTTAGATGGAAGACAAGAGGACAAGAATGCCAGCCACTTGGTACTCCAAAACAGAACATATAGTGTAATGGCCATGTTGGTGTTTCAAACTATTCCTCCAGAAATTTAAACACACTCTATTTTTAAACAAATGTTGTCTTTTGTTCCATTTTAAACGACATGACATCTGATTACATACACGAATAAGCTCTGGGGTATTAATAATGAAATTCAGATGACTAGGATGACTAGGATTAGTTCAGATGACTAAGAAAAGAAACAGTGGTGTGATAAACAAACAAAAACATGACTAGTACATGTACGTACTGGGTACATGACTAAGAAGTTGCTTTGCAATAGACCAATTTCCATATATTAAAAATTCAGTCCTAAACAAAAGACATCATCTCGAGGCTCTGGGGAATAAATATAAGGATTTGGATGAGTTTATTCCCCAGAGCCTCGACATGATGCCTTTTGTTTAGGACTGAATTTTAATATATCGAAAGTGGTCTATTGACTGAAATAGAGCCCAAGTACGGTTAACCTCTTGCATTGCATTACACTAAAACTATGTACGTCTATAAACAATCACATTGTTCGCCGTGCTAGGCCTTGTACTACTTATGAATTAAAGGTAGTGTCAAGGTATTAGTTACAATGTACACATACATGTATAAATAAAGGTCAACCCTCACTCCCAGTTGATGTTTAAAATGCTAAGGCTTAAGCACGCTATTGATACATTTTTGTCAGAATTTTTGACGCATACTATTCAATCACTGTGCTGTGTTCACAAATCTGAAAAATTAATGCAAATTGAAAGAATGATACTCCCCAGATGCTGCCCTCTAAAAATAAATGCATTCATTGTATTACAAATCCAACCATTACACACCTGCACAATTAACACAAACCCAACCACCGCAATGCTTACCCGACATAATGTTTGATCCTGCAGAGGCTCTGGCACTGAGCAAAGAAAAATCATTCACATGACAGTAAAGTTTTGGCCTGTAGTTGATTCCCACGTCATCACAACTCAACTCAAAACCAGTTACAGAAAATAATACTTCCAAGCATACGAACAAAAAATATTTTTTTCAGCAGCTACAGTACCAGTTGGGATGTTCTTTTTTTTTTTTTTTTTTTTTGCTTATCTCTTTAATGTGATTCATTACTACCTACGGTATATTTCTTCTTAATGTTGGTGAGGTTTGTGGGTACAATAACTAGTTATTAGTAAAGGAAAATCACTGAGTAAAGGTTTCGAGTGAGTGCATGCATAAAAGTGATCTAAACAAACATAAACAAAGACAGACAAACAAGCAAACAACAGGCAAACAAGGGAGTTCATTGGTAAGTTAACAGAGTCCAGAATAAGTATGTTCAGCCAACATGAATGGCTGGAAAAAGTTGTCTTAACTACTTGTATTGCCCTGGGTGATTACTTGAGCCTATTTACTGTACATCAATTTAATGTTTTCCAGTTAAACAAAAAGTTAATTAACAACTATTCCACGAGCGCACTTTGGATATGAGATGGTAAATAGCCAATGAGGCGCGTAGCGCCGAGTTGGCTATAACCACTCTCATATCCAACAAGCGCGAATGGAATAATTGTTTTATTACATTCCGTAAACGCCAAAAGGTTGGAAGTAAGAAATACGAGCGAAAAAATCGAGAAAACCCAAGCAAAATTGAAAAAACATGACGAGGATGCGATGTTGTGTAATACTGGTAGTCAGACAGACGCAGGCTCATCGCAAAAACATTTCTTACTTTTTCGCGTACTTCTAAACGTCGAAATTGATCTAAACTTTCCACAAAAATGCGTTTTTTTTTCTTTAGTCAAAAAGAAATTTCGCTTTCCGGTGAAAATAATTTTAAATTAGCAATGCTTAGCGGAAGTATTTGCCATGTAAGGTCAAACTAAAGTACATGAGCTGATAACCGAGATTGAATAAACCAATCAGAGCACCAGAAATACATTAACCGAGGACGCGAATTTAAATGAGAATTATACTACGGCCGCAAAGCGGCTATTGACGTTATAATTCAAATTATATGAACTGATAAAGTGAGACAACAAATGGTAGGAATTTCCCGGTTAGTGCTTCAAAACCACTTTTTGATGCCAACAGAAGGGCGAACCCCCTCTAAAGAAAACAATAGAAGGGACTTCATCATACCGACAAGGCCCTGGGGACTAGATCCCTGGTCCCATGATGCTTAAGTGGCTTTTAAACGCTATGGAAATGAAAGAGAGACCCAATAGAAGGGAGGGAAGCTCATATATTTCTCACTTCATCTGTTCATATAATTTGAATTATAACTTCAGGGCGCTTTGCGGCCCTGGTATAATTCTCATTAAATTCCCAACCTCGGTTATTGCATTTTCTCGTGCTCTGATGGTTTTAATCAATCTCGGTTACCAGCTCATATACCTAAAATGCTATCAGCTGGAAAGCGGAATTTCCCTCTGAATAAAGCAAAAAAAAAAACAACAACACGTTTTTGTGGAAAGTTTGGATCAATTCCGACGTTTAGAAGTACGCGAAAAGGTAAGAAATGTTTTTGTGATGAGCTGCGTCTGTCTGACAACGAGGTATTACACAACATCACTTCTTCTTCAAGTTTTTTTCGATTTCGCTCAGATTTTCTCGCTCATATTTCGTACTTCCAAACTTTTGGAGTGTAAGGAATTTAATAAAACAATTATTCACGCATAACTGAATAGCGTGTAATGTGAAGTGCTCGATTTCTATCCCATATGAACCATGTGAGCGTTAGCCCTACTGATGGAAATGGGCCCACACAAGGACAGAGAAAAACTCTGACCAGGGTGGGAATTGAACCCACGACCTTCGGGTTAGATCTCCGCCGCTCTACCGACTGAGCTACAAGGTCAGACGGGAGCAGGCCGTGGGAACTGAAGTTGTTAAAGTCACGCTTGTTGGCTACGCACCTCGTTGGCTATTTACCATCTCATATCCAACACACGCTCATGGAATAATTGTTAATTATATTTCACAGACTCCATTCAAAACACATGAGACAACAAATGGTAGTTTTGAACGCTGGTAATAAGAAAAATAAAAACAGCCATGGTTCTGCATAACAAAACATTTTAATTATATAAATTATACTGAACAGGAGAATAGCTGAGGTTACATGAAGATCTACTTTGAGGATAAGACCCCAGTAGCAAAGTCTGAATCAAACAAGGGTTTATATATCATAAGGTTCTGAAAGTTGAAGGAGAAGACCAGTCGGCCACTGACATGATAGTCGACCGCGGGACATCGGAAAGAGAAGAGGGATAACGGGTCGAACATTCCTGGATAATTTGAGATAGTGTCTAAGGCATTCCATGGGACAGAGCTTCTTGCCTTGGTCAAGCGGGCAAAAAAAGCTTCCATTGGTTTATCCACATTTCTAGTTTCTCGAGGAACGTTGAGTTTGAAAGACACCCCTTCTGGAAGCACGCTGCAATACCTGAGATCCAGGGAGGCCAAGGTGGAAATCCGATCAGGACAGGTTAAAGCAAACAGGGTCACTAACTTCACTGAGATGGCTTTAAGTGATAGGGTGCTGTTTTCCCCAAGTAAGTAAGGTATTGAATTATAAAATCAGCATTCCAGGTATGGGAATACCTGGGCTTTGGAGAGCCTAGTAACGTAAGGATGCTGACCAAATGAAAAACCGTCTATCTTTGGATGAACACCAGCGGCACCACTGGTTCCAGCTAGACTCGTAGGTTTTGAGTATGGAGGTACGAGTTGCTGCGAAGAGTAGATCGGCAATGTTTGATGGAATGCCCTCAGCTCGGAAACATTGGCGGAAACCTGAAACACGGCCAAGTAAAGGCCAAGATACACTGGATGAACTCTGTTCAGGTACGTCGGGTCCGTTAAGAGGGTTGCAATGTTCGTTAGCAGAACTGGCTGAGATATTAGAAGTGTCAGCAGCACTGGCCACCAGGGTTGGGCTTGCCAAAATGGAGCAACAAGAATTAGTTCTGTTTGGTCGATCGTTATCTTTGTTAGTGTTCTGGATATCATACTGAAGGGGGGTGGGGGAGGCAGAGCCCCGTAGAGGAGCCAAGTTTATCGTAAAGGAATCTGTATGGATGGCTCCCAGGTTGGGTCTCCAACTCATGTAATCCGTGAGTTGGGTGGTTAGATGACTCGCAAACAGTTCCGTCTCGCAATTCAGCAGAAGAGGTTGAATAACTGTTTGGTCCAACTCAGTCGGGCTTAATCTAGATAAGAAAATACAGACAGATGTGATCTACTAGGATTTTGCAAAGGCTTTCGATCACAAGATTCTGCTTGCTAAACTGAATGCGTACAGGGTCTCTGGTAATTTGCTATTGTGATTTACTAATTATCTTTGTGGCCGTGTTTAACAAGTAGTTCTTGAAAGTGCTTCATCACAATGGGCCCCTGTCACCTTTGGAGTGCCCCAAGGGAATCTGCTGGGTCCACTCACGTTCGTTATTTTTACAAACGATCTACCTGACGCTGCAAATGGTGAAGTAAATACTGCGCTTTATGCTGACGATTCAAAGATCTTTGGTGCTGTTAAGTGCATTCGTGACTGCGAAGTTTTAAATATGGATGCGATACAACAACATTCAATTTAACACCTCTAAAATGCAAAGTCCTAACGGCCACATGCAAGAAACAACCCATACACTATAACTACACCCTTAACATTGTGCAACTCCCTCGTGTAGCTGAAGAGAAGGACCTTGGAATCATCGTCACCAGCACTCTTTCATGGGTCAAACATATTAATGCTGTTGTGTCGAAAGTAAAAAGTTACTTGGTCTTCTAAAGCGTACTTGCCCACTATTGTTAAACATGGCAGTCAGATGTACATTATATTTGTCCCTTGTTAAATCGCAACTTTGCTTTGGAACGCAAGTGTGGTTTTAAGTCACAGCTACCTACAAGGCAAGATAGAGCGAGTGCAGAGAAGAGCCACTAGGGATATACTGCAGTCTCGCATCGCAGAAATGTCTCCTGTCTCCACTTCAATATAACCTTAAGACATATGGCGTCAGTTCATTTTCTGTTGCTGCCCCTCAACTATGGAACTGTTTGCCTACAGACTATTAGATTTTATCATTACTTTTTGTATACTTTTAAGTATATATTTTCATTTTTTCGTATCATATTTTTTAGCATACATGTATCATATTTATGAATTTTTAATACTGCTTAATTAATGATTATTGTAATTAGCCCTTCTGTTGGCATTAAAAAGTGGTTTGAAGCCGGGAAATTTCTACCATTTGTGGTCTCATATATTTCAAACGGAGTCTGTGAAATATAACTGTTATCCTGTAATTATGATGATTGAACAATTAAACAAAAAATAAACAGCAAAAACACACAAAAAAAAACCCCAAAATTTAAAAGAATTAATTTATTCAAAAATTCACAATTTTTCCATTTGAAATTACCTGGAAATCTACAGTGTATCAATAATGGATGAATAAGAAACCACTATCAATTGGCATAAGTAGAGTTTGTCAAGTCAGGCAAAATAGAATATACAATAAATGCTTGTCTTTCTCAGAATGATTGACTTTTGATAGTGTGTAGATAGCTGTACAGAACTGACCATTTTATCAAAGAAAATAGTGTACACTGTACCTGTCTCCTGGCATAACCAGTGGCAAAAGAGAGACAACTGGACTCAAATGGCTCTCGTCTTTCTTTAATATACCAGCTGTAAAGATCAACATACATGTAAAGGTAATAAGATCTATTTCCTGGCTTTAAAGGAATGTTAG
>OX421451.1:25210931-25235931 GCA_949126865.1 Montipora capitata | reverse complement strand
GTGAGTATGCCACGAAAAAGATCAGCGTGCTCGATCTTCTTGACAGGGGCACCTTTGACTACCTGATTATCAGTTTGGGTGTTCCACATACAAGGCACCAATTTGGAGGTTCAGGAAACTTAATAGGGGAGGAAGAAACTACCAGTACATGTAGCTAGGACTGAAATGCCAATTAATTGTTGCATTCTGGCCATAATACTTACAGTCCTTTAGTTGAAAAATAATTTCTGTTATAACACTTGACCATTTTTTCCCCCACTGAGGACCCAATCTTTTGTGACCACTTTGCAAATCAGAGTCCTTTACTACATTGAGTCCTATTAGCCCTATTCCTAATACTGTAGAATTCGCGTAAGATATGCAACCCAAAATAGATGGTGGACAGTTAGGTAATGTTATGTCAAGCATTTTTTTTTACTTCACCTTTGTAGTTGTATTAATCTTGTCCACCACTGGCGCATATGCAATGAGTAAGAAGTGTGTTTGCACACGGGATATGTGAACAAATTTCACTGGCCGACCTGAAACAAAAAAAAAATTGCAACAAATCATGTTAGCCTTGAAGTAAACAACAAACTTGAAAGGATTTTGGAGAACAAGCAGAAATCCCCCAGACTAAACAACACTTCCAGGTGGCTCAGGCCCAGCATACTTTGTTTTCTTTACTGTGCCCTTTTCAAAGAGCCTTAAAGAGGTATTGCAGGAACAAGGCCCCAGCTTAGCCCGTAATCACAAGTAAGGCAACTAAATTCCAGCAAACTGGACTATTTGAAATGACCAAAAATAGATCACTGGCGAGCTCAAAGCAATGAGTTCCTTCACTTTGTACCTTCAAGATATGAGTGCTTGGTTGCTAGTTGCATGTAGCCGTCGCTGCAGGTCATATCTCTCTTCTCTTTAAACTGGGTGTTTGTCTGTTCACTGACACTCTCTTCCAATAAGATTAAACATGTCTGCCAAAGAATGCATTTGCAAACACCTTAAACTTGCTCTTGATTTATTACTGTCATCTTCCTAATACAGTACAAATAATCTTTCTGCATTTTTGGGTGTCAACATAACAAATGAACACCATTACAGCCATGGTGATTCTTTTATTATGTGTAATCATACTCTTTGGAGGGATTGTTTCAAACTTTTAAGACAATGCACGTATACTTAACAACAGGAGCAAGAAACTTGCTCATTCATAGTGTGATGCTCCAGATTTCAAAAGAATGTTCTGGCAATCAGTCAATCAAATGCAATAGTGGGCAGAAAACTTCCCTTTTGAAATGATGAATATATCCAGCAGCTGAACCAAAATAATTATTATAAACATTGTCTTGCAGTAGGTACGAGTAAATGAAAAGCTTAGTCTCTTAAAGTTACTGTGCTCAAGCTGTACATGTAGCTGTCCCAATGATTTTAAAAAGCTTCTTTTTCTTAGCTTTCATTAAAGAAGAAAACACTTCAACCAATAATTAAAAAAATTAACCCACTTGTGTAGCTCGTTGGAGAAAACTTGCTAATCTAATGCTGTCAACGTTGGCCTTTTCTGTTAAGCTGTACAAATCTTCCTCCAAATTATCTTTTTCGTCTGTGAGATAATTATTATGACAAGAAAAATACACGTACATGAATAGCCATATTTATACTAGAGGACGTCTAAGACGTCCAGCTGCATTAAACGTCTGGGCATAAGTGTGACTAATATAAATACGGGACGCACTTAACTTCGAAGGTTAGAAATCAAATTAATGATTTTCGTCAAAAGATCCTGGGATTTAATCACCAAAGAGACTATGTGCCCTTCATTGCTAAGTGCGTCCCAGTTAAGTGCGTCTCGTCTTTATACTAGACGGCTTATAGACGTCTGAGACGACTAAGACGTCTGTTAAGTGCGTCGTTTAGACGCACTTAACTTGAGACGTTTAAATGTAAAGACCCTGTTACACTGGGTAATATTTCATGCAGCTTATCGCTTTGTCTAAACTCTTAAAACATCACGCTGCTTCTAAGCTTCGAATGTTCCGTTCACATTGTTGTAATGCAAACATCTATGGAAAAACTGTGTTGAATGAAGAAATTCCTGTCAACAAATACCAGAAAAAATTTTAATATACAAGCCTCGTTTCCATGCTGGCAAAGAGTGTTACAAATTGAATTGCTTGTCGATCTTTGTTTACAATAGAGCATTTTCCATACGACAAGTGAGGAAATGAGAGATTCTGCAGCATGTATGCTTCATACAGCAAAATAAATTCTTTATCATCAATGATTTCTTCTTCCACGCACAATAGAAGCATTTCTTGCGCTTCTTTAAAGGATCCCATTTTTTATTTTTTGTCGAGACAAAAAGCCTTGAACCACCGTGTCGATTGCACTCGTGTCACAAAAATTAAGCTTATTTTTCCTGCGCTTATAATGACATTCTTGTTCCAGCCTTTTGCTCGGTCACCGTGTTCTCAAAGCAGTCATGACCTCTATCTAAAGCTAACTATTTAAAGTGGTGCCAGATAGTTAGTCAAAATGATTCCTTAAAAGTCCCTCCAAACTTATAATAATTATACTTTTCACAAGGCCTGAAAATTGTTCAGGATGAAATATTATCACTAAAAGAAACATTGTCGTCATATAGTTCAGAATGAACCTTGCTAGTATTTATGTACTACTAGTGTAAATGCACATGTAATACCTTACAAGTTACATTGCAGAGTGGTCAAGAATACTTACCCCCAAACCCAGCAGCATCGCTTGCAGGATTTTGTGTCCATTTTGTTCTTGTTTCAATTTCCTCTGTCTGTACTTCTTTTTCCACATTATCTTCATTGCATTGCACATATGCCTACAAGCATACATACATAAAACAAATTAAGAAAACAAGTATAGCATCAAAGCTTAAAATCAAACACATCTTGTCCCAAAACAAAAACAGACTCCCTTGCACTTACAAGTCAGGAATGCTTTTGCCATAGAGTGGATAGCCTCATTTAAGGCGGCTCTAACCAGTTTCAATACTTGAGAGAAACATTCTTATCAGAAGGATTGACACTACAACACTTAATCACTCAACAGCAATGTTTGGGTACCCTGTCAAACACCAATTATTCCTGAAAAAGGTTCGGTCATGTTTGTTTCGTAAAACGTTACCGTGGCAACAGGAAAGCCCTGCAAAAACACCCCATACTTTGGCTTCAGTTGCGCATCTCAAAAATGAACACAGTGACCCCCATTTTTTATTTCTGAAATGTAACCAACGTGCCAGAATGAAACTTTCAGAGACACCTTAAAAAATTAAAAAATTACGATAGTTCTGAATCAGCTCCACATATTTTTTTTAAACTTTGCAGAGAGTTTCATCTTGGCCTGCTGATCACTTTTGTGCAATAAAAAATTGGGGTCACAGAGTTTGTTTTTCAGATATGAGTCACTAAAGCCAAATTATAGGATGTTTTTGCAAAACTTTCCTGTTACCATGGTAACTTGTTACATCACAAAAATGACTATCTTGTTCAGCAATAATTGATGTTTCACATCAGTTTTTACCTGTTTAGTGTCAGATCGTCCAAAGTTTTTAATATACAGCTCATATTCATTGAGGGGCGGCAAATCAAAAATGTCGAAAGCAGCAACATCAAGGTCAATCAGGTGCATCAACTCCTACAACAACATAAATTTAACATTATTATTGACTTCCAAAGGGTCTTGAGAACAGCAGATGAGAAATAACTTCAAGAAATAAAACATTAAAAAAAATTTTACAACACATTTTTCGACATACTTATGCCATCTTCATGATCAGTTGTGAATTAGTTGTACACCTTGAATTTAAACCTATTTATAAGACAAATATAATGGATAAATTGCTGCATTAGTGGCTTATGTACATGTACTTACTTACTTGTTTTTTTAAGTAAGTGAATAATGTATCAATTTATCCATTGTATTTTTCTTATAAATAGGTTTACATTGAAATTGTACAACTCATTCAAAACTGAAGCTGGCATAAGTATGTTGAAACATGTCTCATAAAAACATTAATGTAAACTGTTGTCTTATTTCTTCATATTATTGACTTGCTATAGCGGAGCTCCACGTAAGCCAAACGGAAGACCATAGTTAAGAAAATATGGTAATCCATTGATGCGAGAAAATTGGGTTTTGGTCACCATACGACCGTATGCCAGCTTCAGTTGTGAATGAGTTGTACAATTTGAATTTAAACCTATTTATAAGACAAATATAATGGATGAATTGATGCATTAGTGGCTTACTTACATCTATTTACATTTGTACTTACTTTTTTTTGTAAGTAAGTGAATAATGTATCAATTTATCCACTGTATTTTTCTTCTAAATAGGTTTAAATTCAAATTGTACAACTCATTCACAACTGAAGCTGGCATAAGTATGTTGAAACATGTCTCACAAAAAAATTAATTGTAAAATGTTGTTTTATTTATTCATATTATTGACTTGTTATAGCGGAGCTCCGCGCAAGCCAAACGGAGCACCATAGTTAAGAAAATATGGTAATCCATCGATGCGAGAAAATTTGGTTTTGATCACCATACGACCATATGTCCGTACGTCAGTCCATGCATCCTCCATGTATGCCAATGTGACCAGTATCACGCAACCATATCACAGGCTCAAGTTTAGAGCTCATCGAGGAGGCAAAAAACTCCAGTTGACACTCTAGCTACAATCTTGGACAAAACTCGTTGGGAAAATGTGACGCTCTCATTTGTCTGTGCGATAACGAGTAAATTCTTCCTACTTTCCCCCCTCCCCCCATCCCAATGTTGTTTTAAAAAGCAACCAAAGGCTTGCACAGTATTTTGCATCACATTACCAACATTGGTATGGGGGGAAGGGGGAAGGACCAAGATATTTTGTGAGTGCGTGCCAAATGATGCTTAAGCTAGAATTTTTCCCAAGAGTTTTGTCCAAGATTGAAGTTTACAGTATACATCTTTGATATTGGACATCAATTTTATGGTCAATTGACACCTGTCAAAACAAGGTATATCCACTGACCAGTATCACGTGACCATATGGCAGGCTCAAGTTGGACCTTATTGAGGTCAGCTGTTTTTTTTAATTTTTATAGTTGACCACTGACCAGGGACTGGTTGTTGAATGGATTGCAGGCTCAAGCCAGGTCAGACACACCTGAGCATAAACGAGGCTTAATTTTTCGCGCTCTTTCTGTGGTATGATGCGGCTACACGGCTATGCTACGTCAACAAAAGCTCTTGACAGTCGATGCTTTTCCTGTTCAGGTACGGTTTGAAAAATATTTTTTTCTTGCATTTTTTGCTGGTTTCAATCCAGGTTTGGTCAGGACACACTGGTGGCTACGTAGTTATTCAAGTCAAGCATTAGAAGGATATAAACTTAAGGCCGAGTGTTTATTTTTAATTTGTTTAGTGCTACTTTTTGCTCTGAATGTTGCAATTTTTGGCACAAGTCTTAAGATTTTTAATTTTGAATCTACTACAGTTGCAAGATGCCTGGACGGCCTATGACAGAAGAACAGAAATGAAAGGAGAGAGAAAGAGAACGAGAACGACAAAACGGTACACCAGTGAAAGAAGTTACTCCACAAATTCTTTTCTTGGATTTCTACGTATGAGTTATTTCAAGTGGATGCATATTTCTAAAAACTGGTTTAGTCGTTTTTTCCTTTGATCAGGAATGAAACTCGAATTTTTATTCTCAACTGGAATTAAATAACAATCATGCATGTGTACTCTTTTTGGACAGAAATAATTGTTGCTGGTTTGTTTGGCTTTAAAATGCGAGCGAACAAGAGGTTTTGTAACTCAGTTTGCCTAACTGTTTTCAATGTGCCTTGACAGTGACAAGAACATTTTGCGCTTATGTTACAAACATGTAATCGCAATGAGTTCTCGTAAAAGTAAGGAGAAACATCACCAGCTTGTGTTTTCAGAAGTTTGTTTAGAGCACGTACAGGTAATTTGTTGGAGATCTTGTTTGAAGTTTGTCCTTTCTAGCCGATTCCGGTTCTAAGCCAAGTTGGCGTGTTTCAATGAAATACATAAAAACGTAAACAATCTTGTTTTCAGAGATAAAGTGGAATAAAGTACATCAATAAAACTCCTTGTTTGACCTTGAACCGACAAAGACGATCTGTCACATCACGAGCTATAGTTCGTCCGTGATTTCTAACTTTGGCGTGATTCCTATTCACTAGCTTTTAACAGTCGACTCTGAAATGGCTTCTTTCCTTTTCTGTTCGCTTGCTGAGGATTTTGGCTTGTTTTCTTTTAAAACTCTTGCGATTCAAGAAAAGTTAATTGCCTAACTGATGAATTCGACAGTAAATTTCGCAGGAAAAACGGATATCACACTCATCCCTTCGTGATTCATGCAAGCAGTCGGTTTTTCTGGTGAAATTAACCATGGAATTCACTAGTTAGGCAGCGAAGAAAATGACATAAGCAATATCCGGGAAAACCAAAAGGCGGACAGTTCCAAAGCCTTTTATTTTCACTAATCCTACAGCCAGTAAGAATAAACAACCTGGGAGCTCCGCTTTTAGGCTTGGCTAAATCTATATATATATATTAGTGTTACATGTAAATAATATGATAATGTATTATATAAATCTGCCAGTCAGTTCCAGCTGTTCAACTTTCTGTATCAGACATGCTTACAGTGTACATGTATAGTTGCAGATAATTAAAAACAAGAAATAGATAATGTTTAATGGCACCTTCAACTACATGTACATCCTCAAAAAGCAATACAAGACACAGAAAGCTTATTAAATTCTACACCTTAGTAATACAAATTATTTTCACCTGTCCTCTCCTTCTTGTTCGCGAGGCCACTTTATCAGAAATCTGCTTCTGTTTTGCAGCAACAAAGTTTATTCGGCCATGAGTAGTTGACATCGGCTTAACGTTTTCTAAGCATAAAGAAAAAAATCATATATTTCAGAGTCACCCCTATTGCTTATTAACTGGAAAAAAGAGAAACAGATACATGTACATGTTGTACAACACCAACACCACACGAGGCAGCTCACAGGTGCAAGTAGTTTATAGCACCAGAAGAATAGGACTGAAGGGAAGCAGCAGATCTCTTCCCTTGATTCACTCAGTATCTTAGTATTTGACCCATGCTACTGGAAAGTAAATCAAAGCAGTCATTTTTCCAATGGAGACGCTCTTCAAAAGCTAGCAATACACCACACACAAACACACATTATACCAGAACAGACAAGAAGTTGCAAACATTCTTTCTTGTGATTCTACATTCTAAGTCAGGAAAAAAAATCAACATTTTAACTTTGTAATATTGTTTCTTGGAGGTAGCACACTGGTCTTTAACACTGAAAAGGGTAGAGACTCCCAGATGGTGATTCACTGCCAAATTAAAACGTACAGGCTGTTGAATGAGTTTATGCAGTATTAAATTTGTTATTCGATCAGGGGTAACAGGATCAGGATAATTATTCCTTTTTCTGTATTTAATGATAATTTTTTATTATTTGCCAAAGGCAAGGTGAATATTGGTGAATAAAAAACATAAAGACAAAGTTGAGGATTTTATTCACCGAACCTGAAATGAATAATAATTGTTTTAGTATAATTACAGAGGAAATTCTTTGAAACATATGCATTTTCTTGAAAACAATTAATTTCTTTGTCTGTCACCTTGACAAAATGGCTAGGAGATAACCGCTTAGGTGACTATCGTGCACTACCGTATCTACTTGAATAAGCGCCACCCATGGAGGCGAAAAGTTAATAAGCACCGGTGCTTATTCGAGTACTTCTGTAAGATGATAAAAATACACTGTAATCGCTGCAATGTGGTTCTAAGCCAGAAATGGGAATTTACTTCATCAATAGTGATGTTTTTCAGTTCAAAGTGAGTATATCTCGAAAACAAAAAACAAAAAATAATATAAGTTTAAAAAAAGTACATCTTGATGCTCTTCCATTCAGTTCTCTTTTCAAAATCTTCACGTTCTTCTGTTCTTGCGTGAAGGCTGTTAACTTCATCAGTACAACACGCCCAACCTCCCTCTTTCTCTTCCCTGTAACTGTTGCAGTGAGGAGATTGTTGGTGTTTGCTTGTAAGAAGGTCAACAAACGGAATAGTTCGATCTGTACATCATTGGCCAGCAAGAGTATTTTCAGCATCTGGTCATTCATGTGCCACATACACATTGGTTGCGTTGGTGTCGTCTTCTTTGGCTTCAGCCCTTTTATTTTCTTCGCAGTATTAAAGTTGGTTGATTTCGGGTTTCCACAACTGTTTATATACATGGTTTACTCTGATGACTGTCTCAAAAGATACACTGTAATACATGAGGTTTCTTAGAGTGAAATATTATTCTGCTAAGCACTCAAATCTGACACTGCAGTGCTGAAACACCAGAGAACCCACGTTGACATCCTTTATTAAATCCAACCATTCACGGCAAGCCATATAAGTCCAGGAACAGGACATTTTACCCATTACAGATTAAATAACTTACCACACACTGAATGATATTTGACTGTCAAGTGTGCTTTTGTTGAGAGAATGTCAGACACGAATAAGGAGGCAATTTCCCACAAGGGGAAAACACTGAAGAACTTATGCTGAAATTAATGGTAATCAACCTGCTTCCAGGAGATTCTCAGTTGATGAAAGGAGAATACGTAAGAGTAATATCAAAGGTCTGCTTGGGATGCTGCCAAAGCCAAGCAAGGAAGCAGACTAGGTGGAGGTGGTAGAAAACCTTTAAGTGCAAAACTTGAAGAGGTCATGCTAGAATGGATAGAAAGTAGGCATTCTCGAGGGTTAAGAGTCTCATGTAAGCTCATAATGAAGAAAGCAGGGACAACGCATTGCAATATGACAGAAAGCAACCTTGTGGATGGCGACGACTTCAAAGGTTCCAGAGAATGGCTTTGCAGATTTATGAAGCGAAATGGGTTGTCACTGAGAAGAAAAACCTCCATCACTCAGCAAGATCCAGAAAGAATGGTAGCTAAACTTGTATCATATGTAATACAGTTAGAGGGCTACAAAAGGAACACAACTACAGACCATCTGACATAATAGCAATGGTGTGACATGACAACGGGAAAGAAAACTATTACTCTGAAATTGACCAGTCACGAAAAGGAGCAAGTATTGGTCTGTCTAGTCGCAAAGGCTGACGGAACTAAACTGAAACCTATCGTGGTTTTAAAGGGGGGAAGCAAGACGTTGCAGCTCTGAAACAACAATTTCATTGACTCTGTTGTTGGTCCATTTGCATTCAATCAAAGGCTGTTAGCCTGGAATTCCTGAATGTCACACGGAGGACAAAATCATTGAGTCATTTAAGTCTAACAAAGTTGACCATGTAAGTGTGCCTGGGGGCTCCAGAAAGTACATCCAGGCACCAGATGTCAGTTGGAATAAGCCTTTCAAGGCTGCATGTACAGTAACAAAAAATGATGAATGGCTGGGAACTGTAGGAATTCACGAAGGAATGGCTGCTGGAAACTTGACGGCTCCACCAAGGAGGGCCATTCTACAGTGGATTCTTGATTCATGGGCCGCGCTACCAACAGAGGTCATCAAGGATTTAAGGATTTAAACCTCCCCGTTGATGGTTCATGCAACAATGTTGTTCATTGTTTCAAAGACAGCCAGCCATGTAGCACTGGAAAAGCTATGTTTTGCTCACAGCTAGAGATCTTGAGTTAGCCTGCAAATGCCAATCCTTTTGACACTGCAGATTCTGATGTAGAAGAAGCGTACCCACACCTGTTGGAGCTTCAAGACTCTGACAAAAAAGGAGATAGTGACATCGAAGTCAATTGAAGATACCGGGTATCAGTAGATACCAGAAGAAAACGTTGGGTAACGACATGACTAAAGGACATTTAAGTTTGTTGTGTTACTAAAAGTGCTTGAGGGCAACTGAACTACTTTTAAATGCACAGACTAAGATAAAGTACATCCTGTGTTAGATCTTGTGAACTTAAACAGTCAGGACATTGACATTGAGTGAACAGTTGTTGAAAACCTGCACAAAAGTATTGACGAGGCTGTTATGAAAGCCAAAACTTACGTTAGCTGCAAGTCGGTAAGCCATGAACAAAACTCATGAAGTAAATTAAATTGTACAATCAAAATGATTTGCCTTTCTGGTATGAGCCTTTTAAGGTTATGCAACAGGTTCGAGGGTCAAATTTTTCCAAAATTGTGATATTTGGCATACATAAACTACATGTATGTGGTCCAGGATTTCTTATGCAGAAAACAAAATCAGAAATCACTTTTCACTCCGGAGTTATTGTAAGTTTCCTTTTTTGTGCGACTCATTACGTCACAGTTCAGAGGTGTTGAGCTGTCAACACCGCTGGACCACCTGGGAATTTAGCGCGGGAGAATGACTTCCAACAGCGCGTCTTCACAACATGGCATTGCTTGTGTGTAGTCGCGGTTTTGGATGGAGAGAGGGAAAAGAAAAGAAAGCGAAACAAAAGCCCTTGGGTTCCAAAGGCTGATCAACACTCTCGCAAAAAGAAATCAGTCGGGAATTTCTGTAGCAAAAGGAAGGAAACTTTAGGCGGAAAGTGACAAAGGGTCTTGGTATTCACAACCATCGAACAAGTTACAACAAAATACCGCTGCTACTTCTGATACTTCCTCATGCAGAAAAAACCTTATAAGCTAAAAGTTCATGTTGAAAGTGAGCTTAAGGAACTTGAAGAAAATTTGGATTCCGAAGATGTGGATTCTACTAGTTCTTCATCCGATGAATCCAGTGAATCATTTCACTGCGATCGCGATCAACGCTGTGTAATATTCCACACGAGAAATTTGCAAGAAGGCCGCGATGAAACAGCTGGCTGCTGAAAATGTGGTTCTAATATTAAACTTAAACAAATTCGAGAGCTGGAATAGCTGGAGAATGGGTTCTCCAATGCCAAAACAAAAAGTGTTGGTTTTTCAACCAACTATCAAAAGTGGCCGCTGTTATGATGTGAACTGTGCGCTTGTTTTCGCATTTAGGCTTATAGGCAGGGGACATTCAGCAGCGGATAAATTTGCCATAAGCCACAAAATCAACAAAACACGCGAGAAATTAAGAAATTGTGCTTTCGCGTTCGAATTGCCGGCAAAAGAAACGTTGATCTTGAAATAATATCCACCACCATTTTGGCACACGCCAGGAGATTGAGCCCTATTGGTGCCTTAGGTGATAATCAGGGGGCGTGTTATGTTGACTAAACTTTCTAAGCCTTGTTTCTCCGCTTAATTTTTCTTGAATTTTGCCATCTTTGAGCGAATACTTTGCGTACAGGAATTCATAGTAGAAACCTGAAATTTCGCTCAACGCGACAGGAAACTCTCCTCTGCAAAAGGGTGTCAGGCTTTCGCTTATTTGTTTTTCGTTTTAAAGATATAATTTCTAACACTAAGTCAATCCAAGAAATGTATCTCGATGAACTTTGAATTATAATAACTTATTTTCTGAAGCTGATCTAAGGATTCCCCGACACCCATTTGATGGCAAACATCTGCTAAGTGTTATGCAATCATTGTTTACTTCGGGAGGCCAAAATCCGACGAGAGTTGCTCCATATATATAAATCGCTTCATCTTGCATTCACTGATCGCAGTACATTATATATTCAATTTCACCATTTAAAAACATTTCCACATCATTCTTGGTTCTGTGTGCTACAAAATGATGTATAGGTTTAGGCACTTTTGTAAAATTACGCGCCCTTGAGGATGGTTTTCCGCAACGCACCCGTGAACCTGTTCCGTAACGTTAAATAAGCGCCACCCTCGATTAAGCGCCCCACTGCACAGACACGAAAAATTAAATATGCACCTTGACGCTTATTCGAGTGAATGCAGTAATCACCTCAAGTGCAACTAATCAGCGCAGAGAATTTTCATCAATCACCTATGTAATTATACTAAATAATGACCACCACATGAACATCAAGAGCTGAAATTGACTCATCTGCAGGTACATATAATTATGCGGTGAAGCATGCAGACTATTCACATACCTTTATTGGTTTTTCTGTGTACTTCCTAATGAGACAAAACCAAACGAGAGGATTACCACCACTCTTTAAATATTATACACTCATTCAAAATATCTTTATCACTTTTTAATCAAGCTCAAACCTCCACCTACTGGTTCAAGGAATCTAATAAAAAAGGGCATTTTTCTCCTTATTTATATTTAATTACTGCAAAAAATAATGGTGTCCAAGTTTCTTAGCAGTATCTGAACATGCAAAAGCTGAGAATTGGATGAAGAAAACTGGAAAATGGTTATTAACTAATGAAATTACCTTTCACAAATATACTGGTAAACATGTAAGGAAACAACAACTTCTTAATTGCATAGTACATGTACATGTACATGTACAGTGTAGCTCTTATTCATCCAATAATGCTCAGAATTCATATGCATTATTTATATTATACAAGTTGTCTTTTCACAGTTTTACATTCACTGACATTTATTAGTTCTCTGCCTTCACTTGATGAAGTTCTGGCTCCCTCATTCTCTGCGTTAAGGGCTTCGAGGAGCTAGAAGAAGAGGAAAATGCTTTAATTAGTAAATATAAACAAAATCATGACTGTACAGCTCAGTCATTCCTTTCAATCATCCCTTTCCTGGAAGCTACACTCAGGGATGAACTGAACACAATCAGTGGAACCCCTTGAGTTATACATGTAAATGCCTGATGTTTAAGGCCTGATTTGCACGATGCAATTTTTGTTGCATGCGACAAGCTTAATTACTACAGGCGTACAACATGATTTACGATTGTTGCAGCGTTTAAAACATGTTTTAAAAATGCTACGACATTAGGTCACTCACAGTACAATGCTTCAGTTGCAAGTCAGTCCTGGTAACATCATAATAATTCTTCCATTTATGTTCAGAACAGAGCATGTGTACATGGAAGTCTTACATTATGACCATTTCAAAGTTACCACTAAAATAATATGCTAACCTGTATACTCATTTTAATATTGAAAGAAATTCTGAATATCCAATTTATACTATAGTGTCAGGGAGTTAAAACTTTTCACTTGAGAGTAGGTGTCGGAAACTGCATGACTATATCATGTAATGAGATAAATAGTTCTTGACAGGTGCTTTTGCATAAGAGTCAGTGTAAAAGGAGAAGAGAGCTTTTTTAACAGAGGAAAAAAGAGAAAGAAATATGTACATAAGCAAGTTTAATTTTGTTCTGTTGGAAATAAACCAGTTTACAACAGTAGGAAGGACTCCTGAAAAATCATGTGTGATTGCACTCACGTGCCTAAAAAGCCCAAGTTCAATGCAACTACATGGGGACTTCTTTAATTCCTTTAATTTTTTAAGCTTTAGGTAATAAATTTTATTTCATTCTCTTGCATAAAACTCACTTGTTTCTTCTTTGAATAGTCTGCAAAAAAACTAACTGCAAATAACTCTGACAGATGTTTTCCTGCATGTCATGCATGTCTTGCAGTTGCACTAAGCAAACGTTTATTGCACACACTAAGGGAGGTTTCCGCTTCATACATTGTAATTCCTCTTCTTTTTAGTCTAATGTGATGTCAGGTCAAAACATTTTTTTGCTTTATGTTTGCACCAGAAAGTACATGTACTGTAAAAGCCGGGAGTTAACAGTAAAAGACAAGCCAAAAGACAGATGACTCTGAATTGAATTCTCATTGAAAGATTAATGACAATCGATCGTAAAAACACTAAAATTTCTGCAGTCTGTGACTTCTATGAATTAAGGGGAAGGTCATGATGTTCTGTCAAAAGGAAAAAAATGATCAAATGTTGGGCAACCATAAAAGTGCACGTGATCACCTTGTGTGTACTAAATGAACTACAGGAAAGAATGTTAAACAACATGCTTTTTAGCCAAGAAACTTCTGTCTTTGCTTTTTTAATTTTGTGGTAATATTTAACTGAATATTTCATGTTGGATCAGGAAGCCTTCTTTGTCAGGTTCCTGAGAAACGTATCTATTTTGACTTCAGGGTGACCTATTTACACTATAATGAGGTTGAGTGGCCAATCAAAACTGAGTTTGTAATTGAAAATCTAAACATCTATGAAATACAAAACAGACTTGCGAATTATCGCAAATCACAATGCTGAGAAGCACAAAAGGAAAAGAAGTAGCTAATAAATATGAAGTTTTTTACTATCTGAATGTTAGGGTTAGTGATATATTGTTCAAAAGTTGGCTTCCCAAATAAAGTTCATTTTACCCTATAATGACAAAACAGATCTTTCTCTGACGTTTAAAACTTGGCTACCTATTAATCATTTGTTAGAAAGAAAAAATTCCTGTGCATCGCATTTCAACCCATGTATGTAAACTTGTTCAAATTTGATCACAGATCCACTTAAGGTGTTCGATTCCTTGTCTGTCTTTGCTAAACCCATAAGTTACACTGTACCAGAGAATTTTCCATTTGGTTTCAGTGTTGTACATAACACTACACTTGGTAAATATTATTAGAAATACAGCTCACTTTGGTTACGCTTGAAGGGCGAAAGATTGTTGTCTAAGTCCATTACTCGTCGCTTTTAAGATTCCAGATATTTGTTTTCCTTGCCAGCTGTCTTCTTTATCCAATTGACGTTCCATTCTTGAGCTCAATAAAGGCATAGATTCACCAAAATGCCATTTGCGTTTCAATGACTTCGATGCCATTGCAGGTTAATTAAATACTCTATTGTGTCAACCAGAGAAATCTACACATTTCTACTACCCTCTGAAACCTAGCAGTACCAAAATGCATGCAGAAGGCTCTATGCACAAAGGCACCACTTAGCAGAGGACTGACAGGAAAGACTTTTCCCAACTTGGAAAAAAAAGAAAACGACTAAATTTGACTCGTTTTCTGACTGGATTGCCGTATGGAAACTCAGTAAAAAGAAGCTTGAAATAATAAATTCAAATGTGGATATAATGCAATCAGGTTCCAAATAATAAAGTTAAACCGATTTCTTGCACCACTGTGTCTCATTTGTTGTTGTTTGCGTTTCATCCCACTCCACTCTTCTCGGTTTTGTGACCACTCCGCTGACATTTATGAGTGAAGGCAACCTTCTGAAATATGTGCTCCTTGTGCAATTTCTTTTGCATTGCCAATGTCAAAGGTCAACCCTTCGGTCAATCGAAAGAGTCAGGATTGTCGAAACATTCTGGATTAGGAGACTTTTTTCCTTCAAGTTAAGAATAACCGTTACCTATTTCCTGTAAAACGATGAATTTTATCACAGTTATTTAAGTCAATATGTGCAGTCAACAATGTAATTTATTCTGTTTTTCGAAAACACTCATTTACATAATGAAATTTTACTCTTAAACAGCCGGCTGCAGCCTTCAAACACAGCAAAAGATATTTCAACTTCAATAATCTGACCTTAGCCCAAGATAATGAAGACGAGCCAGCTAGTAAAAAATGAAAACTGTACAAGTTTCAGAGAGCATGGTTAAAAGAATTCGACTGGTTAGAATGGGATCGCTTCAGAAAAACAACTGATGCGCTGCATCCTTAGTCAAGAGATGCAACAAATTTTAATGCAAAACACTTACTAAGCACTTGAAGACTAACAGCCATAATTATTGCAGGGACTGTTATTTGACCAACAGCGAGCAAGAAGCACTTCCACAAGTTTTGGCCAAGCAGGAAACAGCCCATGAGCAGGGTGATTTCCAACGAGCCCTTGAAATTAAATTCAATGTTGCTTATATGATAGTGAAAGAGGAACTCGCGTTTACAAAGTATCGCCCACTGCTTTTGCAGTAGACATTGTCCCATCATACATGTATGACAACGACGTCAAATCAGCAGAATTTACTTCTTCTATTTGTGAAAACATGAAATGTGATCTTTGTGACCGGTTGAGATCATCAAGGTATATGTCTATCATCATTGACGGAGATACATATGTTCATTGACGGTCAAGGAATGCGAAATTGTTTGTGTGTGTATTTTAGAAAGTGGCCAGCCTTTCAACAGATTACTGGGACAGGTGATTACATTCACTTGAAATAATTTTAAGTTGTAAAAAAGATACAAGACAGCGCACCGGTGGCTCACAAAATATCTTATATGTTCATAAGTTCCTTGTAGGACCCACACACCATTCAAGAAGAGTAGGGGATGAAGTCCCCAGTGTTATGGCTGTCCTGTTCTCTCCAGCAGAAGTGGCCAGCTTGGCGGTGATGTCTCTAAGAAGGCATGTGGTGTATGAGGCCACTTAAGCAGAAACTGCAGTAAGTCAAAATGGGACTTTGCCGAGTGCTGGAATATGTAAATGTAGATGAGTTTAATTAATCCAGGTCACGCAAGTGTGCCAATCCGGCAACAAAAATAGGTTATTTTTACATCCGATTCAGGAAGGTCTTACAAAAAAGCCTTAGGCATAATTTCTTAAACCATTTTCAGTTCAATTTAACAATTTGATTTGAATAATTAACTCTTAAATGCACTGAGTGAGCTACCAGTGTGCCATGCAAAAAAATGAAATGACATGGTTGCGGACTTCAGCCTTAATGAGTTCAATCACACTGTTGCAAATTCCAAGGTTTACGTCTGGAGCAAGAGAGACTAACTTTTGTATCCAGTTTGGAAGACCATTTTCAACAAGGTCTTAAAAATGCACTCTTCAGTGCAGTTATTACACCTACACTGCAGTAGAATAGAAAAGAAAAGTTTAAATGAAGTTTACGTACAGTTACCACGATCTCTAGTATGTAACTCTATCTAGAGTTGCTGTGAAATTCAAATTTTATGGCATCACCTTTTCAAAATTTCTTGAAGGTTGGAACTGGCAAATGCTGAAAACTCAGAAGGAGCTGGTACCAAAGCTGTATGATACCCTGCATCACGAGTGGAAGATGTATCACTACAGTGCGAAGTCAAGTAGTGAGCTCAGTCATCTAGGGACTGAGTTAGGAGTCAATATACCAGTTGCCAACAATGTAAAAGGTACACGTTGGGAGCCCCATGTGCAGAGAGCACTAGAAGTGTTCTTGACAGGAATCCCAAAAGACGGAGACCTAAGTAAAGATGCTGGTCAGTTTGCTGCAACATTTTTCCACATGGAAAATCTTGCTGAGACTTCCAAAAATCCTGACATCAAGGGCAGAGCAGAAAAGGGAAACATGCATTACACTGTCAGTCTTTTTACCTATGGCCATCACTGTTGTTAGAAGAATTGTTCACCAACTAAAAATCTCCTTGTGCCGCCAAAGAGGAATGGTCACTTGAGTACATTCCTAGCTGCTCTCCAGGCTTAGATGAAAAGACAAGAGCATGACAATGATGATCAAGATGTGAATGAATGTGGAGCAAAAACATTAGGATACATGACTTAATTCAGTTTCTCTGAAGGTGCCACTCATTCATAAAGCATATACAGTGAAACTTACTGTCAAGGAGATGCAACGACTATTCTGTGCTTTGCTTGGAGATACTGGCAACAGGGAAGGTTGGTGCACCTGAAGCTGTAAGATGCTTGAACATGGTCTTCAACCATGATAGTAGGCCAGAGAGCTCTACAGACCGTACACTGATTGGTGAAAACGAGATGGAGTTTTGTTCTATCATATTTTTAAAGGATACTGGTAAGGTAATTAAGTAATAGTTTAATAACAAGTGATTAGATTTGCGTTCCAACTGCACAACAGTACTTGTTTATTCTTTAAAGATATTCAAGCAGATTCCCTACTCCGATCATTTTCTTTAGAAATGGTTGTGACACTACAAGAATTCAAATGTAGCATGCCAACTTCAAGACCCTAGAAGACCATGGTACCTTTCAGGACAAGTCATTCTCTGGCCCTCTGGCAAGTTATGTTCACAAAAGATCCCTACAAGGAGGATTTCAAGGTATACATGTACTCCTCGGGAACGCAAAATACCAGCCATATGGTTGTTATTTTGTTCTTCAGTACCAATGGAATTTAATTATACGAGTTGACAGACTGTGTTACCTTAAGTTTCTTTTTGTTAGAACCTGTTACATCTGGCAGAAATTATGTTGTTTAGTTTAGATGTTTAGATGTTTATTAAACAATAGTACATAGTAGCCTTACGGCTGAATTGCGTATTATACAAAATAGATATATGAAAATGAAAAAAGGTAAAATCTATACAAAAATTCCTGTACACATTACATTATTTCAATTCATAATTATTCATAATCTAAAATTAATTGTTGAAATTAAGGCTAGAAGCAATCATGAAAGACCTCTTTGCTCTTTCAGTTTTAACTTTCGGGATGGCGAATGTTCGTTTATGATGAAAAAAGTATCTCTCGTTTTTACGTAACGGTGGTAACAGATGATGCAATCTGTGACACATAACATTTACAATGTTATTAAATATCAAAGTCATTGCATAAGCTTCAGTGGTGTTCATGTAGTAATACTAAATCCAGGCGAGTTGGGGCTTCATCGTAATTAGAACTGGGACATATAATTGCCAACACTCTCTTTTGAATAAGTTCCAATTCGTGGGTCAAATACTTTGAAAGTAAATGGTGGAAAACAGGTATGGCATAGTCCAAAGTAGATGGTATACACGTAATGTAGAAAAGCTTGAGATCATTCATGGGTACCTTGGCTCTTTTTAATTGAACCAAAAAGTACAACCTTTTTTTTGCTGCTTTCTTAATCACTTCATTTATGTGCTTGTTCCATGTTAAATCACTTGTGATGGTTACTCCTAATAGTTTAAAACTAGTCACTACATCTAGATCTTTTCCATCAATTACGACAGGTCAGAAGGCTTGCTTCGTTTTTGCAAAAGAAATTCTCAATTCCTTACATTTGTCAGAATTTAGTTGTAGCTTGTTCTTCTCTGACCAAGCAGATTCCCCATCAGCAATACGCTGCGCAGTGCTGGATTCGCCATTTCTGATGACTTCCGATGCTGTAGTGTCATCCACGTACTTCCATAGACAGGCGCCACTAAGAACCATTCAGAGTAACATCCATCTACTAGTTTGGTTCTTTGGAAACGTTTACTGAGGTAGTCGATGATCCAGTTGGTTACACTTGTTGGTAATCCAGGTCATATAGTTTGTTACACAAAATGCTGTGGTTGATGAGATCGAAAGCTTTCCTATAATCAAAAAGTATTGACCTAACAGTGGAACCGTTGCCATTGGTTGCGATTGTCCAATAATGGATCATACTAATCAAGGCGATTGTAGTTGAAGATTTTGGGACAGCGCCAAATTGTTTGGGGTCCAGAACTTTCACTATCGCAAGCTTAACGTAATTGCACACAATGATGTCCTTGATGATTTTGGACATAGCAGGTGTCAGAGAGATCGCGGCCTCAGATCTTTATTCAGGTTTTCTATGGTATTTTTCTTTGGCAGGGTGTTACGTCGGCACATTTCCACTGCTTAATGGTTATTCCATTAAGCAGTGTGAAGTAGTCTCCATGTGTCCACAACAGAAGACCTCATCTGTATAAGCACAGGAGACAGAATTAGAGGAACTTGACCCAACTCCAGAGGATGTGAAGTGGTTTAGCAGTGGGCAGAGACCAAGGCGACCAAACCTTGCTTACAGAAAGTGGCAAAATGAATTGATTTCAGTTGGCGATCCATGGGGCTTGTAGGATTTCTTCTCATCGAGAAGATTTCCATGACATTAAACATGCAACACTTCGTGAAACAAAGAAGTCAGTGCTTATTTTCAAAAAATGTAACAGTTATTGCTATGCTAACCATACAGTAAGAGACTGAAAGAAAGAAACATTGAATGGGAATGAAATAAAAGATTACCGTACTGACAGGGGTTTCAATAACTTTTGAAATAGATGCCTGGGCTGACCAATGTAAGTGGCAATCACTCTTGTCTTTTACAAAGGTTTGAGTGAAAATCAAGGCAGAGTAGCGGGCAGCGAGAGGCAAATTTCTGACAAACAGATGGCGATATACTGCCGGTGACCGGCTTCCAATGAAATCCTGTGTATTGAGCTGATTAACAATCACCTATAAAATGTCAAAAGCTTCTGGTGTTTCTTTTTGTTGCTTCCAGTATTTTAAGTTGTGCTCCTAAACGTTTTAGCTGTGCACCTAAAATTTCAGCGGCGCGCCTAGAAATTAACACCTGGTAGCAGAGGTGCTCCCAAAGTCAAAACAAACTTTGAGCCCTGGTAGCTACTAAGAGGAGGACAAGGGTTAAAGGACACTTTCTAACATCTATCAAAATAAGTTAGTTTTCATTACTTGCAATCTTGGATTAATGGGAAATTCTGAGATTACCTCCTGCAATCCAGAGTGAGCCTATGGAAAAGAACAACACAATTACTTCGTGTTAAAAAAATAGATGTCTTATTACTCAATTCTGTATATCTGATACAGATTTCTCTTCATTTACATAACCGTTTCTTTCGATTTTCCCTGTTAAAATGTCTTGAATCACCAAAAACACAATGTACCTAGTGTACATTAACACGTAGCAAAATCATGCATGATGTGGCTGGCCACAATATTTTGTGGTCCTCGTTTATGTTATTTTTCCTCCTTTACAGACAGCTGTTCTGCACGATAGAACAGTCTAGAAGACGTCTAAATGGGGTATCTTATTGCTGGAGTGGTTTTGTTTATGTGAAATGGACGAAAGTAAGGAAATTTGAAGATTATTTATCCTGGGTTTCATTGGTTTTCCAAGGCAAGAGTTTAGTTGATCATTTGCATTGTCATTTGCATGCTGATTGTGGCCTGTTGTATTGACTGCCCTGGAATTAAAACAATGGTCTTCTTGCATGCTTCATTGCAATGCTGGACTCCTCAAACACTCGTCACGGTTTGCTAAAGATCAAGTTTAAGTGACACAAAAGACTGTGTGCTTACTATGCAAACTCAAATGCGACTTTCCATCTTATTCTTGAGGCAACTTGGTGTTTAAATTGAATCCAGGCCCTGATGGTAGGATTACAACAATTGTTTCTTTAAATCAAATGGCCAAGAATGGACACCTGCGGAGTACACATTCTCTTCCAAAGGGATCTAATTTGCAAAATATTTGTTCTTTGGATCGCGTCAGTGTTGCTCCTAAATTTTTGTTCAACAGAGAATTCACCTTGTGCCTTATGAATGCTTGTTCATTATGCAACAAAACTTTTGTTACAAATTTTGTTGTGGAATACAAGGTGGATTTGTTGGGGCTTACAGAACATGGCTGCATATGGAAGGTGGTGAAGTGACTATTGGAGAGCTCTGTCCGTTTGGTAGGACAAGACGGAGGCGTGGGCCTTCTTTACAAGCTAGGTATGTGCTCTAAAACAAAGTTATGTGAGCATTCTTTTACATCATTTGAATGCATGGATGTCACTTTTGTTGCTCGTAAGAGTTTGAGAGCAATCATTGTCTAACGTCCCCCTGGGGGGGGGGGGGGCTACGTCAGTTGGAGTCTTTCTGGAGGAATTTTCTCATCTATTGCCGGAAAGAGACTGTAATATGCTCAGAAAAGTTTTTGATATATGGGGGATTTAACTTCCATATGGATGACAAGGCCGTTTGGGACGCGACACAATTTAGAGAGCTACTTGATTTGTTCAATTTAAAGCAACATGTATGTGTACCAACCCATAAACGAGGTCATATATTGGGTGCCTCAGGCCAAAAGAATGTTGAAGTCATGGAACAGTTTATCTCGGATCATAAGGTTGCTTACTTCAATTTGAATTTACAGAAACCATTACATGTGAGGAGGACTGTTGTCTCTTGTAAATTAATAGGATTTGATTTTGATGGTTTCAATGAGATGACTGGATCGTCTGGTTTGTCGGATGGGTGTGTCTCACAAAGTATTGAGTCATTGGCTAGAGAGTATGATGAGGTATTATGCAAGGCTTTGGACAGGTTGGCACCAAAAAGAACTTGCACTATTGTCATTCGACCTAGTGCTCCTTGGAATAATGAAGAGATCGCCATTAAGAAGAGGAAGAGGCAAAGGCTTGAACTCTCTGTAACAACTGGAGAGTAATTGCCATACTATCCATTATGAGTAAAGTCTTCACCAGAGTGATTTTTGACAGAATATCTGCAGCAGTAGACCCATTGTTGTGCAAAGAACAAGCAGGCTTTAGAAAAGGTAAATCTTGCAGCGATCAAATCTATACTTTAAGGCAAATCCTGGAGCAGTGCCACGAATGGAACACGCCGGTTTATGCAAACTTTATCGACTTTGAAAAGGCATTTGACAGCGTACATCGAGAATCCCTATGGGCTATATTAAGATACTATGGAATTCCAACTAAGATTGTGAGCATCATCCAGCTATAGCACAGTGATTAACAATCCAGGGTCATCTGCGGACATTACTTGTCAGAAGAATTTGAAGTTAATACCGGAGTAAAACAAGGCTGTATGCTTTCCCCCTTTTATTCGCTCTTAACATAGACTGGCTTATGAGGGAAACAATGCAAGGAAGACCGAAAGGAATTAAGTGGACTTTTGCTGTTGACACACCGTTTTAATGACATCCAACGCAAAAGCGAAGATCTTACTAGAAATGCAGGGTCAATTGGGCTTAAAGTGAACTCCATCAAAACGAAGTCACTACGAACAAACTGCTCAACAACAGAGCCTATTACTATAAACGGAACCGACATTGAAGAGGTAGCGGAGTTCACGTATCTTGGAACCAAAGTGACAACTGACGGGGACTCCGAAATTGAGGTTAAGGTGAGAATCAGCAAGGCAAGAGGTGCATTTAGATCATTTAAAAGCACATGGATGAGCAGCAGCATTAGTCTTAAAACAAAGGTCCATATCTTCAAAAGCAACATCCTGAGTGTGCTACCCTATGGTGCAGAATCTTGGAAAGTAACTAAGAGCGTATGTCAGAAGCTAGAAGTCTTTCAAAATAAGTGCCTTCGAAGGATATTGGGGATCTACTGGCCAAACCAGATCTCGAACTATGAACTACAAAAGAAGACCTGTGTACGACCTGTTTCCCGTGAAGTAAAACAACGTACGTGGAGATGGATTGGGCATATTTGTATAATGCCCTTGATAGCCATCCTGTGGGTGGCTATGCTTTGGACTCCAGATGGAAAAAGAAAGCGAGGAAGACCAAAGGAGACATGGAGACAATCAGTTGAAAGGGAGATGAAGGAGAAAGGATGGAGCTGGGGAGAGGTGGTAAAACTAGCGAAGGACAAGCAACAATGGCATTCACTGATAAAGGCCTTATGTGCACACATGCACGAAGAGGATTAAGTAAGTAAGTATTATTTGGAACAGTGCAATGTTGTAAATGCTATGCTCTATAAGGTGAAAGAACAGCATTATTCAGCAGTTATTAGGACAATGTCCATGAAAGCAAGCTATTTTTTTCGCACAGTTGATAAATCAACTAGGCATGTGCACTGGATCCACTTCCAGTGAGTATCATGCAGCAATGCTATTCTATTCTTGTTCCTGTATAATTTTAGAAGGTGATTAATTTGTCATTGTCATCTGGATTGCAGCCCAACGAACTTAAGGTTGTGCTACAGTTTAGTAACTTTTGCCCTGTGTCAAGTTTAAAGTTCCGATCTAAATTGATAGAGAAAACAGTGTTTGTGCAATTGAATAACTATCTTGGCGAAAATGATCTACACTGTACATGAGCCTCTTTAATCAGTGTATATGATTTTTCACAGCACAGAGACTGCGCTTCTCACCGTTATCAACGACAATATGCTGTCATTGGATAAGGATGAGAATGTTTTCCTTGTTTTATTGGATTTGTCAGCGCGGCATCTGTCATCGTTAACCATTCCTTGTTACTGGCACGACTGCAGAAATCATTTGGCATTAGAGGAACTGTCCTACAATGGTTTAATTATTATCTTTATCAAAGAACTCAGTTTGTTAACATCAATGAGACGAATTCTAGGGTATGAGATCTTCCTGTGGGAGTTCCCCAAGGTTCAGTTCTGGGACCTGTACTCTAGCTGCATTCTGTAAACCGCCCCACTTGCAAAAGTGATAAGCTCTTATGGCTTGAATTATCATCTATACGCCGTCAATACTCAGTTATACTTTGCATTCAAATCGATGGATGTGGACGCTACTAAATCGAGGGTTGAGAACTGCATTTCTGCTAAATAAATTGTCATTGCATGGATCTTAATGAATTGAAACTAAACCACAACAAGATGGAGGTCATGCTCATCCACTCAAAGTATTATCCCTCTCCATCCTTTCAGTCCTTATGTGTTGGTGATCAGAGCATGGCTGCCTCTCAGTTGCCTAGGAGTCTTGGTGTTATTTTTGATGAGCACATGTCTTTTCATGCACGTGTCTAGCATCTCTAGATCATCACTTTATCATCTCAGCAACTTATCTAGAATTAGGAAGTATTTGCCACATCGAAACTAGATTATGGTAATGCATTATTATAATTATGGCCTGCCTAAATATCAGTTACAAAGATTGCAGTATGTACAAAACACGGCGGCTAGGGTTGTGTTGCAAATGAGTAGGTTTCAGCATATTACAACTGTTTTGTGCGAGCTTCACTGGCTGCCAATTCAATACCGTATTATTTTCAAGATTCTGCTGTTGGTGTATAAATCACTGAATGGGATATTCCCTAGCTATTTAGCTCAGAAATTATATTATCGTTCTCATACTAGATCATTGAGGTCTGTTAGTAATGAACTTTTAATGCATCCTTGATCATATACCACGACCTATGGAGACAGAGCATTCGCTGTTCATGCACACAGAGAATGGAACTTACTGGTAATACCCTATAAAATTCGGAAGTCTAACACCATCTCGAGTTCTAAGAGATCACTTAAGATGTACTTGTTTACTAAATTTAATAATAACAGACCATAGTTTCTAAAGATTTGCATAGATTGCTTTAGTTTTAATTTTTCGTTTTTTTTTAATTTATTATTTTTTTAATCATTGTAAATATAATAGGATATGGTTATAAATTTGTAAATATTTATTATATTATAATTATAATTATGT
>OX421451.1:25193431-25205931 GCA_949126865.1 Montipora capitata | reverse complement strand
AAATTCAGTTCAGTTCATTTAGGCACAATACATTACGAAGTACAACATAAAAAGAAATTATCACATGGCAAGGGAGCCCAGAACAAACCATAGGGCTTGTTTAACTGAAGTTGGTATCTTTCTAGCAAGAGAGGGCCCCAGGTTAGTAAAGAAATTACAAAACTAGTTTGCAATTAAGCACGGATCAGAAATATCTTGGTTATTGGAATCCACAAAGGTAGAGGGTAATAATATTTGTTAGGATGCTTAGTTCCATTAATAATTTGGTTCAAACTGATTGAGATCAAACCAAAAATGCAATTCACACAAACTTAATTAAGGGAAAAGAGCAGGCACATTTGAAAACAAGTATGGTATTTGTGAATGACTTTGGCTTGTTGGATACAGGAGTTGTTTCCAAGCTGGAATGTTTCTTTCATATTTAGCTGTAACATGACAGTAACCATGTTTTTCACTGCTGCATAAAAACTTGTACACCTTGTACATTTTAAGCATCTTTAGGTGTTAATGGTTCCCTAATTGTACAAAATAGCTTTTCAGTACACATAAAGTAACAGTTTTGGCAATCTACGACTTACTGCTTCTTCCAAAGTATCTGATCTAAATTTCAAATGCTCTCTCCTGAGGTCCTGTCAAGAGTGGTACAAATACAGAAGAATTTATTACAGATCACCACTTTAATCACTTATAGAGGGAATGCGGACAAAGATTTAGTATGTTGAAATAAAAACTTGTCTCGTATACCACAGCAGTCCTTACATGACATGGTGCTGGAATGCATTGTATTGGTTCCACAAGGAAAAAAGAAACTACATTAATTTTAAATGTGACAGTACAAGTACCTCTTCTTGTTTAAGGGACGCCATCAATTCCTTTTCTCTCCTTTTTATTTTGTCTCCTTTTTCTTTCTCGCCATATCTCTAGTACATGTATAACAAAAAGATATTAATAAAAAGATTGTGTTTTATTACAGTGCAGTAAACCCATTTGTTGCAGTTTCCACAAACCTCACTTCGTTCCTTTCTTCTGTCGATATCGTCCCTTTGTT
The DNA here is from genome assembly GCA_949126865.1 of Montipora capitata. NCBI lineage: Eukaryota > Metazoa > Cnidaria > Anthozoa > Scleractinia > Acroporidae > Montipora > Montipora capitata. Next base: position 25,204,883 of record OX421451.1, on the reverse strand, counting down.
CTCTGCCAAACAAAGAGAAATTTTTATGACTTTACTACAGAAATGAAATGTATTACTTTTACATAAGTGGAGCTGTTATTGTTAGGGATGGGGGCCAGGGATTTTCCCCGCCTCCTGGGTGTCTCATAATGATGTCACCTACTTCCAGAGTGACAAATAAAGAAACACTATAAAGTCGCTGCCTTTGCCCACCTACTTTCCTAGTTCCCCTGCCTAATTGAAAAGTTATTGACAGCCCTGCAGAAGAGATGACAAAACAGAAACATAAGGCTGGTTCACACGATCGATGCAAATTAAGGCAGGCCCAACTGCAAGCAAATACATGTGTGAACTACCATAACGCAAACGCAAGTACAAGCACCAATGCATTTGCATTCCTTACGTGTGAACCAGTATAACGCAACACAAACACAAGCTGAAAAATACTGGTTCCACACCTCTATGGTTGACTTCATCCACAATCTTGGGATACTCAATTGCGCGTGCATATTTAAATGTGCTTGCATTTGCCTTCGAAGTGGGAACTTCCTTGCGCATGCATTTTGTGTTTGCATCACTTGTGTGAACCAGCCTACATGTACACGTATATGCATGCATTTGCAGTAAGGTTACAGATAACAAAGCTCAGCTAATATTGCCACAAATACATGTACATTGAATGATAGATTCTGACCCAAAGAAATGAAAGTTGAAAATTGATATTCCACAGGATGATCCACGATACAATGTGTACATTTAAATTAATCAAAACATTTTTGCAAGCTTTTACATTTACTGTACAACTGAACCCTAATTTTGCAGTACTTTCTAAAATCTATAATTGTTCAAAGCAACATCCAAAAAAGCTCTTTGAATTGGTTAAACCCGATGGTGTTTAAAATGAGTTTGAATTTTGCACCCTTCCTAAGTAACTTGTCAACTTTATTGTCAAGCTTCACTCGTAAATTTGTGTGGTCTGGAATCCTTATGAGATATAAGGTGAGATTGCTGTCATCATTTTGCTAGCTAACACGACTTTGGGCTTGATGCCCAATGAGTTTGCCAAGCAGATAGGTCTCTGATGAGTCCCTTGGTCGGGATGAAACAAGCTTCGTAAGAATAACCAAGAAAAATGTATTTTTACAGGTAACTGTCAACTTTATTGTCAACTTTCCTGAATTTCAAGGGTTTTTTTTTAATTTCTTGGTGGACTGGGCCAAATGATGCACGCAAAGGAACAAGATCAATATCCCATTGTAGACATCACAACAGGTTTGACCCAGTCCCTGGGTAACCACAGTTATCAGTGAGAATGTGTCATAAATATTGGAAAAATTAGGTATGTAATGCATATACAGTACTGTGCAAAAGTAATGATAGCGAATTTCGTCGAATTTCGACGAAGTTCTACGAAATTGTACGTAAATCTGCGAAATTTCGAGGAGAACGAATTTTCGGCGAAATTTCGCTGGCCTCTATTGTTTCACCATTAACGAAATTTCGTGCAGATGTGCGAAATTTCACTTGGCAAATTCGCTGAAGGTGGCAAAATTCGTTCGAAATTTCGTTAGTGGGAGCGAAATTTCGCAAGTGGGAGTAAAACTTCAAACGAAATTTCGGGTTTCGACAAAACACTGACCCCCGGTCAACTGACCCCCTACTGACCCCCTATAAAATCAATGGGAAAATGAATACTGCTTACTTAAGCCTCAACAACCCTTTTTAAACAGCATTGTTCAACAATATTTAAGTCTAAGCACCCATTTTAAAAAGGTTAGTTTTCGATTATTGTTGTGATGGCCGATTACTTCATGTAAGCTTACCTTTTTAAAATGGGTGCTTAGACTTAAATACTGTTGAACAATGCTGTTTAAAAAGGGTTGTTGAGGCTTAAGTAAGCAGTATTCATTTTCCCATTGATTTTATAGGGGGTCAGTAGGGGGTCAGTAAGGGGGTCAGTTGACCGGGGGTCAGTGTTTTGTCGAAACCCCGAAATTTCGCAAGTGGGTGCGAAATTTCAAACGAAATTTCCAACACTTTGTTTGTGTGAGCGAAATTTCGAACGAAAATCTCGTTTGGAGATCGAAATTTCGTTCACCATTTGTGGTCATTACACGAGGGTCACAAAATGCAGAATGCAAACTGAGGGGAAAAAACCAAACAGTTCACTGATGGCAGTCCGTGTTGAAAGACATCGATAGTCATGCAGTCCTTTTCCCGTGATTTTAATAAAAAGGAATTATTGTAAAATAAGCGGGTGTCATTGCTGAGTATTTATTGTTTATTTTTCCTTCAGTTTGGTCTCGCATTTACAGATAACAAATTTTTATTAGTGAACCACACTTCAATTTGACAATTAATTAATTTCCAAAGCGTTCCGAAGACCTTGTGGAAAAAATAATATCTCTGGTTATATTTGACACAAATTGTTCATTCAAACAGGAAAATGCTCTTTCTTTAGGCATATAATTGTTTATCAAAGTTTCTATGGCGCGCTGCTCACGTTAAGTTATTTTTTACTTCAAGGAAAAATTCTTTGTTTCGAACGCGTCGGCAAGTCACTTGCGAGATGTGTATTACCAAAGCGTTCCGAAGACCTTGTGGAAAAAATAATATCTCCAGAGTGCCGCGAAATTTCGCTCGAACTTACGCAGATTGCAGCGAAATATCGTTCTCGCTCAAACAATAGGACTCGAGAAATATTGTTGAAAAAAAAAAAAAAGCGAACTTTTGTGTTCAGACAATATTACCGAAATAAACTGTTCGCTGTAGTTACTAAAACAAGGAATGACTTACAACCACCTCGACAACATTATTATTATTTTCCCTCGACGTTTCTCGTGGTTGAGTGTGGTTGACAATAAGATTCTAGGGGGAGCTGGAGGTTTTATTCAGGTCACGTATTTCATATGCGTGACGTATTGTCATCTCGCTTGTTTAAAGAGCCATTCGATTGTTTGAGTAGTTGTTGAATCTTTTGAGGTGGTTGCAGGTCATTCCATGTTCTCATAACTACGAATTATTCGCAGTTAACGACAATTCGAAAACTGCGAAATATGATATGATACATGCGTATTTATGTTCAAGACCTACATCTGTAGGACAAGATCAGGGCAGCCATCACACTACCAACGTCGAAACTTACTGTAGCTCTCTCTGGCAAAACGAAATTTCGCATGCATTTTGAAAGAAGATTCGTCTCACCTTTCGAAATTTCGTACGCATTTTGAATGAAATTTTCGTCTCTCCTTTCGAAATTTCGCACACCTCCAGAGCGAAGATTCGGCGAAATTTCGTTACACTTTCCGAAATTTCGCCAAAGCAAAACGAAATTTCGCACTTCTCCTGAGCGAAAATTCGGTGAAATTTCGTTAGACCTTAGGAAATTTCGCATGTCTCCAAAGCGAAAGTTCGACGAAATTTCGCCGAAATTTCGTTGACAACAAAGCACGAAATTCGACGAAATTCGCTATCATTACTTTTGCAAAGTACTGTACATGTACATGTGTCTACTGCAAAATCTTATAGAAAGACAACTAATGAAAGCACTGTTAGCTTAACCCACTGACTCCTAGTAGTGGAACTTCATAGATTTCACTCTAATGCCAGACAATTTTACTTGTCAATGAAGGTGGTCCACAGCAGTTCAGGCACACACTGACACCTCAACCGGCCGAAACCACCCGCGCAACCCCAAATTTCCCTTAACCGTCTGAAACCGCCTATGAGAAATGGACACTGAAGTTGCTCCTTATTCTCCTTTTGGAATTAAGAGAGTAATGACAAAAAATAGGTTTGAGGAATTAAGTTGTTGTTTACACTTTAATGATTCAACTAAGCACCCCGCTAGTGGTGATAGAGATTTCAATCAATTGTACAAAGTTAGAAATGTTTTTGATCACATTCTCGGTAAATGCCAGAAGAATTTCATGCAAAGGAAAGATGTTACTGTAGATAAAGGTATGATAGGTTTTCGAGGGAGGTTGTCTTTCAGGAAGTACATGCCGGTTAAGCCTTCTAAGTACTGCATTAAAGTCTGGATGGCTGCCGATTCTAGTAATGGCTACATTTTAAATTCTGATGTTTACTTCAGTAAAGAACAGAACCAGCAGCCAAGAATTCATGGCTTTAGGCTATGACGTGGTCACCAGTATGGTTAGGCCTTTCATGAATAAGAACCACCACGGAATTTTCTACGTTTATTGGGAAAAAAAAGCTGGAAAAACTACCATTTTTCTCTGTGACACAAAATTACGTATATTGCAGGATATCTGTTGAGTATGCACGGTGAATATTGAGCGCGCTATGACCATATTTGTACATGAAGTAGACCATTCTTCACTTAATTAAATGGTATAGGTATCTGTTTTGGTTTGTAATTGATGTTTCAATGTGTAATTCTTTTATCCTGTTCAATCACAGTAAGACTATAAGCTAGAGTGAGGGCAGGCTTAAGTAAAACAGTTAAATTTTGGGATGAATCTGGCCAAGCAGTTGATGGGGGAATTTGCTACTTCCTCTGCAGCTGCAGGCCATTCCGCTAAGCGGTGCAAGATTGAGCATTTGTCGCTAGAGCCAGAAAATGTTGGAAAACATTTTAGCATTAAAATTAAAGGTAGAAAGAAAGTTTTTGTCTATTGTAGGAAGATAGGTAGAAAGACAAGTTCAGGACCAGTTTTCACAGTGCCTGCAGTGTAATGTACCTCTTTGTCAGAAATGTTTTAATGCTTTCCATAGAACTTGAATTGATATTGCACTTGAACTTTTCTTTATTCCCTGAGTAATTTCCTACCAAGAAGGTGTCCAACAAGAGAATAAAACGATCGGACAGGGAAGAGATGAGTATAATGAAATATTAACTCTTGTTTGGGCCTTTTTCATTTCCTGATTGGCTGGTTGATTGGTTCCAAATTCTGCAGGGAATTTTTACATGGCTCAAATTTCATTTTTATTGTGACATGTTCTCTTTTTGTGTCATTATTGATAATTTTGAGTTTTTCTTATTTGGGAATTTATATACCTGCTTTGCTCTTGATTGGCAGATTTCCAAAGTTTGGTCGCCAATTTTACTAATTCAATACATGTTTGGGGAGCCAATCAGTGTGTCTGGTGCGTGGTTTTTCTTTGAATATGATTTTCGTAGCATGTGACCCACTGTCTGCAATGCGGACAGTTTGTTTATTAGTTTTCCCCTTCTCCCGCACACCTGGTCCTTTTATATCCTGAAAAATCCCAACCTGAAAGAAAACTTGAATGGATATTGTGTAGGATCTAGTTTGTACTTATTGCAGGCCTACGTAATTGCCCATAATAATCTCGGACAGTTTTTCTTTCCATGTGCTTTTGAAAGCTGGAAAATTTTATTTGTGGAGGTTGTTTTGCAAATTTCTCTTGTGAGCTGGTTTATATCTTGGGAAATCTCCTACTGTATGAGGTATCTATCATTTTTGCATTTATTTGCTTTCATTTATTTCAAACTATTTCATTCAGTAACATTTCAGTCATCGCTATTTTTGTTTTTGCTTTAGAACCGTATGCTTTGTTATTGTTTGTTTATGGTTTCCTGCGTGTGTATCTCATCAGTTGGAATTAAAATCCTATGAGCTAAACTGGAGCTTCATAAAATTATATAGTTCTCATACATCAAGATGACGAAAAAGGGAAAGATTAAAGGGAAGAAATCATCAACAAAATCGAAGAAAGCGAAGAAATTAAGCTACAATACCAAAAAGCAATTTGAAGACTTAAAGGATGAGATCACGGTGACCGAAGGAGTGCTTCAAAATCTTGTTTATTCTGAAGATGGGGCCGGAGAAGAGAATGTATGTGTGTCTGTTAGTCCACAAGACTATATTCCTGACAACAATAACGGTAAGAAGTTGTTATTAGCGGAAAATTCAAGGGGTACTTCACTTCGACTGGCGGCTTCAGATGTTGAGCCTCCTATATTACAGCAAACTTCAAGTTTTTCTCTTCTCTTTAGGCGGGGTCTCTCCTGCTCAGGAACCTTATGATGGACAGTTAACTCCACTGGCACCGACATTTGTGCCGCAAAATTTATACCCTAATAAGTTTTCAAGCGACCCTAATTCTAGCCTCGGGACTTTACACGGGTCTGTGGACAGTGAAATAAGCCTACATTACCAGACGTCAGTTAGTAGGGAGGAAGATTCAGCCCTGCAAAATAAACCTAGCACTGCTGAGTTGGAATGGTCCAAGCAATTACGCGCCTTAGAGGAGGAAGAACTGGCTGAAAGGGTGGCACTGTATAAACGTATGAGGGAGGTTAGGAAGAAGTTGGAAATAGAAAATAATGAATCATGCCATCCAGGAATGCGAAATTATGTACAAAAAACAGGAAATAAAACGCCAACAGGAGGAGTTACAATGTCTAGAGGAAAGGCTTTCAAGGAGAGAAAGGGGTTGTAGAGAGAATGAAACACTAAGGGATCCTTTACCCAGCATGCATCAGAGCAGAACAAGCGATCAACCACCAATCTCAAGCATTGTTCAGCAGATAAGTAACCCATTTGTAAGTCAAGAGAACACTATGGATAGAGTGGGCAGTAGCCATTTGATGCCACGGAGAGAATGCACAGAATCGAAACAAACAGAATCAAGATCACAACAGAGCCCTTTGCCCAGTATACACCATAACGAGGCAAGTAGCCAGTCAGTGGATCCAAGAAGTGCACTGCAATTACACAGCCTGTTGGAAAGACAGCAAAACACTATGGATAAAATGGTGTGTGATCTTTGTATGCCTCAGAGAGAATACGTGAGCTTTAGTGGTGAACCCCATACCTTTCCTCTGTTTATGCAGAACTTTGAGATAAAATGTGGAAAGCAAGGAGGAAAATGACGCTGATTGCCCAAGCTACCTTGTTCATGATTGCAGAGGTGAAGCATGACAAGCCATTTAACATTGTATTATAATGCCCCCTGAAGAAGGTAACAAGCGAGCCAAAGAGATACTACAAAGGAACTTTGGCAAAACGCATGTAGTGACTCCGGCATTTCTAGAAAGGGTGGTCAGTGGGCCTCCAATCCGAAATCCTGATCCAGAGATCTTGCCCCAGCTTGCTCGTGATATGGAAACATGTCTCCTCTGGTCTACCCAGCTAGGGCACACTAGCAATCTTAACTCAATGGATACTCTAGGGAAGATGGTCGCCCACCTCCCTCTCCACCTCAGAGCAAAATACATGTAGGCAGAGAAAGCCAATCAGCTCTATGAAGCTCACACAACACCAACATTCCAACACCTCACAGAATTTGTACAAAGCCATGCTGCTGTTGACAACACCTACTTTGGTCACATTGTCAACTCAAAGCAGGAGGCCCCAAGAGGTTACAAATCTTCATCCAAGAGCAACGTTAGCTTCTCCAACAAAAGCATGACCTTGGCCATGCTTGGCGATAAATCCAGGAGAAGTGGCCATCGAGGCAGGGAGAGGAAACTCTTTAAATGTGTCCTATGTTCAAGCAGCCACCATCTCGAGCACTGCCATAAGTTCAGAGAATTGACACTCCGCCAGCGACAAAACCTGGTGTGTAGTTTGTAGAAATGTTGAGTTGCAAGGGTGTGTGGGGTTGATTGGGGGTTGCCAAAGGAGGCATCATCCCGTGTTGCATTCATCGAATTCAGTTCACGAATTGGTGAACAGTGCAGAACTTGGCCCAAAGTCCAGCCCCCAAGTCCACACTGCCTCTGGAGGGCCTTCTCAGAAAGATGCTATCAGTGTTAGTGCAACAAGTAATGTGGCTTCAAGGACCAGCTTTGGTCATATTGGCCTTCAAGTATAGTTCCTGTAAAAGTCAGCACGCCATATAGCAATCATATCAACGAGATGTATGCCTTTCTGGACAGTGGTTCAAACACCACCATGTGCCTGAGTAGTTTGGCTAGACAGCTTGGTGCAGAATGTACACCAGTGGAGTTCACATTGTCTACAGTCTTAGGAACTCAATGCAAAGAAGGTCTGCAATTATGCCTCGATGTTGTTGGTGTTGCTACTGGAAAGGGACTTCGGTTTGGACAACCAAAACCTTACCAGTTACTGAGAGAAGCATCCCAACAAGCAAAGATGTGGAGGAATAGCCACATCTCAAGAACAGCTTTGTGCCCCTTGAGGTACATACCGGGAAAATACGACAGCCACATGCAGTATGAACATTGTTGGGGTGGACTGTTATGGGACCACTGGAAGGAAGGAGGAATGAGAGTGCTGAAGGTAATTTCATCCATGCTGACCAATTGTTGGGCTGTACTGAATCTGTGAAGGGCCTGGATCCCATACAGCATCAGCTAGAATGCCTTTACAATGCAGATTTCACTGAAAGTACAACTGATTTGAAAGAGGATCGTCGAGCCAAGTCCATTATGGACAGTTCTGTGAAAATGGTCAGTGGTCATTATGAGATTGCACTCCCCTGGAAGTGTGAAACCCCTTCCTTACAGGACAACAAGATCATGGCATGAAGAAGACTACTGTCGTTGAAAAAATGGCTGAAGAGGGACCCTATGCTCCTTGCAAAATACAAGGAAACTATGGAAGACTCCCTCGCAAATGGTCACACAAGGAGGATTACCACCAAAGATCCATGCTCTAAAGATGATGCACCTGTTTGGTATTTGCCACATCACCCTGTTGTACATCCCCAGAAACCAAAAAAGGTTAGGATCGTGTTTGACTGCACAGCAAAGTTTCGCAACACTTCTTTAAACGATCAGCTTCTCCGGGGCCCAGACTTCACAAACTCATTAGTGCGAGTGCTCTTGAGGTTCCGTGAAGAAAGAGTTCCGACATTGAGAAGATGTTCCATCAGGTTAGAGTAAAACCAGAAGACTGTGAGGCAATGCGATTCCTGTGGTGGCCAGGAGGGAACATTGATCAGGATACAGTTGATCACAAAATATTTGTTTATCTCTTTGGAGCGACTTCATTACCAAGTTGTTGCTCATATGCACTCAGAAAGACAGCTGAAGATAACCAAGGATACTTCAGTGAGAAAGCTATAGAGACTGTCCACAACAATTTTTATGTGGGGACAATTGCCACAACCAAGGAAGCAGTTCAACTTGTTGGTCAACTCCCCAAGTTACTGGCTCATGGTGGCTTCAGACTGACCAAGTGGGTCTCCAATGATCAGAGCATCATGTATCATGTACCTACCAGTGAACAAGCATCCACAGTGAACCTTGACTTAGAAAGGCCACCACAAGAGAGAGCATTGGGAGTCTTATCAAATGCTGCTTCATTCTATGACCCCCTCGGCTTGGTGCACCTATGGTATTACCAGCTAAAAGTATTCTTCAGGAACTTTGTCACCTTGGCCATGGCTGGGATGAATATCTCCCTGGACAGGTCCTAAAATCATGGAAAGCTTCGTTTTTACGATTTATTAATGTTGGGGATCGTATTCACTGTAGTCTAGCCATGGGGAAGGCTGGAGTAGGCTCACTTCAAACAATCACAGTACCAAGGCTAGAACTGACTGCAACCACTTTGTCTGTGAAGATTAACAAGCAACTTTGCAGAGAACTGCAGTTACCCATCTACAAGCTTGTCCTGTGGACAGATTCCACCACTGTGCTTCAATACTTGAGAAACACTACAAGGTTTCAGGCGTTTGTAACCAATTGCCGTTGATCCATGATTCTACAATGCTATCCCAATGGAGGCATGTATTGACTGACTTAAATCCTGCTGATCTTGCATAAGAGATGTCCATGAATTGGAAACAGACCAGGCAGCAACAGATACTGTTTTGGTTCAGAAGACCTCAGTTTCTATGGGAGGAAGAAAGCAAGTGGCCAGAGCAACCAACTGATTTATCTGAGGTGGAGGAAACTGATGCAGAAGTGAAGAAATTCAAAGTAAATGCACGGGTTGGCGCCACAGTTATCTCTGATAGTGATCTCCCGGCATCCTTTAATTGTCTTATCAGCTGACCTTCATCCTGGTACCAGTTGCAGAAGTCTGTAGCATGGTTGTTAAGGTTTAAGAAGAACTTCCTGCTTCGGTTTGGGAAGTCTCGCCAAGGTCCAGCTTAGTAGGTCATCGGCCCATTGAAGTTCACTGAGAATGTTGATGCATCGGAAGAAATTGTAAGTCTTGTACAAAGGGATTCTCATTTGCTAGATCCATTCAGTAACAAGAGCGCAAGCCGGTTGGCCAAGTTGAATCCTGGTGTAGACAAAGGTATTGTTAGGGTTGGTGGTCATTTGGGACAATGCACCTTTGGGCAGTGAGCTGAAGCACCTGTGATCCTGCCTTCAGACCATCATGTAACAAGATTTATATTCCGCTATCTGCATGAATCAAACGGCCACTCCGGGACTGATCAAACCTTGGATTCTGTCTGCCAACATTACGGTATCATCATAGGGCCAAGCGGAGTAAAGCGTGTTGTCAGTGGGTGGATTCCATGCCGTCATCGAAACCAAAGCCCAGGTACCCAGATCATGGCCCCGCTCCCTGCAGCTCGTGTGACTCCAGAGCTGCCACCATTCAAATCTGTTGGTATAGATTATTTTGGCTCCCTGAAGGTCAAATGGGGACGAGGAACTGCAAAGCACTATGGGTGCATTTTTACTTGCCCGGCAATCAGTGCAATACACATTGAGATTTCTCACGACCTCACAACAGATTCCTTTGTTCAAGCAGTGTGCCGATTTGTAAGCAGACAAGGCCCCTCAAGAGAGCTATTTACTGGTAGTGATAATAGAACCAACTTCAAGGGTGATGAAGCTGAGGTTAAACAAGCCTTGCTGGCCTGGAAACAACAAAGACTCAGGGACCAAATGCGGGCGAAAGGCATTAAATGGAACCTCCAAAAAGCACCAGTTATACAGGTGGCATAAGGGAGCGCATGATCAGATCTGTAAGAAAGCACTTGCATGCTCTTGTTGGGAATAGTTTGGTTGATGGTGAGACTTTACTCAATGTTAGTAGCAAAACCGAGAAGATAGTAAACGATTGCCCACTCACATCAAGATCCTTCGGTTCTAACGCCCAACACTTTACTTCTATGCTACAGGAACCCATGCAGCCCTGCAGGCGATCTACCAGTGGTGCATAATCCTAGGCCCAGTGAATGGTGGAAGCAAGCTCAAACTATGGCTGATATGTTTTGGGCTAGATGGATCAAGGAGTACATTTCCACACTTCAAGAGAGGCAGAAGTGGCTCTTACCGAAATGCAATTTAGCAGTGGAAGAAAGTTCACCATGAGGCCGTTGGCTGCTTGGTTTGGTTAAAGAAGTCTTCCCAGATGCAAAGGGAAATGTTTGACGGGTTGTTGTGCATACAGCTCGTGCAAAGCGCCTTTAGCGGGATGTGAGGAAACTATGTCTTTTGGAAGGGGACCTTACGGATCCCGAAGCTATTCAAGAGTAACTGATTAAAATAATTAAACTGTCCGTCAAGGGAACAGTGTTCATGCACGTCTAAAAGACAGTGTCAGTAAAT
>OX421451.1:25185931-25188431 GCA_949126865.1 Montipora capitata | reverse complement strand
GTATAGCTACAATCAAGTACATTTTGCCGTGGCAGATATAGACCACTGTAAATTGGGTTCCCACGGTGCAAATAACATAACACTCCAGAATCAAAATTCATAATTTCTGACGAGAGTTTAAAATAAAGCGCAAAAGCTCAAGTTACAAGTAATTTTATCAACCATTTTTCTATACTTCTGCATTTTTGCCCAGGCAACCCAAAATTTGTCCAGGCAAGTATATCATAAGATGTACTTGCCCAGCTGACGACTTTGATAATAAACGAATATGGATCCCTGCATTGAAGAAATAATTTTAATTTAAATTTGCTTTTACCCATGCTATTGGGAGCATTTATTAGACAATTTGTTATTCCACTTCACGTTGAACATTACTTAGAAAAGTGATCTCAAGTTAGCTTTTACTGTGCATATGTATTAATTTTAGTGCTTATGTAACGTAATCTTACATTCAAGTTCCAATGTTGCATGACATTTCCAGGAGTTAATGGGTTAACAAACATTTTTCAACATAGCTTATTTTATAAGTGTCTACTTGCACTGCCTGGTAGAGTTAATGTTGAACATGATCCATGCGTGCATCATCATTCATGGGAGGGGGACTGGTTGCAAGTGCAGTAAACACAAAAATCAATACCTTTAGAAATTCACTGTAAATCATGAATTTGACCAATTATAATATACACGTAATAATATATTGAACAGGGTTCAGTTGCACTTTACTTAAAAGTCACAATGATCTATCCTCCCTTCTCTGGACAATGTGTAAAATAGACAACAATTAATAATTTATTTTACCACATACTCACCTTTTGTCATCACCTTTCTCACCTTGCCTCCTTTCCCTTGACCTCTCCTGGAATTTAATTAACATGTTGATTTTTAAGTAACTGAGACAAATGAAAATAATTATTAATGTAAAATTAATGTACATGTAACATCTTGCTAAAAAGTAAGGCAACCAAAAGAAATGTCATTGTTATACATATAGCTTGTACTGACAGTGGGTACTCACTGTATGCTTTGATCTTCTGTCCATGTCCTTGTCATATCTATCACTTTTTTGTCTGTCAGCTTTTTCATTCTCCCTTGCCAAGCCCTCTTTTTCCTTTTCTTTGTGGTGCTCCCTAGACTTGTCTTTTTCTCCATTCCTTTCCCTTTCCCTTTGCTTGTCCCTGTCTTTGTCTCTATTCTTTCCATCCCTATCTTCACGTTCTTTTGTTCTTTCTCTGCTACCATCTTTGCCCTGGCTTCTCCCAGAATCTCTGTCTTTCCTTACCTCGCTGTCTCTCTTTTCACCGCTCTTCTCCTTCCTTCTTTCTTTACTTTTGTCACGATCATCTCGTTTTTCTTTATTCCTATCCAGGTCTTTGCGCCTCTCTGTACTCCTGTCACGTTCCCTGGCCCCTTCACTTCTTCTACTGCTACTCTCCTTGTCTTTCCGTATCGCTCTGTCTTTGTCTCTTATCCTATCCCTATCATGCTCTTTGTCTGCCCTTTCCTTCTCTTTTCGTCTATCTTTGCTTCTCTCTCTTTCTTCAGATCTTTCCTTGGTCCTCCTCTCTTTTAACCCTTCTGAATCTTTCTCCTTTCTCTTGTCTCTGTCATGATCTCTCTCTTTTGTTCTTTCTCTGTCCTTTTTTTCTTCTCTTTTTCTCCTTTCCCTATCCTGTTCTCTTTCCCGGTCTCTCTCCACATCTCTTTCCTTATTTGTTCTCCTACTGTCTACTTCCCCATTGGCAGAATCTTCATGTCTTCTTCTTTTCTTTTCATCATCATGTTCCTACCGAAAAATCAATTTGAAACAGGTTCTACATGTATCTACATTGTAATTGACATGGTTGTATTTGAAGGGAGCTATTGTTGCAATAATGACAATGGAGTAAACAATGGACCATTTAAGGTAATTCCTTTGAAATTGTTCTACTATCACACTTTTTTGGAAACTTGGCATAATTAACATTCATGATATGAACATTAAAAAAATGCAATAAAAAAAAGGGGTCACCGTGCTTGTTTACGTGTCAGCAGGCTCTTAAAATGGGGTAGTTTTACCGTTTTCGCGTTAAAAGTTCGAATCACCTTCATACACAATTAAGTCTAGGTTACTTCAAAGACACAAAATTTTATTTTGAAAATAAAGCTTCTTTTATTTACATAAGCAGTAATGCTTCATTTACGCCGACTTTGATTTCCTGGTTGTGGGAATAGTGCACTTTTTGGGACAGTTCCGTGGTTAGCTTGAGGTCCTCGCCTTGGGTAAAATACACCAAGTACGGAACTGTTTTCCAAAAAAAATTCATGTTCTACTATCAAACTTTTTTTCTTCTTCAAATATGTTCATTAGACTGTTCTTAGCAAATACCTGGAAAAAAAATCGGGGCTCACCGTGCTTGTTTGAGAGAAAAGGAGCATTTATTTCGCTATCGGGTTTAGTTTGAGCGAAATCTCTTACGTTTTCTATGCGCACGTGCTCATGTGCGCACGCTAATGACATGAA
>OX421451.1:25168431-25180931 GCA_949126865.1 Montipora capitata | reverse complement strand
AATAAATGGCATTTGCTGAGGCACATGTGAAACGAGTGGTGATCTTAACAGATCGCTTAGATCCCAATATCTTGCTAGTGTTAAGAATGAAAGTTTTGCATCGTGAGCGCACACATTTGAAAGTGCCGCGTTGCTTGTTCGTTTTGAGAGCGCTTCTAACTAAAAAGTTGCCTATGTTTTTGTTGCATTTGAATGAAATAAGTGGAGGTTGCGAAAAATATTCTACCAGTCTCTGGATCATTTTGGAGTAATTTAAAGTTATTAAGAATGATAATACTTTTGACTGCGTGATTATGAGGATGGAAAGTGAGGGGGAATGGAATTCTGTCATTGTGACGTTTGAAGTGCTGACTGTCGATCAAATCGTTGGGCACGATGATGGCCTGCTTTGAACACAGAGACAGGATAGCCACTTTTTTTCAAAGAACTGGCACATAGACGCCAAAGTCTAAGAAATTGAGAATAAGGAATGGAGTTCTTGACATGTGATGGATGTGACAATGAATACAAAAAATAACTGTGAGAATCTGTAGGTTTGTAGTGCACACTGGTACACACATAGCACGTTGCCACTAATAGAAACTTTGATATGACTAGGAAAGCCAATGAAGTTTCCGAAATTTCCCGGGTATATTTAAGAGCCGGATGAAAAGAATTGACGGAGGTTATAAATTGGTGGAGTTCTTCTCTGCTGGATGAAATAGCGCTGATGAAGTTGTCGATGTAGCGGCCGTAGATTTCAGGTTTGGGGCCGTTGTACTGATTAAAAAAATTGGTGTTCAACATATCCTACAAAAAGATTGGCATAGCTAGGTCCCATTCTTGTGCCCATCGCTACACCATTAATTTGTTTGTAATAGCTGCTGGCGAATGAAAAACAATTAAGCGTTAAAACTAGTTCGGCAACACGGAGCTTGGTTCTTTGACAGTGCGTTGATCGAAAAAGTGCTTAAGTGCTTGAAGACCTTCGCTATTGGGAATGACTGTGTATAGAGATGTAATGTCCACGGTGAAAATAAGTTTGCCTTGGCCGGAGAAATTGAAATCGTGGAAAATGTTTAGTGTGTGTACTGTCTTTAATGTATGACGGCAAAGATTTGAAGATAGGCGTCATAATCCTGTCAAAGTAGCTAGAAATGAGTTCGGTGGGGCAACAACATGTACAGGCAGAAACGATAGGGGGACCTGCAATCAGTGACACAATGTTGGTACACCGACGGGATTAATCGAGCATCCCTCCCTCTCCCACCTTTCAATGTTGCTTAGAAACTAAAACGTACTGAACAGTTAGTTTGGGTGCATTGCGCTATGCAACATTGAACGGGGGAAAGGGGGTGGGTGTTCCAACGACTTATGACCGTGATTGTATTATTGAATAAAGTATCGAATAACCTTAACTTAATCATGTCACGTTGCTGTACGTCTGAAGATATCCAGTGTGTATTCTTTTGATGTTGTAATGAATTTGTGCAACCATTTTATGAAAATTGTTGTGTGGCCTTTGGAAGCACTGAATACCACTGGTAAGGAACTGAATTTTTGTAAAGTTCATGTTTTCTTGAATAAACGTTAGTTCATTTTAACGCATAGCAACGCATCATGCTATTACACGTAGCAACGCATCGCGTCACATTGCAGGTGGTCTGAGATTTGATTACAGTAATGAAAATTGGCTTTCAAACGTAGAAAACATGGATAGCGCTGTAGTTGAACAGTCATCACAAGTAGAAGTAGGAGTAAGAGAAGTAAGACGTGTCTACCTTATAACGTATAGTCAAGCTGATACTACTAAAGTATCTTCTCAACAGCGTTTTGCTGAAATTGTCTTAGAGGCCTTTCAGTTACGACAAGTTTCCAACGAATCAACAGTTCAGCAATGGGCGTGTTGTCTCGAGCTCCATCAAACAGGGGGAATTCATTTCCATATGGCCATTAAACTTCGAAGACCAAGACGATGGTTGTCGGTTCGGCAGTTTATTCACACACGATACGGAATTAATGTCCATTTCTCGAATTGTCATGTGAACTATTACACTGCATGGAGTTATGTTATCAAGGAGGATAACGATGTTGTGATGTCTTCCAATCACCCTGATCTTTGGAACACACCTCCACCCGCGACAACAGCTGCTAGCGAGGCTATTATATATATAAGCTGCAGAAAGGGAACACGAACAAGAAATTGAAGGCCAAGAGTCCGGCGAAGAAAGCTCTGCAACAAGATCATCTTCTAAAAAGCGAAAATGACCACCGCGCCTTACCATGTTTGACGTTTCCGAAATTGCCGTCTCCAAAGGTATCAAAACATACTTGGAACTCCTTGCACTTGCCAAGAGACAGAAAATGGAAGGGAAAACAAATCTGGCACAGTTCATTGTCAACTGAGGGAAAAAAGCAGTCGAGGAAGCAATCAGGACGGGGTGGGAGATTGAAAAATCTGAGGAGACGTTAAGGCGTCAGCGAATGTCGCGTATGGAAATTCTCCAAGAAGCTTTCGAAGGAAATTACGCAGAAAATTGTGACGGTGGTTGGTTGCATATTGCACTGAATATTCTTCAACGAAATTGCATCGCGCGAGATGATTTCTCTGCAGCTATGCGCGAACTATTGGAAAAAGGAAGAGGAAAATATCGTAATATTTTTCTTAAAGGCCCAGCCAATTGTGGAAAAACATTTCTATTAAATCCATTAACAGTTATTTATAGAACATTTTTAAACCCAGCGAGCACAACATTTGCTTGGGTAGGCGCAGAGTTAGCCGAAATAATATTTTTAAATGATTTTCGCTGGTCTGCTCAAGTGTTACCATGGCAAGATATGTTGCTTTTGTTGGAGGGACAGCCAGTTCACTTTTCGGCGCCCAAGACACATTAAGCGCAAGACATAGTCTTCGAGAAGGACACTCCAATTTTCTGTACTTCTAAAAGTGAAATCGTTGCAATTAAAGGGGGTGTGGTAGATGATATACAAACTCAAATGATGTCCGTAAGATGGTGTGTCTTTACCATGTATGCTCAGATACCGGAGTCGGAGCAAGTCGTTTTGAGCCCTTGCAGGAAATGTTTCGCTAAACTAATACTAGAATGAACAATTATGACATTGATTTAGTGTACCATTAATTTGCCACGTTTTATTACTATGCGTGCAGCCTTCTCCTAAATACTATACCAAAATCACTAGTAAATTACAAACGCAATATACTAAAAGCAATGAGTAAATACTTATTTTCCTTAATTAAAAAAAAAAAAAGATTACACACCTAAGAAGTGTAGCACTTCAGTGTACATTATAATGATTTCCGCTGTATACTGTTACGCAATAAACAACGGGTTACCATTGTAACGCGATGAGTTATTAAAAGGTTATCACAGTACTTGACTTTATCAATTTCGACGGGTTACAATGGTAACCCGTTCAAAACAGATTACAACCTTTTCTCACTCCCTCATGTGTTGATCTTGTTTTAGGCTGTACATCATTATATTAAGATACTTCAACATTACATTGCTAATTCACATTAGGAGATATCTTTATCTATTAAGAAAATTTGTATCCTGTTTAATATTTAATGCTGCAACCTTTGTTATCAATAATCTGTTGAAGGCGCTGCGGCATGGAAGTGATAGCTTTGTTTATTATATGAACTGGAATACTGTAAATAGTGCGTATTACCCTTTCTTTGAATCCTTTGAAGGTTTCTTTAGTTATTTTTAGTTGTAAGGCATCATCCTTCAGTCTTACTCTCACTAAATGAAAGAAATTCTCGATAGGGTTAAGGTCTGCACTTCTGGGAGGAATTTCAATTAGAGACATATCACAGTTACAATTCTCCATTGCTCTTTTTGCAGCTCTACTGTTTTGTGAAGGATCCCCATCTTGCAGCCACAACCTACTTCCATTTTTGTTCGCCTTGAGGAATAATGAGTTGAAATGCTTTTCAATAAAAGTAGCGAAAAAATTACCCGTTAGGTGATCATATGACTCACAAAGAACTACCCCCTCACTATAGGTTATAGCTACAAAAAGCTTCACTAGCTTACTACCAGTTCCTTCCTTACTGCCCTTTGCTGTGCATCCGAACGTTAATCTTTCGCCTCGTTTTCTCCAAATTCTTGCTTTAGGTGCCGTTGCCACTTTTAATGGGTTCGTTTTGAAAGCGAATGAGACCCCATCCAAGTAAAATGCCACTTGCCTCGTCCAAACGTCGCCATCATAAATTGTTTTCATTACATTGCAAAATGTAACTCGCTTTGGCATATCATCTTTAGTCAATAGTCCTTTCTTTCGCGTCTGCAAATAGTGGAATCCTTGGCGTTGAAGTAAGCGGTTCACTGTTCTCTCGGAAACATCTTCGCTGCTCACCCCACTTTCCCGCATTAAATCTCTGAGAGAAAAACTGGGATTTTCATTTCTCAGTTTCCTGACGTTTCAAATCAGGAGACGTTGTTGCAGGGCAGTTAGTTTTTGCAGGCGTCCCGTTCTTTTTGGGCAAGATGAAATTCTCCGGATTCCCCCTTTTAAAATCCTACAAGCTGAAGTCGGTGAAATTCTGCATGCCCTTGCTATGGCTCTAAGGCTCATATCAGTGTTCCTTCGTAGTTGAAAGAATGTCGCTCTAATCTCAGCGGAGACATGTCCTCTTAAGGAATCAAAATCTTTGGTTAATAAGCTGAATACTATGGGTATAGCATGTACCCCTATTACTTTTATTCTTTAATTAAGAGGCGAAAAACGTGACATGTTGGCACAGCCATCTTTACGCGAACGTTCCAGTACTGACTGCCATGTTTCGTTACATGAAATTTACACCTTATCACGTAGAGACAATAAGTGACACAATGTTGGTACACCGACGGGATTAATCGAGCATCCCTCCCTCTCCCACCTTTCAATGTTGCTTAGAAGCTAAAACGTACTGAACAGTTAGTTTGGGTGCATTGTGCTATGCAACATTGAACGGGGGAAAGCGGGTGGGTGTTCCTAACCTAACCGTGATTGTGGGTTGTTAGGTTTGTGAAATTTAGGCAAGAAGTAAATGCACAAAGTTCTAGGGCTGGTGATGATGAGATTAGTTGAAGTGTCTGGTAATTCTTGATTAACTATAAGATTCTGAATGGTGTCTTCGGCAAGTTTTTGATTTGTGGAGGTGAGATCTTTCTGGATTTTGGCATAAAACGAGGTGTCAGAAAGTTGCCGCAAAGCTTCTTTTTGGCAAAGGTCAGACCGCCAAACAACTAAACATGCACTAAAAATTTCCGGCAAGACAGGTAGACAACTAGGCGACTGATTCTGCGAACACCTTTGGGATGTTCAGAAGAATGACACGGATGCATCTAAGCCAGTCGCTCGTCATTTTAATCTCCCTAACCACTCCAAAAAACACATGGCTATCTGCGGCATTTCCCTACATCTAGGTACGATGGAAAGCCACAAGAATCTAAGAACAAAAATTCATCTTCCAAACCGGCACCCTTAATCCTCACGGTATTAATGAACGCTTTTCATTTAACTAATGTATTCCTATTTTTCACGTTGCCATGTTACCACCAATAGCATAGCTCCTTCTCTACTATAAAAACTACCGGTACACATAACCCACAATTCCTCGATTCGCTCTGACGAAGGGCTAATGCTCGAAACGTCAGCTTTTAGAATCTCTGTGCGGTGGCCAATTTACAGTATCAACTCTGTTGATAAAACCAAATTTTTGCTTGTGACACAAGTTGTTTGATCTTCTTAAATCTCTCTATCTGTGGATTGTCCCAGTGGAACAAGACATCTGATTTTTCTAGCTCTCTTTAATCAATAAAAATGAAATCAGTCAAACACATAAAACCATATTATCCATTTTGCAGTTGGATTTTACCTATAAAAATGGACAGCAAAATGTTCTCACTAGAATAATTTATTATGACTTGTAGCTCATTGTGAACCCCTGCCTTGAAATTTCTGACCCTTGAATGAAAACAAACATTTTAACTGAACATTATTACATAGTATTGTGATATAAAAGTCGATACCATAGCCATTATTCTTTATATGCACATCAAATTTCACCAAATCTTGTTAATGTTCTTTAGTGAGGTCATGATAACTTCCATTAAGAACATTATTGTCATGACAGTTCATTTTCCCAACCTTTAATGCCTTTTTCAGATCAGATTCCTTCCATGTGTCCTCTTTGTGATCCTGGAAAAAAGTACATTAATTTGGAATACAGTATCCCAATGAACACATACCACAAATTAATTCTTTTGTGCAAAGATTTATTGCATTCAATGAAGTTGAATGCCGTTAAAGACATGCTCTAAGAACTGCGAGCGTGGGTGAGCAAATTTCTGAATGGGTAGCCCGAACGGCTAACTTATCACAAGATGATTCATCCTCACTTTTAATTAATTAATTCTGGGCCCTTGAAAAAATGACACTGGCTACCAACTTTTAATGTTGGAAGCCCGAAGGTAAAGGCAAAGTCCGCTACAAGCCTACTGGCCCATCAAGCCGGCACTTATCTCCAGTTGCTGTAGCATGAAGCGAATAGGAGTATTTCTACTCCCCCCTGGATGGGATGCGAGTCCACTGCAGGGTTACCCCCAGCATTAATTTGCCGGTACCCATTTATACACCTGTCTGGCGTTAGACAGAGTAAAATACTAAGTCTGGCCAGTTTGGACGTCAAAGGGTTAAATGGCCAATGAACACTGCTGTGATTGAACAGCCTGAGATTGCATTTGAATGCATGATCTTCTCTTCCCAAGCCAACAACGGCAAACAGCGAAATCAAGCTGTGAAATTGGTACAACTGTCATATTTTTCTTCGGTGGCCTCATGGTTAGTGTGCTCGACTCCGGTCAAGTGGTCCGGGTTCGGGGCTTGGCCGGGGACATTGTGTTGTGTTCTTGGGCACTTTACTCTTACGGTGCCTCTCTCCACCCAGGTGTATAAATGGGTACCGGCGTAATGATGGGGGTAACCCTGCATCCCATCCAGGGGGGAGTATAAATACTCCTAGTCGCTTCATGCTACAGAAACCGGAGATAAGCGCCGGCCTGATGGGCCTTCCTAGGCTCGTAACAGAGACTTTTTTTTTAGAGTTCTAAAGAGGAAATTATTGCCCGTATTTCTGGACACAACGTGATTTCAAAGTCAAGGAAAATTTGTCATGCACATCAAAATTATTGTGCATCTTATACTGGACGAATCTGTCTTATCTGTTTACAAACACTGGGTGCTTACCATTTAGCCAAATAACATGGATTGAATGATCGCTGGGCTCAACAATCACACGGAAATCACACATGGTAACTGAATGCACCATATTGGATTTCAAAGTATGAGTCTTTTTGGTTTTGGATTTATGCAGAATTCAGGCGGCAAAAATGAGCCCACACACAGAGAAAATGAAGGGCAAGAAAACCAAACCAATGGTGTAACATCTTTGCAATTTCAATTTTTTCTCCAATTTCAATGATTAAAATTTATTCATTGAAATTGGGGCATCTCAATAACATCAAATAGCATACCGACAGTACCAAGAAACATTTTTTTCTGTGGTAAGGTCAAACTATACATTAATTGTAATACTGTAATCCCTTTTGGAAAGTGAAATTTTGAGGTGGAAAGTAAATTTTGAAACCTGCTCTTGAAAGTGAAAAGTGGTGTCAAAAGTTAGTGTTGTACCCAGACTTCTTCAGACAGGAGCTCTTCAATGTGGTGGAAAATAAGTTTGCTAGCCACTCATTGTTTAGGGGTTGCTTGCTCATTTCATTTGCAGATACATTTGACTCAAGGACTTTATAAAGTAAACTTGGTTTTCCATTGTAATTTACTTTCCAAATTGGGTGAGTATTCTGGTTAATTTCTGTTGTTTTACTCTCCAGTGGGAAACGGGGGAGTGTTAATGTCGAGCCCTGGATCGTTGCATTAAGGTAAGCGATTTTTCAAAGTTAATGACCAACTGGATGAGAATGGTGCTTACCATTTCACACTACTTGGCATTCCATCCCGTATATTTACTTGATCTTGTGAGAAAGGGCCTGGAAACGGAATGATTCTCGCAAATGGCAAGGGCATTTCCCGAATTCCATTCCGAACAGGAAAAGAGGACTACTTCTGGAGGTTGTCCACAATTTCCAAAAAGATTTTGTGGAAACTTGCCTTTCCATTTGACCTCAAACTGAAATTTCCGGATTTTTTGGCTACATGGTAAGCACCCATTGTTTTTGTTATTCGAAATGTCAACCTCTGGAAGTAAAAATCTTTTGTTTGTACAGCCAACAGGGCTCTAGTTGGTACATTAACAACAATAAGTGATACCAGCTAACACTTATCTTTGCTACAATTCAAGGTGTGACAAAGCTACTTATTGATAAAAACATGAAATTACTTTCCAAATTACATTATTGTACAATAACCTACACCTTATATTAATTGTACACTACATTACAGACAAAATGGCGCATGTGTGCACAACTTATTTAATTTGTCCAAAATGTACGTATTAGTCCAGATTTAGCTCAATTAAATACAGTAATATGATGCTTTATAATACATTATTCTGACCACAACAAAAGGATTGATTCACTCTGTTATCGAATTTCCTATTTTTTTTAACTTTTTTACAAAACAACGGGAACGAAAATATGAGTTATCGATAAACTTAATTTGTAACATAGCAACGAACAGAGAAGAAGCATGACGAATGAAAAAACTTCGTTTACCTTGCCAGATGGCATTATTTGATCATCTCGATACGTCTTAACGAAAAGACCAAGGAACCGGTGAGAGAGAAATGAAGCTCCGGTTAGACTAAGCACTTACATACTTCATGGGCGTTAAGTGAAGCAGACTGTCCACCATGTTGTTTCACAAAAATATTACATCCGGGAAATGGAATACGGATACTAGTGCCCAGAGTCCACGATAGTTTGGCCTGCGTGGTGGCGTGAAATTCCTGGACGGACCTTCCCGCACGCTTGCCGTGGGAGAACTGCCCCAACCCAGCTCACCACATTTGATGTTTGCAGCTGCCACTTAAAGGGGCACTTAAACACTTAAAGGGGTGTCTTAATAACTACGCTATGCTGATGAGGCCCAACAACTCCGAAATAGCTGACTATGGCTGCTAATTGACCGGGTGAAATGGTTTTGCGCATACGCAGGACGTGAACAATCGATGAAAACCGATGATCGGAAAATCAATCGATCAATCGATGACAATCGATGCCTTGTTAGTTAATTGTCGATGACCAATCGATACTCACACAAAAGTGGTCGCAACTCATCGATTGGCGTTAAAAAAATCTCGGTATCCCACACGTTCCAGCATGTACGTATACGCACTCGCAGTACGCACAAATGTTTGAGATTTGAATTCGTTCACCGGATTGTTTGTATGCAGTTACAATCGATGTCAATTAACTGATCGATTGGCATCGATAATCGATAAAAATTGATAATCGATGAAATCGATAATCACAAAAAACCTGTGCATCGATTGTTCATCGATTATCGATATCAATCGATTAATTGGCATCGATTGTCATCGATTGATCGATTGATTTTCCGATCATCGGTTTCATCGATTATTCACGTCCTCGTATACGTGATGTGTTAGCCTCATGAGGGGACACACGAGGGACTTACCTGGGATACCGGGTTGGTGTTAGCGTGTGTTACCTTTCTTTTTTCGTTTTGTTTTAGACTTCAAAAAAATGGATACTTCCTGGATATTGAGCACGGCGAGTGGTGTATTAATTAACTTCTAAAATCAGATCAATGGCGAAGGCACAGCTGACAAGCCCTGATTCACCACAGACTGATGTATTAAAAGGGGGTCCCATAAACGATCATAAACAACTGTGCCTCGCTTGAAGCAACGTGATACCAAGGCTCGCACTAAACAAAGGAACAATGGTCAATTCCTAACCAATTTAGTGCAACAACAGAATACAGGGCCACACAGGGCCAGCACAAACAAATTAGTTAGAAGTTTTTGTAGAACGAGACACACAACAATGGGAGCTTTTGTTAGTCAATTATATGGAAATAAGCGGCCCTGTATTCTGTAGTTAAGCTGAGAAGGAGCAATTCTCAACTGAATTAAAACTTATACAAAATCTTAAGGCTTATAACCCGTAGTACCTTTGACCGTTTAATTGCCCTGCACTTGCTGTACCAACTCAGTTACTAGTATCACGCCAGCTGACAGCGAGCTGATCATGGGTTTGAATCCCATTCATTCCTGGATTTTTCAGGCTTTACTAGCGGTAAGGAGGACAAAATGGAGGCTCCTGGGTCTTGGAGGAGTTACTTTTTTGAAGCCCAACTGTTAGGCTCGATTACCCAGGCCCGTAACCAGGATTTTATGTGGGGTTTGCTAACGAGGCCAAAGAGACCAAACTACCGAAATGTATTTTTAATTGTCAGATCCGTTTATTTAGGAAAGTAGCAATACATGAAAAATTGTAAGGGCAAAGTACATGGTCGGAAAATAAAATAAAATATATGAAAGCTTACAAAAGGCCCTTCTCTCCCTTCAGTTAATTTAGTTTAAGGAGGCAGTTAACCCTAAATTTCGAAGAAAACTTGATCGACGGCCTAAATTGAAAAGAAGGCTGTGAAGGGAGTTCATTATATTGGTTTTTTAAGTCCGAAACGCTTTTGGAGTATTTTTGAAAAGCCCGCCTAAAATTTTAATTTTAATCAATGACAGTCATTAAAATTGGCCTTATTTACCATTGTTTATGGTTTGTTGATTTTGGTTGCTATGGGGTTTTTCGGCACGGTTTTCCGAAAAATTTTCCAAATCTGCTCTTCCATGATCCACAAGTCCTATATTTCTTATTCCATCCCACATTTCCAACCCAGCAGTCATTGCGCGTTATGTGGGACTATTTTTCTCTTCGAGTATCGAAATGGCGTGTCTGTTTATATATCGTCAAGGTTGTATTTTTGAATTTGTTCATGGAAGGAGACGGAGAAACCAGTACAAGAAGAAAAGGGAAGTTTAAATCTTGTCGAAGGAGAAAAACAAGAAAGGTTTTCATGGACAAAAAACGTGGGGAATTCGAAGGGAAACAGAATCGGATGACAGACATGACACCGGAGTGGAAACACGCGTGAAGCCACAACCGAGCACATCCAGGCTCAAAATGAGTACGACGATTTTCTAGACCGTGCTGCACGTATGTTAAGCTAAACTTATTAACAGTTCTTTCGAGAATTTTGATCACGAAGAAGAAGTCATCACTCGTTCTCAAAGTAATTCTTCAGCGAAGCATGTACATGATGAGAAGGCACATGGCTTCAAGCTGCCAGATGCTGAGCTACTATCCAATTCAAATGTATTAGCAAATCAGCTAGTTGTAGCTCATGCCGAAATCCAAAATCAATGCTCCAGCTTTTTCAAGACAGCTCCAGCAGAGACAGCCTTGCTGAATTACTTTATTTCAAATGTTCATTTTGTCATACTATCACTGCTCTGCAAACAAGTAGGAAGCTTGTTGGCAAGAGTGGTGGAGCCTATGAAGTGAACAGGAGGTATATGTTGTCTTCTTACCAGTGGGGTCGTGCTGGCCTGGCAAAGTTCTGTGCCAGTATGGAACTTCCACCTCCAGTTACCAAGAAGGCATACAACCAAAATATGAAACAAATAGAAAGGATAGCCATCAATAATGCTGAGAAACTGATGTGCAAAGCAGCAGAAAGGCTTAGCCAGTTAGCCTACAATGAGGGTGAAGAAAGCATGGTTGATATTGACGGCCATTCAATTGCTGAAGTTGCTGTTTCCATAAAGATGGAACTTGGCAGAAAAGGGGCAGCTCTAAGATTGGTGTGGTATTTGCCATGTCAGTAAAGATGTTTACAGGGGCAAACCCAGAACCGGAATGAAAGTGTCAATGGGCAGCTGTGGTCAAGATTCCTCAAGAGCCAATACTGCGGAAAGCGGCATGTGGTGATAGCAGTTAGTGAAACTGTAGGGGTTTTCAACACAGGAGCTTCAAGCAAGGCAGTTCTGATGAAGTCTTGTAAAATTTCTCTTGGAAGGAATATGCTGAAAGCCTTGAGAAGGGAGTAGCTGGACAGAATTGCCTTGGAAGCTCACAAGATCAGCTCCAAGTATTGAAAGCGGAGGCAGATAATAAGGTCAAACAGGATATCAAGGGCTGACAAGCTGGCTTTTCAGGCTGGAGCATTTGGCATAAGTTCCAAACCAGAGGCAGATGAGAAGAAACAAAAGAAAAAGACCCTCAGAAAAGAGTCACCAACAGCCACTTTGCCTGCAGAGACTGCCACAAATGAAATTAATGTTGTGTTTGTGGTCCCAGATGTTGAGTTTGTTGCTACAGAAAGAACTGAGCAAAAGTGACTTATTGAAATCAGTCTGGTAACAACTTTGGTGGAGAAAACATTCACACATCAAATATGGACATGCTGGACTACTTGCATACATTTAGATTATGCTTGGTGTCTTCTTTATGAGCATGTAGTGTTACATT
>OX421451.1:25150931-25153431 GCA_949126865.1 Montipora capitata | reverse complement strand
CTAAACCAAACAAAATCTGAAATGTTATGGCTTGGCTCTATGCGTAACAGAAAAGACACCATACATGATCTCCAATTGAGCGCCGAGCCAGTTTACGCGCTTGGCGCGCATTTCACATATGATCTAGAAGTGTCTGAAAAGAAAAAATTTTTTGACAAATTAGGATCTTTAAAGAAAACATTGAATATGTGGTC
Organism: Montipora capitata; assembly: GCA_949126865.1. Lineage (NCBI taxonomy): Eukaryota > Metazoa > Cnidaria > Anthozoa > Scleractinia > Acroporidae > Montipora > Montipora capitata. Next base: position 25,153,237 of record OX421451.1, on the reverse strand, counting down.
CCAAAGAGACCTCTCCATCGCTGGCAGGATAAATATAATTAAAACATTAGCACTTTCAAAACTTGTGTTTATCTGCAGTGTCATGAATACCCCTAAAGAATTCAGTAAAGAAGTAGACAAGATTACGTTCGACTTTATTTGGGATCACAAGCCCGCCAAAATAAAAAAGACCACCCTTATCAAGCAAAAAACAGCTGGTGGCCTGGACATGAAGGATTTTTCTCTCTTCGACAAAGCGCTTAAGTTAAATTGGGTGAAACGGTTATGCTCTAACTCAAATGCCCCATGGCAGTACATACCTAAATTGCTGCTAGCCGATGTTGGCGGTACAGAACTGTTTAAATGTAATTATGATTATAATCTCCTTGACCTAAACAACCATCTTCCTGCTTTCTACAAACAAATAATTTTCTACTGGCAGGACATCGCAACGGCCACACCTAAAAATAAAAATGAGGTTCTCTCGCAGCCAATCTGGAATAACCGATTTTTAACTGTGAATAAGAAAATGGTATTCTTTCCTCATTGGTATCAGGCAGGAATAAAACAAATCTCGGATCTTTTTGACTCCTGTGAGGGCCATTTCCTCCCATTTAATTCTTTTTGCAGTAAATTCAATGTAAAATGTAGCTTTTTACAATATTATAGTATTCTCTCTTCTATTCCCCAAAATTGGAAGAAACTATTGCAAGAATGTTCCAAAGACTCGGTCACGCCGCCCACCTCAATCTGTTCACTGTCATGTAAGGCAATATACAGTACCCTACTTTACCTTGAAGATCTACCTCCACCAACTTCTGAGAAAAAACTTTTAGCGTCTGGCGTCGAGAAAAGTGACTTGTCTAAAATCTACCTCCTACCATTCAAAGCCACGAGAGAAATTAAATTGACGATGTTCCAATACAAAATCATTCACCGAATTTTACCAACGAATAGCTTGTTATATAAAATGAAAAAAGTTGCCTCGCCCTTCTGTCCCTTTTGTCCTTCTGAATGTCAGACCCTGTGGCATTTGTTTGTAAACTGCAAGCACGCAAATTCCTTTTGGGATGGATTCCGGGAGTGGTACTCAACCTCTAGTAATACGAAACTGCTTATGTCAGAACTGGAGATTATGTTCGGAATTATTCGCTGTCACAACTACTGTTTGGCCCTCAACCATCTTATTATTTTAGGTAAATATTTCTTGTATGTTAACGCTTTAAATACCATAAAGTACAATTTCGATGATTTTGCCTCACTTGTGCGCGAAAAAATTAATATAGAAAAATATATTGCAGCCACTTGTAATAAGGAGAAAGAATTTAGGAACAAATGGAAATTTTTTCTGTCCTTATAAAATTACATTGTGTCCTTCTACTTCTCAGCTTCTGTATTTTGATTTTCTTGCTATCTATTTATTTAACAACCTATTAAATCCTAGAAAGCCAATACCCTACATAGTGAAAGTAACAAACAAAATTCTTATTAGAGACTCGAACAATTAAAATGTAAACAATTACGTTGTAAACAGATCAACTATAATTCCATTTGACTAGTGTTATGGTATTGTAATATGTATCGTATGTAGTGCAAGTTAATGTAGTGCAAGTATTGTGTAAGAAGTAAGTACAAGTGTAAATCATGTAACATGTATCGTAAGTAGTACAATTTAAAAAAAAAAAAAGAAAAAAAAAGTACTGATGAAACTGTTAAGTATTCGCTAAGCGCAAGTGCCATAGAAGCATTTTTCGAGTTCTCTAAACCGCCGGAGAACGTCACACCATCACAGAGTTCTGCTGGAACCAGGCCTAAACCGGAAGTTAAACATTCGAACTCAAACCGGAACAAACAAGTAATTCGCGTTGCTGTCAACATGCACATTCTATATGAGCGACTGAAAAAGGCTTTGGCTCACCAGACCAGACCAACCGAGAGAACCATCAGCCTCTTAACAATGAATATGGCCATAAACCTTCTCGAGACGCTAGAAACTTACAAGGCATATCGGAAACAGTAAGTTTATTCTACATTATAGAAAAAAACATGGGTTGAGGTCACTGCACAGTGAGCCTTTTCAAGGGATGGGGTGGGGGGCGGGGCCACATTGTTAAAATTATACTGAACACTAGGGTTAATCTATCTTTGATCACAAGGAGGGAAGGAGAGAGAGACATTGCTAGATGTTTTTAGAAATACCCTTACCCCCCACCCCCTTACCCCTACCCCTCTAATCACCACCAATGATCAGTTGCTAAGGGCCTGTCTACATGTACGGAGGGTGACCTGCTTAGAAGGGGCACCCTCTTCTATTGTATTTTCCAGTT